>JAHDVF020001444.1:0-364091 GCA_022606425.2 Lepidostoma basale | reverse complement strand
GAATAGAGGCCGAAACACCGCCTCCCGATGACGGCCCGGAGCTCCGCACAGGCCGGGTGAAAATTTGGAATGAAAATACAGCCCCGAACTCGGCCGCTCCGAGTGAGCCGCAGCCGGCCGAAGCGACCAACCACAGAGCGCAGAGGCACCCCCACTACCGGCCTACAGGCGCCGACCAATGGCGCTACAGAATGGAACCCCCACCACCTCGTACACACGGACTCACTCGCCTATATACCGGCGGGTGCGATTGGCAGTCGGCATGTGAGCTCGGCGAGTCAACACGAGAGGTCCTACTGATCGAGCTTCATCCCTCCGGATCTGACTGCTGTCGGCACGCTGCCCGCCTCGCTGCCTGCTCCCCGACTACCTACAGTCCGCGCTACCGCCTGCCCCTTCATCCGGAGGAACTTCTGCCGGTACCTCGCCACCGGACAGGATCTACTTTACTCTAGTGTATTTATCGCTTGTACTAGATTCAATAAATTGTATAGAAAGAACGTTATTTTCATTGGCCGCCCGGTTTTATCCTTATCAATTGGCGCCCAACGTTCTGAACCGAAATCATAACGACGTAAGTTCTACGGTGGAATATACGTATCCACCCCTCAAGGACAACCGGAATTACCAGTGAAAAATAGTGAACAAAGTGTACAAGAAAAAAACATTTCAGTGTTAATAGTTCTCCAGTAAACGCGATAAATTAAGTGAAATTGTTCTCCAATAAGTGTATTAAATTAAGTGAAATTGTTATCCGACAAACGTGTCCAACAGTGTTATAAACTCAGTAAAATTGTTATCCGACAAACGTGATAAAATTAGTGAAATTGTTCTCCGACAAGTGCAATCCATTAAGTGAAAATGCACCTCGCTACTAGAAGCGCGACGGCCGCCGCGGAGGTCGGGGACACGAGGATCGAAGCCGCCCCGGCACCTGCCGCCCCGACGTCTACCGAATCAAATTCTAATACACCTGTCGATACGCCGGTCGCCCCCGCCACCTTCACACCAATCGTGAACAACACAAGGAATGAGCACATTCGATCGCTGTCCCCAGTATGGGTGTACCCATCCACATCGGTCCCTCTAAACGACGTGCAGGCCACGGTGGAGACCCAAGCCCGGATGGTCAAAGATTGCATGGACCCACTGACAGCAGATTTCATTCAACTGCGGGAACCGCCAGCTACGATTCCGCCGCTCCAAGTGAGATACACCGGGAATTTCGACGAATGCCCCATCGCATTCCTGACAACATGCAAACGGCACCTTTACCGGTACGCCGTCCCGCGCGCAAATTGGGTCGGCATCGTGGCGGCGCAACTCGATCTCAAAGCAAAAGATTGGTGGGAAGCTAAATGCCCGCGGAATGCAACACGTACCCCATCGTGGCATGAATTCGAGAGAGCAGTGCTGTTCCAGTTTAATAATCCGGCGGAGATACTTCGGTTAATCGGAATGTTTACGGCAGACACGCAGCGGACAAATGAGTCACCCCACGACTTCATTTGTAGGAAGATCGGATGGTTCCAGAGACTGTACGCGGGACGTTCCATCGCAGATATGAACGCGTACGTCCCCGGATTTAGGATGCAGTTCCTAAAATCGACCCCTAACCTAAATTCGTGTACAACGATGGAAGAATTATGGCAAGCCACAGCGGAGCTACAAACAAGTTGGCCGATTGGAAGGAGCGGTGAGTTACGAGCGGAACTGAAGCCCGAGAGCCCGGAAGTTTATACACCCGCCGCTACAGTGCCGGTCCCATCGCAAGCCCCCGCCGCAATTCACAGTACGGTTACAGCCTCCGTAAATTCAGCTCCGGCACAGGTGTACCAAGCACCGCCGTCGTTCTACCCGGCGCCAGTCGCACACCACCCGGTACAATATACAGCGCAATACCCGGCGCAGTTCCCGACGCAGTTCCCGGCGCAATACGCAACACCGTACCCTACGCCGTACCCGGCACAGTATCCGGCACATTATTCTCCGCAATTCTACCCGCAGCCACCGCAGAGATATGACGGCGAGGAACACCGGCGAAAGGGAAGAGGAAGATACAGAGGAGGATACAAAGGAAACCAAAGTTTCGACGATACACAGCCGCGCCAGGGAAACGCCTCCGGCCCGGGCGGCGCCTAGAAAGCTGTCCCGGGCAGGACGCGCGTACGACACCGCCGAGAAGTGGTTTCTGCCAATCAAATGGTAGCCGCCAACTCCCAAAAGTACGCGTGCGAATAGGCGGTACGGAAAGATACGCGCTAGTGGACTCCGCGTCATCGTATTCGCTAGTGAGATCGAATATAATTCCGAACGGAATAAAGAAAGAACCATCACAAATTAAGACCTTATTGCTGGCCAACACATCCGCCCGCCTCGACGTCTCGGCCGAAGTCTACTTGCCCTTTGAAATACAAGGCACGACTTTCCATAATAAAATCTTGGAAGTCAAAGAATTGAGGGAGGAGATGATCCTGGGAATCGATTGGTTAGTCAAAGAAGAAGCCAACATAGATTTCCACCGCAAGTGCCTACATTTCGGAGCGAAAGTGCGAATGAGCACTCATCTAATCCCATTCCGATCGGACAAGAAAAACATACAAACGGAAAGGCCGGACACGTCACTGGTTCCGGAAAACAATCGCCCGGAATTCCAAACTCTGCTGGACGAGTTCGCAGAAGTTTTCCAACCAGTATCAGGACCAGCGCGCCTTCCCCCGCATCACATTCATCTTACGGATGCTAGACCGATACGACTCCCCCCGCACCGACTATCGGACGAAAAGAAGCGAGGCTTATACCAGCAACTGGAAGGCATGTTGGCGGACGGAGTGGTAGAAGCGAGTAGATCACCATACAGCTTCCCGGTCGTAATGGCAGCTAAGAAAGGGAGTAAAGACCGGAGATTTTGCATCGACTACCGCAGGTTAAACGCAGTAACCGTAGGAGAAGCCACACCGCTCCCAGTTATTCAAGAAACGCTTAAGGACCTCAGCACGGCATCCATCTTCACCGTCTTGGACCTGAAAAGCGGGTACTGGCAAGTACCGATGGCCGAAGGAGACAAGGAGAAAACCGCCTTCACGACCCCGGACGGTGGCTGCTATCAGTTTAAAGTCATGCCGTTCGGCTTAAAGGGTGCGCCAGGCACTTTTCAGCGAATAATGTGTCAGCAAGTACTGGCAGGATTCTTGCGAGAATTCGCTATGGTATATCTGGACGACATTATTATATATTCCCAGAACATAGGCGAACATCTAAGACATTTAAGACTCGTCCTAGAGAGACTCGCCGAATACGAATTGCGATGCTCCCCAAGAAAATGCGGTATCGGGCAAACATCAATCAGCTACTTGGGACATACCGTAGGAGAAAAGGGTAACTCCCCCCAGAGGCCTCACGAAGAAGCAATTCAAAACACCCCGACTCCGCGTAGTAAAAAGGAACTGCGGAGTTTCCTGGGCGTCTGCAACTGGCTACGCGAATACGTACCCAATTTTGCGGAAATGGCAGCACCACTGACCGATATAGTCGGCAGGAAGAAAACCTTCAATTGGACCGAGGAAGCTGACAGAGCGATAGCCGAGATCAAAGCGGCCTTCTCGAAACCAATGGCGTTAAAGCGACCGGACTTCAAGAGAGAATTCATTCTGCAGACCGATGCCAACAAGCTAGGAATAGCAGCCGTACTGTATCAGGAGGGCCCTAATGGAGAAAGAGACGTCGTATCCTACGCCAGCGCTCGTTTAAACCCGGCACAACAAAGGTACCACAGTAACGAGCAGGAGACCTTGGCAGCCGTGTGGGCGGTAAAGAAATACCGCCCATATATCGAAGGAAGACATTTTCGCCTGCGCACCGACAATCGAGCATTAACATGGCTCAACGCCACCAAAGAACAGAAGGCGAAATTAGGACGATGGGCCCTAATACTGCAAGAATTCGATTTCACAATCGAGCACTGTCCGGGTAAATTGAACGAATTACCAGACGCGTTATCCCGAAACCCCGGACAGACAACAGTGACGGACGCAGACACGACCCCGAGTCGGATGGCATATCCGGACGTAGGAGTTGTCCAGCACATCGAGTCAGACGAACCGGGACACCCCACAACACCGGAGAACGATGACATCTCACCAGGTGAAGATAAACCACTAGGACAGGAAATACGGGAGCAACAAGCAACTGACTACGGCATCAAGAAACGTATTCGACGATTCCATCAGTTGCTTCAAAAGAGGAACCTCACAGAAGTGGATATCCGCCATCAAAATGGGTACGACGTGCGAGACGGTATTCTATGGAAGAAGAAGGAAGGACAATCGGACAGACTGGTAGTGCCGAGATCGACCGTTTCGAGGGTACTGTACGAATACCACGACTCTGACTCCGCCGTTCACCCCGGAATCCAAGAAACAATACGTGCCATCGCGGAGATATTCTTCTGGCCCAAGATGTACGATGACATCAAGAAACATGTCACACAATGCATGGTTTGCGCGACAACCAAAAGGGGCCCAAACAAAAACAAAGCACCTCAAGGCGGTACAAAGCCCTCGCGACCTTTCGAATTGGTAGCAGCCGACATCATGGGACCATATCCAAGGACAGCGAGAAGAAACAGATTCATTCTTGTGGTAACGGACGTATTCACAAGATGGGTGGAAGCCTTCGCGATAACATCCAGCAGAGCCCAAGTCATCACGAAAATCCTCAAGAGAGAAGTGTTCCAGCGCTACGGATTTCCGAAGAGGATACTGACGGATAACGGGAGACAATTTTACCACAAGGACTGGTTGCAACAAATAAAAAAATGGCAAACAGATCACTGGACAACAGCCACCTATCACCCGCGGTCAAATCCTACAGAAAGAAGGAACCAGGAAATAAAAAAAGGGCTGAGAATACTCCTAAAGGACCTACCGCACGATGAATGGGACGAGAAGTTACCAGAAGTCCTCGCGGCCTTACGAAGAAGAAGAAATGAGGCAACAGGAGTCACACCGAGTAAAGCACTCCTAGGGTATAATATACCAAAACCAGGAGAATGGAACGCGGTCGTTCCCGTAGAAACGGAAGAAGTAACCGCCAGATCCAGAGAAACCACAGACGAGGAGATAAGACAGCACCAAGACAAATACCAGGAACGATACGCTCCGGACGTTGAGGTATCAAACGAAAAATATGGAAGAGACGATCTGGTGCTAATTAAGGAACACCCACTCACAGGGAATCCAGAAGGAAACTTTGCCGGATTCGCCGCAAAATGGGGAGGCCCATACACTATTCTGAAAGCCGTAGGAAGAGGGAACGTATACTGGGTGGACAAAAAGGGGAAACCAGTAAAGATCCACGCAGACGAAATACGCCGATTCCCAGAAGGCGCCGTTTCAGACCTAGAGGCCGGTGGGGATTGATACGTGCATGAATAGAGGCCGAAACACCGCCTCCCGATGACGGCCCGGAGCTCCGCACAGGCCGGGTGAAAATTTGGAATGAAAATACAGCCCCGAACTCGGCCGCTCCGAGTGAGCCGCAGCCGGCCGAAGCGACCAACCACAGAGCGCAGAGGCACCCCCACTACCGGTCTACAGGCGCCGACCAATGGCGCTACAGAATGGAACCCCCACCACCTCGTACACACGGACTCACTCGCCTATATAACGGCGGGTGCGATTGGCAGTCGGCATCATCATTCGCTTGCCGACTCCGGCCGCAAGCGGTCGACCTCGCTCAGTGCTCCGCCGAGTGCAGTGCCCGTTCCGACCCGCTCTCGCTCGCCACACAGGGCGCGCAGTCGAGTGCGCTAGCCGCGTCCTCATTCGCTTGCCGACTCCGGCCGCAAGCGGTCGACCTCGCTCAGTGCTCCGACAAGTGCAGTGCCCGTTCCGACCCGCTCTCGCTCGCCACACAGGGCGCGCAGTCGAGTGCGCTAGCCGCATCTCCTGCCCCCGCCACTTCGATCGAGATTGTCTCAGACGGACGTCTGGGTACCCGCCTGAAAGACGAGTAAGGCTTGCCCGATCCCGCCTGTGACACCGCCTGCCACGCGCCACGCCGCTGCCTCCTGCAACGCCGCCGGGAATTGCCGGGGCGCCCCGCGCGCACCCCGCGCCGCTCTCGGCCGCTTGCTATACCGTCTGCCTCGCGCCACGCCGCAACCAACCGCGAGCCACGCCGCCACCTGTCTGCAACGCCGCTCGGAATTGCCGGGGTGCCCCGCGCGCGCCCCGCGTCCCCGCGCGCGTCGCTACCTATCTACCACGTGCTACCCCACCCGCTACGCGCCACGCCGCCGCCTGCATCGCTCTGCTCCTACCACACGCCGCTTCCAAATTCGGCCGCCGCAGTCCCTCTCCGTGCCGCTTCCCGTCTCAGCCGTCCACAGCGTTTCCTGACACCGCCCAACCACATTCGCCCGTAAGTGTTTTTTTTATCTCCCCCACTCAACCCACACCTCATTCACCTGCCCCCATCATGGACTCCTTACACACCCGTGAGATTCTCCTCTTCGTAGACTCCCTCCGTAACTCCCAAGACTCCCGCAAACTAACTCCCCACGACCTTCAATCAGTGGGCGAGATCGTCCTCAGGGGCTTCGGGTTCAAAACCCAACACTTCTCTTGCGACGCAATGGTCGCCATCTCCCACCCTCTCTACAGGCAAATTCTGACGGGCCTTCCCGATCCCTCCCAGACCAACGATGCCAGCCCCTCCAACTCCGAAACTGCCTCCCAGCCAAACAGCCCCTCCCTCTCATCCCCACCCCCCTCCAGCCCAGCCCCTTCGACCACACCACCGATCAGCCCCCCGACCTCCAAAACTCCTCCCTCCAAACTCCCCCGGCGAAATCCGCAACTTTATCAAATTCCTCAATCCCAAGAAATCGTCCGGCCCCGACCAAATCTCCAACAAAGTTCTGAAATGCCTCCCGTTGAAGGGAATCTACGCACTGACCGCGATCATCAACGCAGCTTTCAGACTTCGTTCCTTCCCCGACTCCCTCAAAACCGCCGACGTCATCCTCATACCTAAACCTGGAAAAGACCCCCTCCTCCCCGAAAACCACCGCCCTATAAGCCTCCTTCCCTGCACAGGCAAACTCCTAGAAAAAATCATCCAATCCCGCCTCAAGACTGCGCTTCTCGATCTCAAGATTATCCCTGATTTCCAACACGGATTTCGCGATAATCACTCCACACTTCACCAACTCCTGAGAGTTGTGGAACACATAACTCTGGGTTTTAACACCAACAAATTCACCACCTTCCTCTCGCTGGACGTCAGCAAGGCCTTCGACCGTGTCTGGCACGAAGGCCTACTGTTCAAAATGCACATGCATAAAATCCCCTTATCCCTAATCCAACTCATCTCCAGCTTCCTCACAAACAGAACCTTCAGAGTCAAACTGGATGGGACGAAATCAGATCCTCGTCCCATCCAGGCGGGCGTCCCCCAGGGTTCCGTCCTGGCCCCGCTCCTCTTCAATATCTATTCTAGCGATATTCCCCCCCCCCCCTCGATCACAACACGCACATCGCCCAATTCGCCGACGACACGGGCGTCTATTCAAGCTCCGCGAGCGCGCGTCTCTCCACGGAGAGAGTCCAGCTTCAGGCCTTCGAGCTGGAAAAATGGTGTAAGAGCTGGAGAATCACCATCAATCCAGCGAAAAGTTCCGCCACACTCTTCTCAAAAAAACGACCACCCCTCACCAGTCTCCCCGACCTAGAAATGTTCGGTCAGTCAGTTCCCTGGAATCCCACCACAAAATACCTCGGAGTCACCCTGGACTCCAAACTAACTTGGGGACCCTACATTTCCGAGAAAACAAAGTCCGCTTCCCGAGCCATCGCATCCCTCTACCCTATGCTAGTTCCCAACAGCTCCCTCAATCCAGCCAACAAACTCCTCCTTTACAAATCGGTCATTAGGCCGATTTTCTCCTACGCAGCCCCCATCTGGGGCAACGCAGCTCCTTCCCACATCAAAAAACTCCAAACGCTCCAGAATAAGGTCATTCGGCTCGCGCTGAGTGCCCCGTTCTGGTCCAGAATCTCCCTCCTACATCTAGAGTCGGGTATCCCGACCCTAGATGAACATATCCTCACGCTAGCCGAGCGTTTCTTCCACGGGGTCGCCTCACACCCCAACCCGTCCATTCAAAATTCTTCAAACTACGACCTTAATACCCACTCCCGTTACAAACGCCCCAAACACATCCTCCTCAAATCCAATCCAGCAGACCAACCCTCACCGAACCCCCTATCGCCCAATTTGCAAACCTCCTCACCTCCACCCCCACCACCACCCCCACCACCACCACCTCCCCCACCCCCGGTTCCTCCTGATCCTCACTAAACAGCACCAGCCCTAAACATCCCCAACCCCCAACACCCCCTTAATCTCACAAATCCAACCTCACCTTCACCAAATATTCCTAATTGTGGGGGAGTAATAGGCTTCGGCCTGACACTTCCGGAGTATCAACGATCAAAGTCAAGTCAAAAGCAGTCGGCATGTGAGCTCGGCGAGTCAACACGAGAGGTCCTACTGATCGAGCTTCATCCCTCCGGATCTGACTGCTGTCGGCACGCTGCCCGCCTCGCTGCCTGCTCCCCGACTACCTACAGTCCGCGCTACCGCCTGCCCCTTCATCCGGAGGAACTTCTGCCGGTACCTCGCCACCGGACCGGATCTACTTTACTCTAGTGTATTTATCGCTTGTACTAGATTCAATAAATTGTATAGAAAGAACGTTATTTTCATTGGCCGCCCGGTTTGATCCCTATCAATATTAATACTATTTTAATAAATTTTTCTTCAATATTGAATTGATTTAAATTACCATCATAGTTTTATGATTTTGTATATCTTAAATTAAATATTTTAAATATAAATTGAACTGTATTTTAAACATATATAAAAACAATATTTCGTTAAAGTTTATCGCTTTTTTTCTATCCATTTTAAATATTTTTAAGACGCCACTCTGTCTGTAATCTTCACTTCATAGAAAAACACTCCAACTTATGAATTGGTTTCTTCAAATTTAAGTATTGGCGTTAAAATAACGTAGACTTCATAATTGACACGTTCATCTTTACCGTAAAGGGATTATAATAACCCTCTTTGTTTCTAAGAGTTTGATGCTTAAAAAATCATAGCACTTGGCTAAACACCGCAGCATCCAACTTGGCAGAGAAATTTAAATACGCGCAGAAAACTTCGCAGACAGCATTGAACTTGTTAATAATTATAAATGCGGTACTTGGACCCTTCATTATAAATTATTCTAATTAAAATCTACCGCAGATTGAAGCCGCTGTTTCGTTTTTACTTAAAAACGTAATGTCTTATGAAAATTTGTGGAAATTTGTTAATCTGCTTTAATAATTACTAAATCATCTCTTTTTCAACCACCGTATTTTTATTATTACGTTTAAAATGCTTAAAAGATGGTCAAAAGCAGCATTTTATAAATTAATAAAAACAAACATATGGTCATAATATACTGTGAAACTCAGAAATCACGTTTTTTTATGAATCAACAGTATGTTAGTGCTTGTGAGTATATTTGAATAATAGTGTTTTGAAGGTATTGTACTCTCAGCATCGGCAGAACAATATAAAATGGCATCGTTCTTTCATTTATCTTATACTGTCAAAACATACCCAAAAAAACATTTTTTACTATGTTTAAATAATAGAAAATTTTTGAATATTTCAAATGTTATACTACATAGGTATTTGAAAACGTTTCCACTTTTTCAGCATTTGTTGCTATTTTCAATCTGAATTTGATAGTGTTCATAATGACATAATGACTTATGGTATAGAATCAAGTGTCATGGGGAATAATCCTTTTGACGGATTTTAATCGTCTTAGGTGGAAGAAACTAGCGCTGACCGTGTTATTAATTTGAGATTTTAGAGACAGATTTGCGTCAAGATAGACACCAAGAAGCTTTGTGGAGTTTTTGGGAACAATATCATTGTCAGCTATTGAAATTGAAGAAAGCAGGAAAAGAAGACGCTTCTGGCGCGACCACGTAGAACGAATAAGCGACGATAGACTCCCCCAAGCAGCCGCAAACAACGTGCCAATGGGAACCTGCAAACCCGGAAAACCTGCGAAGAGATGGCGAGACAGTTGGAGTTCTGTGTCCCAGGAGACCTCGACGCCATAAAAACAGATCCATCTATTAAAAGAGGAAGAAGAAAACCCTTTTTTCTAAGCATTTAAAATATTTATGATTGTTTATAAAATATAATCTTATTTATATCCTGCTTATAAAACAAAATGTTAAAATCTATAACATGCATTATGTTTTTTCTGCATTATATTTTTTTAAATCAATGGAAAGTAATCGCGTAATTAAACCTTGATGGTAAGGAATTACTAAAGCTCAAACATAAAAGCACATACGCGTAATCTGCAAAGCTATGTATGCCACCAGTCCTAAGCCACTACTAACGAGTGTCATGTTAAACTGTGACTACCCGTTTAGTTACCTGGCATGCAATTAAGTGTAGTGCAAGAACAATTAATCGGAGTTTGCAGAACTTCGTAAATAATAGAGCATCAACCAACTGCGAACATTTATCTCCAAACTTTATTATTGTTCTCGTATGTGCATAGCGTAACTTTTCAAACCGTTGGTTTATTCCAGAATACTTCGCACATACATTATTAATTTAACGGTTACATTTACCATACATCATTATTGATATGTAAATTTGTAATTTGCTACTCGCTTCGTTTTTTTTTTTTTTTTTTATACGTTTTCTTTATTAATTTACATCGTTTTTTTTTTTATTTCTTCTCAATTTGCCATCACTTCGTGCAGAAGATTCAAGTTTTTTTTTTAAATACAATGAGAAATGACGAGTACTATCCGAAACTCAAAAGTAGGAGAAACTGTATGTCTTCTATGTTCGCCATACTTATTTGTAGATGTTTTATTTGTCTTTTTTCTTTTTTATATACTTTGTATATACAACACTAACTTAAAAAAAAAAATTATATATCAGGTATATTTCGGACAACCGGTCCTTCCTTAGTGATATTATAAAGATACATATTTAAACAATTATAAAATTGTTTACAAATATGATCAGTTTTTATCATATCACCGAGTATAATTTTTCAAAGTATTTAAATTTAATATTACTGATGAAGGACCAGTTGTCCGAAACATGTCAGATATATAATTATATATTTTTTAAAACTAGTGCTGAAAATACAGTATATAAATATATAAAAAAGAAAAAGACAAATGAAATTGTATTCATAATTTTGGAATTTCACAAAACCGTATTTGAACAGTTTATCAAAAATTAAAATTGTCAGTATGGATTATTAGTCTAAATTATGTAAACATCGTTCTTTTGATATATAAGGTTTTATATCTTAAAAGTGGAATGAAGGAACTATAAAATTCAATAAAAATCGTAAATTTTAAGTTCCAAAATGTTAACGTTCCAGATACGTAAATTAAAATAGTTGGAATAAGAGAAGAAGATGTGTATAAGACGAGAATCGTACATAAAAAAAAAAAAAAAATGCGTTTTATCAATCCTTGATTGTAAAAATTGTTTTTTCTTTCAATTGGTATAAAAATTAAGTGATTTTGTGTCTTATCCATATTTTTTTAAGTATTTAGATATGCAATGTACATTTGGTGATAAGTGACCCATATCTACAGAGTTAGATATAATACTTGGTAGATCAGCATCAACAATGTGTGCTCGCCTCCCAAACAAAGAGAATCCAAAGTATATGATCTCGTGAAAATTTAACAACGTACCTGATAGTAGGGCATAAAATAATATTATTGTTTTGAACAAGTTCCAGGAACACGTTATCTAACCCCTCCCGTAGAGGAACCACAAGTTATTACAATATTTGGGAAAGTGTCACGGCTGTTCCTTCCGGGGTATTATACGCGAACTGCGAGATTCACTATCTATGGTCTGTCATAGTTTAAATTAACAAACTTTACAGAAAACATTTCATCATCATTGATGTGGCGTTGTTAACTTATTAACCACCACACCATTTTCCCGGAAAGATAGGTAGAGAGAAATGAAAGCCACACTATATACTGACATAACTATCCAGATTTCTAGGAATTTAATGTGTGATAGATAGGAATAACATTTGATCATTCCTTGGACAGGCAATAAAATAATGTTTTTTGGACGACCTTCGTGGCCGAGTGGTAAGTGCTTTGACTGCCACCCCTAAGGTCCTGGGTTCGATTCCCGGCGATAGATGTGTAACTGTCAATCGGTCTTTGGTCTGGGGAAGAATTCACATGACAATAAAATGGCGATAGATTAGCTATCTAATACTTGTCACGAGAATCAATATGATAGCTATACCATTTACATCGATTTGACTCGCGCTGTGATGATGTATAGAGCGATTCATTAAAATAATAATAATAATGATAATAAACGTGTCATTCACTAAAATTATAATTAAACTTCTAGAAAACAGACAGATTTGGATATTTGTATCATTGTTCAAGAAACAATAAATTCGCATATTAGTTTTTTTATTATTCGTCCATGAGCAAAATTTTCCTCGGAAAACAATAGGTTTGGCCTCTCAGCAAAAAAATACCACAATATTACATTGCCTTATTTAACACGAATATAGTATATCTTACTAATTCATTACACTAAACATTACTTTATTATCTGATAAATAATGAAAAGATACAATATTTAGTATGGGGTTCCGAACAAATTGGATGGCCGCCAGATCTATTAATCAAGTCTCAAATAACCGAGACAATACATTACCTTGAACCACAATATATCTCAATTAGCATTGGAACCGTTTATTGTAATCACAAAACCGCCATTTTGTGAAAGGTTCCTGCGTTGTGTTAGGGCCAATTCATTAAAATTATAATGGGTACGGAAATGTGAGGCGGCTTCCACCCTCCAGGGGTACTTCTTTGCCAGAAGCTCTCAGCTCACCGTTCGCTAACATTGTAAATCGTTATAGCACAATAAATTAAAAACAAAAACCGTGTTCCTAATTTAGTTCAATCATCGCCATAATTGTTTTTAATAGATCACTTCACCGATAAAAACACTCCTAAATAACTCAACCCAACTACTTAATATATTTCCGATATCTTATTAGATTCTTGGAACTCTTGATTCTGCTTAAGACTTTTTCACATTGCAGATGCAGATGAGAACACCGATTGACTCTACGCAACGCAAACGAACAATATACTGAGCATGATTATTAACTTTTAAATACATAAAATCGTTATCTTAATTATTAGTAAATAAGCTTTCAAATGTGTTTTTCTCGTCAACACTATATTTTAAACATTGCAATTCTTTTCTAATGTCATTTAATAGTAATGACCTATGTTAACATTGAATTCATAAATGTAACTAATTCCAGGTATTACTTTCCTCTATTCTCGGGTTTATCCCATCATTAGTTTTTAACAATGTATCGGGCCACTTCAATTACCTTAACCACCGTATTCTGCTCCTTTTACTCGTGTATATAAACATGAGCGCGTGTGATTTTTCACTACATCTCATAATGCCTTAGACAGGCGAAACATGTCATTTACAAAAAAAAAAAAAAACTTCCAAAAAACAGACGTTTTCATTCATATGAATTATTAACAAACTAACTAGCTTTGCATCACGCCCTCTTCCCGAACGGGAACGTGTTTGTGAAAATTGCAAAAAAATTGTTGTGAAAATATACAATAGTATTTATTTAAAGTTATACAAATTTGAATCCAAAATATACAGTGATAACGAATACAGAATTTGTAATTAATTATTTATTTTATTGCATTTTACAACTGAAGAAGGCTACCTGAAACCACTCTATTAATACTTCCAAGAAAATCAGGGAATCACTGTGGCAAGAAAGCATTCGCTACAGCGATCGTCAACTTCTGGGGGACCTGATAAGGCACTATAAGAATAAGACATTATTAAATCACGCCTAAATGTAATATTGTAGCAAATAAAAAAAATGTGGAAATTTCATGGAAATTAACAAGCACATTTATGGCCAAATTGACATCCATAGAACCAGCGAGATATTTAACTACATACCAATCCATACGAAGGAAACATACAAGTATGATTATTTTAACTCAAGGATTAATTGTATCTCAATAGAGACGAAGATGCAAATTGGAAACAGAATATGGTGATCGAGATGTTTACAGGACTTATGACCTGTCATTGATTGGGTTAAACGTACGCTTCATGTAATAAAACATTCCTTATTCCACCTTTTCTTATGACCACCATGTCTGACAATTTTTTTTGGAAGTTGTATATATGTTAATCTGTAACACCTCCCTTTACATGCTAGTTTTCAATCTATACACTAGCGCCATCTATGAAGATTGGATTTTAAGCATTAAGCAGAAGATCTTTTTAACGCAATGTGAAAAGCTACCGTTATTATCGTTTTGCTAGATAACGCCTGGAGATGTCACGATTGATGATGATAATAGATTATGTTAACAATCAAATTCGGAGCCCTATGTTATTTGTTAATCGAAAATTGTTTACGCTTTTAGACAGTATAATGTCTAAAAAAGTAGTAAATCGTATTTTCTTAGTTCTTAAAGTTTAATCCTAAAACGCAGTGAATATTCTGAAAACTTTAAAAGTTTTGGAGATTAGTGGCATACGAAGCTGATGTATTCTCCCTCAGCTGCAGCGGAACTATCTCGAAACTTGTGAAAAGTGCACATAAATAAAGTTTATAATGATCACATTTTTATCCTTCTTCTTCTGTACATTACCATCTCTGCATTTTTTATTTTGTTCAAAATACGCATGATCACATCTATATTACAACCATTTTATTTTCTTTTATAAGGATTAATTGTATCTCAATAGAGACGAAGATGTAAATTGTTTTCTGGGAACAGAATATGGTGGCCGAGGCGCTTACAGGACTTATGACATGTCATTGGTTAGGTTGAGCGATCGCTTTATGTTTAACAACATTGGAATTTCATAGTTATATACTTAGGAAATTAAAAATAACTTTGTTCAATCCACTAAATATTAAGAACATGTTTCGGAGGATACCTTCAGGTGTAAAAAATGATAAAAACTAAACAAAGAAAGACTAATATAAAAACGATAATTCGATACACTAATCCAAATTTTAAAATTAACCTGGGCTATTTGTTTAAAGTACTTATAATTATTTTTTTAACAGTAAGAACCAATAAATCATAATGATGCGTGATGATAATATGTTTTCAAAATTAATAAGCAGATTCCTCCTTTTACTCCTTTCTCCTTAAATACTTTGTCTACATTTAATCTCCCGAGCTCCCATTCCCAATCAAATGCAAATTAATAATTTATTGTATGTTCTTTCTAAATTACATTTTTTTATATCAAGTACTCTCCGAAACATGCCGTGTTTTTAATTTTCTTTTATATTTAGTGGATTAAACAAAGATATTTTCAATTTCCTAAGTATATAATAGAAATACATTAAAATATATGTAATCCGGTCGCGTGATCTTAAACTTTGATCAATATATTAAATTCATTGTATTTTAGTTACTAGGTCGTTTCAAATTATATTTGGTTATGTACTAAAAATTTTAAACATCTTGAAATACGTTTTTATTAAAACTATATGTAAATTAATCTTAGATATCTCTGCGACTTGTCTTTTATCTCTTGGCCATTTGTTTAGCGAAGTTGAAAGCACCTGCCATAAAACAAAATGGCTCGAACAATGCGATTCGCATAAATCAGAGGAATTCCACTTCGACTTGCGTGCATACAGCAGGCGGGCATACACGCATAACCGCGTGCACCAAATTCTTCGTAAAAATGTTCCCTTTTAATGTTTACCTCATTACATAAAGTTCTCTAATATTCTTTAAAATTATTTATTAATATCTAGTCCCTGGTATAGTAAAATAATTAGTCATTATTTTGTTGTGGTCAAAAGAAATGTACGAGTATATATCTACCACCTTCTCCTTTCTCAGTCTTAACCCCTTACTGCATGATTTTTTTTTTAATTTGTAAAAAAAATATTGTATATGATGTGTAAATGATGAAAAAAAAAGACAAGTATTTTTTTATTTTTCAAAAAAAAAATTTTTTTCCTATATAAAATACAAAAAAATATTTCTAGGTCTTCCGCTTTTTATCCCTAGATTTTACACAATATTAACCATAATTTTAAATAAAAGTGATTATTTTTTTACTTACCTAGTGAAAATAATAGTAAACCAGTGTAATATATGCGTTTTACAAACAACAAAAATAACACTTTTGAATATCACGTTTGTACAGAAAATCATAAACCGAGAGTTGGAAACAGTCGAACGCACATCTAGTACAACCAGGGACATCAAGCAAGAAGTTTGACAACTAGTAACGCGGATCATAGATAAAACTTTAGTATAATTGCTAGAAGCAAGGCATATTTTATTATTTTGTTGGTTTTTATTGCGAAAGATTATTTTGGATCATATACTCGTATGAGCCAGTATGCGGTAAGGGGTTAATATCTCCACACCTGAATATAAGTCTCTTCCAAACGTTTCCATTCCGTCTCATTACTTGATATCTTATAAATTAAGACATCCGAACAGATGACACGCTTTTGCTGCGTGTGCATTATACGTTCTATATACAATAAAATATATATTTGAAACTTTCATTTGAATTCTATTCTGGAAGTGAATTTTTTTTTTCGAATTACATTTTTTTTCTGATGCCGTTTCATGTCCCCCAAACGTTGACGATCACATCAGCGAAACCATCTCTGTTCTCCGCTACTTGCAACAGGTTCTCAATTCTTGTCATTCCCGTCCCAATCCCTCATATTTCCTACATCCCATGATTATCAACCGAAGAAGATGGTATCTTTCTCCCTTTAGCGCATGACCCATATGAGACCTTTCTATCGACAACAGCTCTCTAATGGACCGGCTTTCTTTAGTACGTCTGCATTACTGACCATATTGGTCCACGGTTTACGGAGCATTCAGCGGTATATCTACATCTCAAACGCCTCCAACCGGTTCATTACCTTCCCGTCCAGAGTCTAAGTTTCACATCAATATAGTAAAACAGACCATATTTAACATTTAACCATTCTTTGTCGGAGTTACAGCCAAAGTATACAAAACAAATGTGTGTTATACTGTGAAGTGTTCTGTAAAATTGCATTATATCAAATTTTATTACATACTTGAATAACCTTTTTTATTGTACCTATTTAATTCCTACAAATAAGATTTTTTTATTAAAATTTGAACTGAACTTAAACATTCTATAGAATTTTTAAAATTTTAAATAATTTTCGAAAGTTGTTAATTATCGTTGTGTTTTGCAGATAAACAAAAAAAACTGAATTGAATTGTGATTTAAGCAGATATGATTAAATAGTCCATTGTTATGGCCGAAACACTATGATACTTCAACATTATAAACTGTTAAATAACAAAACTCTGTTTGTATATATCACAATTTTATTTTTATTTTTCGTGACAGCTGTTTTGTTGACATCAACAAAACAGCTGTCACGAAACCTATGTTGACATCATCAGGTGTTACAAAAATATATCAACTGTTAAATTTTCGTGATTTTTCGAACCGTTATGTGCATTTGTTCCTATGTCCATTTGAATAATTTTTAAATACCACAAATAATTAAAACTATTTTGATTAAATAAATTTCAAATCTACTTATTATGATTTCATTTTCCACATAAGTCACAAATTGGCGACAGTTCATATCCATACAATTTTATTTATTTGATATCGCATGTTTCAGAACATTTTATATTTATTTTCTGCTGCCGAGTAAGGCATTAAATTCTCCAATAGCGCTTATAAAATGGTTTTTGTTGTGCCTTAATATAATTCTCTCATTTTGCCTAATGTATTTGCAGACGTTTTGGATATCAATTTTATTATTTATCGGCTATTATACTTATCTTAATGATACATAACACCCGATTTGACGACTTTTTTTATTTTGGTCGAGTTATTGTTTTTTTATATGGTATATGCGAGTATATTTATATAAAAAAGTTTAGATAATTAATAATTAATTTGGAGCAAGTAGTTGAGTTCATGTATTTAGGTTGTATGTTTACAAGAGATGGGCGAGTAGAGAAGGATATTGAAAGAAGGGTTGGGGCAGGCAACAAAGTGAATGGTGCAATTAAAGTTGTCATCGCAAACAAAAACCTATCCAAAAAAGCCAGAATGGCAGTGCACAATGGTGTTCTTCTACCGACCCTTATGTATGGAAGCGAAGCATGGAACTGGCAAAAGAAGGATTAAAGTAGAATAAATGCAGTAGAAATGAGATCTCTTAGACGAATGTGTGGATACTCTGTGTATGATAGAGTGTCGAATGAAAATATAAGAAGAGAATGCGGTGCGAATGATGGTGTCATGAACAAAATAATGAAAGGATCATTAAGATGGTTTGGACATATGGAAAGAATGAATGAAGAAAGAATGGTAAAAAAATTATATGTTAATGATGTAAATGGAACCAGAAATAGAGGAAGACCGAGGAAAACGTGGCACGATCAAATAAATCAAATATTGAATGTCGGCCATGTGAGGAGTCAGAGAAATCGACGCGCGTGCATGACACGATGTATGAATGTTGAGGAAGCGAGAGAAATATGTCAGGAAAGAAAAGTGTGGCAGTCCATTCTTTCTGCCTACCCCTTCGGGGAGACGGCGTGATGGTTAGTTAGTTAGTTAGTTAATAATTAATAATAAACCAATTGAAATCTAAAAGAAGCTAGATCAATATATGTAAACATCATGATAGAGTATTTTTCTTATTCTTTGCTAGCCTTCTTCCCTCCACTGCTGGATATAGGCCTCTTCCAATTTCATCCACTCGTCTCTATCCTGCCCCCTTTTAATCCAAGATTTTCCAACCTTTTTGACAATATCATTGGTCCATCTCATTGGTGGCCTGCCGACACTTCGCCTATTTGCCCATCGTCTCCAACTGAGAATCCTGGATCCCTGTCTAGCCAAGTGTCCAGCCCATTGCCATTTCAATTTTGGCACACGGTCCATGACGTCAGCAACCCTGGTGCGGCGTCTGATTTTTGCATTCCTTATGCGGTCACGCAAGCTCACACCAAGTATCTGTCTTTCCATGGACCTCTATGTACACTTGAGCCTGTGGACAATTTTTGCTGTAAGAGTTGTCGTCTCTAGTCCGTATGTCATCATGGGCAGTATACACATGCCATAGACCTTTCTTTTGAGACAAAACGGTATTTCATCATTTTCAAAGACATGTCTCAGTTTACCAAAGGCGGCCCAACCCAGTCCAACTCCTTGAGGTATCTCTGCAGTTTGATTTTCTCTTCCGAGTCTGATTTTATGACCAAGATACACATTCTTTTTCACACTTTCTATCTTATTTCCCTCTATAATAATGTTTTTTTATTTGTTGGACTTAGTATCTTTGTTTTGTCAATATTCATTTCTAGTCCAATTTTATTGGATGCAATATGTAGTTCTCTGATCATTGTCTCTTATTCATCTATGTCCTCGCTTATAATGACAATGTCGTCTGCAAATCTAAGGTGATTTAGAAAAACTCCATCTGTTTTTACTCCTTTGTCTTCCCAGTTTAAAGTCTTGAAGATATCTTCTAGAGCTAGAGTAAATAACTTTGGTGAAATGGTATGATAGATTGTCAAATACAAATATAATAAGTGAATGCAGAACCAATAAAAGTAATTAATACGAATGTAAACTTCGCTTTTATAGAAGTTTAATTATCATTTATGGGAATAACTCGTTTCACCTTTCTAAAGCATTATCGAATGTAATGTTTTCTTATTAATTTTAACAAAATTTCTCGAAATCAATCGTTAACATTTATATAAATTATTAAATTATTATATTGTGGCGATGAGGTTCGCAACCCATCACACCGCGTCTCCCGCGGGGCGAAAAGAGAAGGATGGAGTGCCGCATCGGTTAAAGTGTGACAGTCCATTCTTTCTGCCTACCCTTTCGGGGATACGGCGTGATGGTTAGTTAGTTAGTTTAAATTATTTAATATGGAGTTTTACATCATCGTTCGAGAAATAATAAACGCGAATGAAAGTGTTATGAACAAAATAATGAAAGGATAATTAAGATGGTTTGGACGCATGGAAATAATAAATGAAGAAATAATGGTAAAGAAAGTATATGCGAACGATGTTAGCGAAACGTGGCCGAGTAGTTAGTGCATTGACTGCTACCCCGAAGATTCCGGGTTCGATTCCCGGCGAGGGCAGTGTGATTGTCACACTGTCTTTGGTCAGGTGTAGAATTCACGTGACAATAAAATGGCGATAGGTTAACTATGTATCACATGTCACGAGAATCACTATGATAGCTATAATACCCTTTACATCGATTTGGCTCTTGCTGCCATGATGTAAAGAGCTTTTATATACTCGTATATAGAAAAAAAATAATGAAATTTAAAAAAATAATAATAATAAAAATCGAAATAGGGGAAGACCGAGGAAAACGTGGCACGACAAATCAATCAAATATTAAATGCCGGGCACGTGAGAAGTCGAAGAAATTATGAATGTTGAAGAAGCGAGAGAATTATGTTAGGAAAATACAGGGAGACAGTCCATTCATTCTGCTTCCCTTTAAGTGATGGTTAGTTAGCGCGACTTGCACATAAAACTAACACCCATTAAAAATAACATCACTAATACTCTTACTGAATGTTTACTATTAAATGACGTTCTTTCGCGTTATTTAGAGCATAAAACTTTGAAGTTGAGTAACCCTTTAAAGAGAAAAATCTTAGT
Source organism: Lepidostoma basale (assembly GCA_022606425.2). Lineage (NCBI taxonomy): Eukaryota > Metazoa > Arthropoda > Insecta > Trichoptera > Lepidostomatidae > Lepidostoma > Lepidostoma basale. Next base: position 343,221 of record JAHDVF020001444.1, on the reverse strand, counting down.
TTTACGAGTTTCTCGAAGTACTGAAATTTATTATGTAATATAAAAATAAGGGTTGATAATGGAAGTCAAAACACACAGGAGTTATAACCTAAATTTATTGAGAATACAGCGTGACTCCAAAGCTTTTATACACTTTATAATGTCAATTATTTGTTTTTGAATGTATACGAATACTTGTAAACAAATACTAGATTTTACTCATTGCGGGTTAATCATTTTTAAGGATTGATTGTATCTCAATAGAGACGAATGTTGTTAACATAAAACGATCGCTTAACCCAACCATGACAGGTCAAAAGCCCTGTAAACGCCTCGACCACCATATTCTGTTTAAAAAAAAAAATTACATCTTCGTCTCTATTGAGATATAATGTTAATTATTGTTTTGTGGTATGCTTTATCTCTATTTGCAAAATTCTATCTATTACTCAACTATACTTTTTCGCTGATCAGTTCCGACCCTTTGCCCAGCCAGCCTAGATCAGTTAAAATTTCACCCGTTAGACACTGCTATAACCATATAATAATCTAAACAATATTAATTGTGACCAATCCACAATACGCTACCAGTTCTCAAAGACCTTAGCTTAGCTTATAAAGTATCTACGATAACATTCTTAATAAATAAATAAAACATGGGATCATTGATGTATGATGCTTTTACATTTTAACCCATAAATTTAAATGAAAATTCAAGTAAACCATAGGTTTCCAATCTTTTCTGGGCCACCGCCCCCTTTACAAGAAAAATAAACGTTCAACGCCCCCCTCCTATAAAAGTTATTCCAAATATTCAGAAACACATAGTTGAATTTTAAAATATTATTAAATCTTTTATGTATCTGAAAACAACATATGGTACCTACATGTTAGCGTGTTTTTTTTGTATTTTTAAACTATATTTTTTTATCTGCCCAAGCTCTCTATTTTTTCTGGGTCTTCTACTGCCCCCTGAAAGTCTCAAACGCCCACAAGGGGGCGTTATTATAACCTAGGAAGTAGACGTTTCGAATATGTGTATATTGTATTAATTGTTAAAATATATTTAACACTGTTATAATATCAGAATTTATGCATAAAATTGTCAAAAGTCCTCGCATAATTTATTTTAACTATGACTTATCACACTAATGAGTTTTTTGTCCTATAAAAGTAAGTCTTTGAATTAAATTTTTAAGTTGTTTGTAACACATAATGATGTCAACATCGGTTAGCGAAACCTTAACTGGTTGCAGTTTATATACACTAGTAAATGGAGCAGAATATATATTTTCAACATACAAATGAATGTTGAAAATATACAACTCCTTGATTTTTATTATTTTATATTAATGAAAACCACCCTTCTTTAGAAGTAACATAATTTTTAATGGATGTGTCATATTTCGCTTTGATTTGGCATATTCAAATAACATTTGATAATATTAAGCAAAGCAATATACAATATATCCCTTCCATAAATTTTTATAAAACTCCCAGAAAACATACGTTCATATTTAATTTTGAATATGGAGTTTTACCACAATGCCCTAAAAACAATAAATTTATTTTTATTTATGTATTATTTTTAACAAACGATTCCCGATACTATGTTATATGTATCATCATCAATACGTCATGTGGTTGAAACAATGAACAAAAATGTAGAATGCGTTAAACGTAAAATTTCTTACCAAAAAGAAAATGTTGATAACATTAATGTGATATTTATTCTCCTTTGTTACTTCTGAACTTTCGTTAGGCGACTCCTTTGAAATTAGCCCCGGGAACTTCATGAAGGCATAAACGACTCTTTGGCAGTGCAGTCCGTACCGGGGTGAAACGCTGGCGAACGCGTCAGCTGTAATAATAAACACAAATTTATTGCGAGCAAAGTACCTTCGGGATGGCTGGCCCCTCGCCTAGAGTTATTAACTTTCCTTGATTAATTATGGCCGCTAGCGCCAACTTCAAACTTCATTTTTCACTTTATTATATCACTTTTAATGCGATGAAGTAGTGACTATACATCATTTATTATTTGTCTTACCAGTTTACTTTTCATATTTATGTTAATGCAATTTTTTAAACGGATATTATAAGACAGTGCATGCAGAAGAGTGCAACGCTGTAAGTTGTTAGAACCCATCCATTAAAGCTTATTTGGCAGTACACGACTATGATCTAGAACTGATTCTTATGTACGGTAATTAATCTTAACTAAAAACTAACAAACCATCACGCCGTCTCCCCGAAAGGGTAGGCAGAAAGAATGGACTGTCACACTTTAACCGATGCGGCACTCCATCCTTCTCTTTTCGTCCCGCGTGAGACGCGATGTGATGGGTTGCGAACCTCATCACCACCAATAGGCATCTCCCGCGCACACTTCGATAGTCCAACATCCACAAAATAAATCTAAAACAAATAATATAAAATACAATGATATAAAATAAAATTACAAAAAAAAAAAATTAAGATAAAATGTTGTTTTTAGATGGTGCACACATTGTCTATTTAATTCATGTTCCACGTATCCACGTTTTTTTGTAAATAAGCAGTAATTAATAACTTTAAAAAAATCAACACCAGCAAGAATTTTAAAATAATATTGAAGAAACTATTCTAATTGTCATTGGAGCAAATGCAAAATTTATTTTTACACCTGTCAAAATTCTTTATATAAAACGAAAAAACTTGTATAATTTTAACATCAAAACAGTATAAACGTATTTCGTGTCACAATTAACTATTTTGAAGTGCGGCAACAATCTTAGAGCTGATATATAATAAATATTACTTACCACTTACTTACATGATATATAGAATAACCAAACAGCTTTTATAATGTTTTGGCATCCTTGAATATGTTATTCCATGCCCCTTTTACTGCATTCAGCCATTTGCTTCCAGGATTTTTCCCGGCTAAGCCAGAATTTTATCAATTATGCGCTATTTGGGCCATATCATATATCTTCCTTCAGCTGGTTAATGCCATCAATATGCGTACAAAGATTTGATTACTCAGGTATCTGGCGCCGCATACGTGACCAATTCATTCCAGGCGACTGGCTCTTACTGTATACGTTGTAAGAGGCTGTTAGATCAATGTTCTTGATTAGTTATATACCTCCAAGTTTACGCTGCAATACCATATCTGTATCCTCGGATACAACTAACCTCTCCCACCTACAAGTTTATCCCGCCTTCCTTATATTATTACCATTAAGATTTTTGATAATATATGATATTAAGCCTGGTCTTATTTAATTTGCTAAAATGAAATAAATGTAAACCTCAGTCCCTGTTAGACAAGGGACAGGCTTATTAAGTAAACAAGCGAGGCTGGCGAAAGGGCTCCTCTGCTGCCTGCAACATCCTCTGGTAAACGGTGGACACCCTTCAATTGTATCCTCGAATCATTTTTAAGAACCTGTTTTAAATCTAATACATATTTTTTTTATTTAACAGTTATTATCTTTGACTGATATCTTCTTCTTCTTCTTCTTCTTCAGCCTATTCCCGTTCACTCCTGGACAAAGGCCTCCTCCATTCGCTTCCACATCACTCTGTCCTGTGCAAACTGCATCCAGGTTATTCCGACGTGTCTGTTCAGGTCATCCTTCCACCGCGGTTGCGGTCGCCCTGAACTTCTCTTATTTCTATCCTAAATGAAAACATGATATTTTGTTTCTAAAATTATAATATTAAACTTAGTTTTGGATAAAACCTTTTTCGTTTTAATCATTTTAAATACGTGTTGAACCAATTTTGACATTGTCAGGTGTTACATAAATACATATCAAATGAAACAGCTGTCGTAAAGTAAAATAAATACAATTTGTGATATAAAACAATGTTTTTGAATTAACAGTTATAAAATGTTAAAATATCATAGTGTTTCGTCCAAAACCATGGACTATTTAATATAATTTTAATCATATTGTGCGAACAATATTCCCCCACCCGATATAGTTAAATAAGTTGACAGTTCGTAAATATTTTTGTACAAATATTTACATTTTCGTAGAAATGACGTTTTCATTTGTCGTAAGAAGCTTTCTAAAAAATTAATATAGACGTTTTAGCTAGAGGCTATTATTTTTCTGGTTCTAATAACATGTAGAAAGAATTCAATTACGCATTCGAATAGCGAATATTTCATCTTAAGTTTCAATGGAAATCTAATCCGTCATGTCATAAGCAATGTTTTTTTTTAAAACAAATCCTTTTGCTTTTGTAGTCAGCTTACATATATATGAAAACAAATTTACATCTCCTGTTATTTCTTGGGCCTGTTCCTCTGATATTGATGTTAGGTTGTGTTGGTCATCTTTTTAATGGTTTCCTTGAAAGCTTGCTGCCTGTTGGTAATTCATTGTTTGCTTTGTTTATCACTCTTAGAGTTTTGAAAAATAGTAAGAATTATAAGAAAAATTTGTATAATAAAGTTCCTAATGAAAATATAAGAAGTTTATGCAGTGCTAAAGTGTTATAAACAAAATAATGAAAGGATCATTTAGATGATTTAGAAAGAATGAATAAAAATAACATGGTAAAAAAAGTACAAAATGAAAACGTAGCACGATCAAATAAATCAAATAATGAACGTCGGCCACGTCCGACTCCTAGTCGGAGAAATCGACTTGCGTCCATAATACGATGTATGAATGTTAAGGAAGCGAGAGAAGTGTGTCAGGAAAGAATAGTGTGATAGTCAATTCTTTCTACCCACCCTTTCGGGGACACGACATAATTATTGGTTGGTTAGTTATGGAGGAATTCTTGAATTATTCACAATGAAAGTTAGAGAATACGGCATAATGACTCACTATAAAATGTTTACATATCTCCCAGTCTCTCCAAACACGTAAGACAGGACAGACTAAGATGGGCCGGTCAGATACAATGAATCCCATCATCGTGAACTGCAAAAAGGATGCACCAAAGTGGCAGAAGACCGATGGTCCCACCAAGGCTACAATGAGAGGATGAGTTTTGGAGAAATGTATTGAAGGCTACCCACCGCTTACCCGAAGCTGTTATAGGACGCAGCGGCGCTCCTTCGTCAGCTTCGCTAAAACAATCCCTAGGCCCGCCCCCCATCCATGCAGGACTTACATTAGCTGGAGAATGCACCATTCCAGAAAAAAAAGCAAAAGGCAAAAAGGGTATCTAGGCCACATTTAATCCAGTTTAATTTCAATACAATTCTATGTCCCAATTTCACAAAATAAAGCAAAATATGGTACATGATTTTATGGCCTATTATAAAATCGTGACATAGTGTGCGATGGGAGAGAAAACTTGGAATGATGAAAAAAACCCTAAGAAAATAGAGAAAACAGTCATGGAAACTAGGATCAGGAACACAGGGAACCTAACATTTTAATGTGTACAATTTAAAAAGAAAATTTAAATTTAAAAAGAAAGTTCGGAGCGAAATTGCTGCGAGTGTCAAGTTGGAGGGTCGCATCAGAGGACAGGAGGAATTAGAAGCGATGACTATAAATGGGATGTAGGGCCATCGAAGAAAAAGTAGAAAAAAATAGGAATTATTTATATTTATGTCATCTCAATAGAAACGAAGATGTAAATTATTTGGAAACAGAATATGGTAGTCGAGGCGTTTACAGGACTTATGACCTGTCATTGGTTGGGTTAAGCGATCACTTAATGTTTAACATTCACTATTCCGCTCTTCTTACGACACCACGTCTGACAAATTTTGGAACTTGTATACATGCTAATATTTTTTAATAACTTCACTTCAGACATACATATTCTGTTTCCAAATAATTAACATCTTCGTCTCTATTGATATACAATTAATCCTTAATAAAATTATTAACCCGCAATGGGTAAAAATCCAATATTTGTATACAAAAAAAACTATTTCTATATTTATTTCATTTTATTTCATTTAATGCACTAAAGGTAAATTACAGGGGCATATTATGCAATAGACTGCGCTAAAGTTGCTTATATCTATAACATGAGGTGAACCACACACGGTGGACAGAAGCTAGTTGCAGCAGACCGCTGTACAACTCGTGATTATAATATCCGGTTACCCTAAAACTACTAATATTAGGAGGTTTTACTAAGCCGCACACCGCCACACAGCTTACGCCATACAAACAGCTAATAATCCGCTCGGATCCCAGGTTAAACAACACGAAATTGAGCGCATTACCAGATTATGTAAATCTGTTGTTGCGCTCAATAAGAAATACTCATTTCATGCGTGGATTACTCTATCCTTTATTATTTAATTGCGTGGAACTGTAAGAAGAGCAATTGGACATTGATTAGTTAAGGCTTTAAAATTGATTTAAAGAATTCGTTTGTAACTAGACGTTAAAGAGGTATAAAACCGAGTGTGCATATTCTTCTTATTTTTCTTCGTGTTAATGTCAACATAGTTTCGTACGAAAGTTAATTTCTTTGTGACGAAGAAAACATGATAATACATTTAATCAGAGGTATTGTTAATATAATATTCGATACTTTTCTTCCTCTTTTAAATGGCAAGCTCCGAGTGTCCCTAACTATTTAGTTGTAATTTGGAGGGCTTATGTCGTTTTCAGGGGTGCAGGTGTAATATGTAAGATTGTTACAGTAATACCAAAGGTCAAAGCACCTTGCTTGCCACCATAATAAACGATTACTTTATATTTCACTGATATTAAAATTTCGATTATCCCATCCATGTCTGTCGTAAATTAATATTATATTTTTTATATTAATTATCTTTTTATCCTATGTACGTAATTTCTAATTTATATTATGTTATGTTCTTCATGTACGTAATTTCTAAGTTCTATTAAGTTATGGTTTTTTTTCTATCTCATGTTCGTAATTTCTAATTTCTATCATGTTATGTTCTTTTCAATCCTATGCACGTAATTTCTAATTCATATTATGTTATGTTCTTTTCTATCTCATGTACATAATTTTTAATTTCTCTTATGTTATCCTTATTCTAGTTTTTGTGTTTTGCCGTTATATGTTAGTTGGCTGTCTATTTGCCCAAATTTTTAAATTACCTTTCTTTTTTTTTAATTGTCTTCTGTTTTTATTTTTTCTGACTTACTCTCATTTGTTTTCTTGTTATATTATTTGTAAATATGTTTTTTTAAATTGTTAATTTTATTTTTGTGATTATAAACGATTTGGATGTGTTATTCTGTAATGTTTATAATTTTTTGAAAAATAAATAAATTATGTACTAATGAAAACGTCTGTTTTCTAGAAATTTATTATATTTTATGGGAATGACATGTTTCGCCTTTCTAAGGCATTATCAAATGTACATTTGATAACGCCTTTGAGAGGCAAAACATGTCATTCTCATAAAATATAATGAAACTTCTAGAAAACGGACTTTACACTCGTATTAACTGTTTCTTCTTCTTCTTCTACTGTTTTATTAAGAACTGTGTCCTGTTATTTCTCGGACCCAGTTCCTGGGATGTAGATCTCCAACTGTCTCGCAATATTTTGGGTGGTCTTCCTGGAGGCCGATATCCTGTTGTTGTTTGCCGTTTTACTGATCACTCTTTCAGAACATGTTCTCTCCACATAATCTCTTCAGTAGCATCTTCTCAGTCTTTCCCATTGCACGATATCTTCTACATTGCACATCTTTCTTATTTCGGAATTTCTTACTCTGTCTCGAAGTGTCGTTCTCGCAACGGATCGGAGAGTCCTCATTTCTGGCAGGTCAGGCCACCTTTTGATTCCATATGTCATTATAGGACGAACGCATGTCTTATAGATTCGTACTATTTAATATGGAGTTTTACATTATTGTTCAAGAAACAATAAACAACATATTATTTACTTACTTACTTCCTATGGCCATACAACTCTTGAAGAGTTTTAGCCTCCTTGATGATCGGTCTAGACGCGTACAGGGTCTTCATTGCTCTGGTCTCTTCGGCTCGGCATACGTGCCAAATCCATGCTAGGCAACCGGCTCTTACGGTGCTCGTTATAAAGGGCTGCTGGGTCATCGTATGGATCTCTTGGTTGGTCCTATGCCTCCAAGTTCCCGCTGCAACAACGGATTTGGATCACTGGATCATTCTAAGTATTCTATTCTGAAGCCAGTAGATTATTTGTTGTTCTTTCAGAGTCATTGTCCACGATACACCATATTTCACCACTGGCTTATATCAATATATTATATTATTTAAATATAATCGGTGTTTTTTTAGAGGTATACAATACAGTATAAATGAAAAAAAAACACATTAAAATAATAATCATGTCTATGATACTGGCTTTATTTAATATATAATTTTATGCCATTATTGTTTAAATATGATTTCGGGCATATGAGCGCCACGGCTAGCTCGAATGAAGCGCAATCGTGAAATGAAATTTTCGACAATTGTCGTCTTTGTGGATGCTTATTATCCACTAGAGTGTACATGGTGCGAAAACGATCCATGGTCTTCCGAATAACTTGCTCGGATGGACGATTATATCAACCGTAAAATGGACGTATAAGTTTGGCGAACCGAATCATGATTTTCAAAATAAATTTGCACAATCTGCAAGCGCTGTTCTAACGTCAGTCTATTTATGATAAAATGGCAAAACGTATTTAATACAAATCATTTATTAACTGTCAAATTAACAGTCTGTATCAACAATGATGCTAGTTTAAAAACCAAACCTTTAAAAAAACACCCTATATATTATATTATTTATATATAATATTTCACAAGCATCACTAGTATCACTTATAGCAAACCCGCAGTTACCCCGACTATTATAATTGCACGAACTAATACGAACAGGTAAAACTAGAAGAGCAAATAGTGTTATGACACAAAGGAAATCATCCTGTCTTTTTCTAAACGGCTCTATTGTTGTTTGCCTTTAGCGCAAACTTTGCTCCGCTGGGAATCGCGAAATGTACATACGGAATTCGTTTGCAACATGTTACCGCTGTAAGATGGGAAGACAAACAAAGCCGGAACCCAGAACCCGGAACCCGGAACACTTTGAGCGTGTGAGTAACTGCATTACCACCGCAACCGCGTCCATATTATGCGCTTATAGGTGTATTCCCGGTTCGGAAAATCATAAGTGCTTGGTACATACGTTACAGGCAGAATCCACTACGGTAGTAAATATCGCATTGGAATCTAGGATAAACAGATGTTTCATTTTATCTCGTTTATTTCTTTTACACCATAAAATATCTGAGATTGTACGGACTCCAAAGGAATATAGTGATTAATAATATGAAAGTGAATCGTCCTTTTTTTTAGATGTTATATTACATCTCGTCTTGCATTATTAACATGAATGAAAACGTCTGCTTTTTTATCAGTTTAATTATATTTTGTATTGCTCAGGCATAAACAAATGATAAAGGCCTTAGTACATTTAAAATTTGACAATGCCTGAGTATGGTAAAACTTCTCATTTTCATAAAATATAATATTTTTTTTTGAAAACAGATATTTTCATTCGTATTAATTATTTAATGTGAAGTTTTATACCGTTGATTATAAAACAATAAATAAAAGTGATTATCAAAATGACGAGAGACGACAAACGACGAGACGAACTAACTTACCAACTTCCTCTTCTCTTCTCTGGTTTCAATCCTGGGATTGGTTTGCAGCAATTTCCTCCATTATTCTCTTCCATTTTTCCCTGTCTTGTCAACTTCCTCTATACGTTCTTTATTTTTTAATAAGTTTTGTCTTCCTAACACTTATCAAATGTGTATACCACTAGTCTGTCGATGCCGGCGATCCTAATGAAACCGATCACTGACGAAATAAAGACAAAAATGGATGTGGTTCTTAAAAAAACTCGTTTTAAATGATTATCGAGAGATTTCTCTAAAATCATTGGATTTGCTTAAATTGTTTACTTTTTTGTCACACAACATGTTTTGTCTAGCTAAGGCAATTTAAAATGTTAACAATTTATAATGTCTCAGTAAGGCGAATCATGTCATTTTCTAAAAATATAATAAAACTTATAGAAAACATAAATAATCATGTAAATAATACCTGTCATTATGCTTTTTTTTAGTTTGTCATATCGTGAATATCGTGAATATATTGCCTCTTATTTTATATTATTGTATATATTAAAAGATATTTTTATACTAACTAACTAACTAACCATCACGCCGTCTCCCCGAAAGGGTAGGCAGAAAGAATGGACTGTCACACTTTAACCGATGCGGCACTCCATCCTTCTCTTTTCGCCCCGCGGGAGACGCGGTGTGATGGGTTGCGAACCTCATCGCCACCAATAGGCATCTCCCGCGCACACTTCGATCTTCCAACATCCACAAAATAAATCTAAAACAAATAATATAAAATACAATGATATAAAATAAAATAACAAAATAAAAATAATTTAATACAAATAGTTATTTTTAGATGGTGCACATTTGTCTATTTAATTTATGTTCCACGAATCCACCGTTTTTTAAATTTAGCACATAATGTTTTTCCGATGTTGCACATGTTGACATGGACGATCCGGACTTTTGTGTTTATTTAATTTATGTTACACGTATCCACCGTTTTTTAAATTAGCTGTTATATGATTGAATTAATGTTCCACGTATCCACTTTTTTTATTTGGCAGTAATTAGGCACTTAAAACCAACCAAAACCAGCAAGAACTTTAAAATTATATTGAAGAAATTATTCAAATTTTCATTGGAACAAATGAAAATTTTATTTTTACACCTGTCAAAATTCTTTATATAAACGAAAAAACTTGTATAATTTTGACATCAAAACAGTACAAACGTATTACGTCTCACAATTAACTATTATAAAGTGCGGCAACAATCAAATTGACCAAAACAATTCACTTATACACGTAATTTCGCCAAATTCACGGGAGCACCACATGAACCAAACCAAATTTTTAAAATCAGAACTAATATATAATATTCATAATCAGATATTTTTATAATATATAATAATCAGATATTTTTATAATACATCTATAATAATAAGGTTAAGAGTCCTTGTAATAATTACATTTCGCATCCCGCAAAAAGCAACCCCTTTTAAATTTTAGGAGTAAAAAGATACTTGATGGCGTTTCTCTCCAGATTTATAATGATGGAAGCAGTTTCAAAGTCGTTAAAAATAATTTATATGATTTAATGAATTTACAGTACGCCAGTTAAAAGAGGCCATTTTCGCAAAACCACGCGGCTCTGAAATAGACCTAACCTGACAAAAAGTCCAAAAGTTAAGTTACTCTTTAAACGTTTTCTTAAATAACTTCATAAAATTATAATGTGTAAATCAAATTTTCTATTACAATATTGCGCAAGTATCATACCTCATCAAAGTAGTATTTTTTGACTAAAATGTGTCGTAGCTAGCTTTAAACAATATTGTCATTTAATTGAGATCTCTTAGACGAATGTGTGGATATTCTGTGTATGATAGAGTGATGGTGTCATGAACAAAATAATGAAAGGATCATTAAGATGGTTTGGACATATGGAAAGAATGAATGAAGAAAGAATGGTAAAAAAAATATATGTTAATGATGTTAATGGTACCAGAAATAGGGGAAGACCAAGGAAAACGTGGCACGATCAAATAAATCAAATATTGAATGTCGGCCATGTGAGGAGTCAGAGAAATCGACGCGCGTGCATGACACGATGTATGAATGTTGAGGAAGCAAGAGAAATATGTCAGGAAAGAAAGGTGTGGCAGTCCATTATTTCTGCCTACCCCTTCGGGGAGACGGCGTGATGGTTAGTTAGTTAGTTAGTTAGTCATTTAATTGCGTAGATTTTCAAGGTTGGTTGCAATATATATTATGGGATCTTGGGAAAATGCGTGAAGCTCGTCTTTTTGGGCCGACGTTTCGGAGATCATTTCAGTCTCCATCTTCAGGGTGGTTATGAGGTTATTTGAAGTTATGTATACATAATCATCCTGGAGATGGAGACTGCAACGATCTACGAAATGTCTGTCCAAAAAGACGAGCTACACGGGTTTTCTCAAGATCCCAAAATATGTCATTTTGTCAATATTATAAATTAACTAGTTAAACAAATATTAACTTGCTAATGTTAAACAATTGTTATATATTAACAAACTTAAGTTAAACAATATTAAATATTTTGGGATCTTGAGAAAATCCGTGTAGCTCGTCTTTCTGGACCGACGTTTCGGAGATCATTGCAGTCTCCGTCTTCAGGGTGAATATGTATAAATAACTTCAAATAACTTCATAACCACCAAGAAAAAGAAGACTGCAACAATCTCCGAAACGTCGGTCCAGAATGACGAGCTTCGCGGATTTTTCCAATTATATTTTTCCAATAATATCTTTCTAATACTATTGTCATTTATTTCAATAATACCGTTAATCGAGATGTTTTGGTTGAATCTACTATAACGATGCTATCGCAATATTAAGTTCTTATATTTTTAGAGCTGTAAAAAAGAAAATGAAAATATTTACATGTTGAGACAAAAATTCCATTTAAAACACGTGTTCATAATTTATTACATCCTCATTGTTTACTTTCATCTCATGCTGTTTTACTATCGCGATATTAGTTCAAATATTGAAGGGCTCACATATTTAACAATGAACAGGTGATTAATGCGTTAACTTCTGTCTACTCATTTAATCTTTACTTCGGTCCCTAAATGTACGGTAGTAAGGAGTTATAAAAAAATATCTTTATCGCATACTACAGCTAATTTGTATGGAATAAAGATACTTACTTCCCTAAGAAATTATTTTAATCCTATACCATGATCAGTATTGTTGTCTAATAACATAATATATTTATTAATTTGTACAATGCGAACAAACAATGGTGCTATAGTCTATATAAAATAATGAATACGAATGAAAACATATGTTTTCTAGAAATTTTGTTATATTTTATGGGAATGACATGTTTCACATTATTAAGACATTTGTGAATGCCTACCTCAAAATCGGAAAAAAAATACATAATTCATAAAATATCTTACTTTTAGAATTCCAGTATTCTTCTTCTTCTTCTTCCTTATTGTAAACCTATGTGGTCTAAGGGCGTTAAAGCGTTAATTTTGGGGAATTTCATTGTTAAATTGGAAGGTGTAATCTATTCTCCTAATAAATTAATTTATCGAATTAATTAGTCTCTGTTACGTTTTTTTTTTAATTTACAATCAATTGCGTAAATAAATGTATATAATACATAAATAATATCAATGAAAACGTCTGTTTTCTAGAAGTTCTATTGTATTTTATGTGAATGACATGTTTTGTCTGTCTGTCATTCACATAAAATTTAATAAAACATCTGGAAAACCGACGTTTTAATTCGTTTTAATTATTTAATATAGAGTTCTACATCATTGTTCAAGAAACAACAGAGATACATGTTTGATCATATGAGAATTGTATACTTCAAAACACATAGAGTGAAAATAATCATCATAAATGTATTCTTGCAGCGGGTATTCGTATCAATAAAGTACAGTTCACGTTGGAAATTATCAAACTACTGAACTTAGCGTAATTAAAACTTTATACATCGGCGACAACAACTTGTCTTTGGATCTTTCACACAATGGAAGCGCAAATATCGAAACGGTCTTGGTTATAGTTTTCATTGCGTCGTTCATGGGCTGCACTATTCGGTACCTCCGCTTCCTTCCACATCTGCTCGGATATTCGTATATCTGTTTTTGATTGCTTTTCTATGGCGCTCAACGTCTCTGATTGCTGCTGCTCATTTAAGTTTCACAACAAAATAAAGGGAGCATTTGACGTAACACATACACAAAGTTACAGAGCATTTTTCATTTCATTTCATTTCATTTATTTTGATAATAATTACAAACATTACAGACATACAATTCCAAATCGTTTGCAATTACATTATAAACAGAGAAGCATTAAAAAAAATAAAAATTAAGCTTAAGAGTAAGAAAAAATCATAACATTGATATTGCATCCCTGAGGCAACTCACACTATCACGAAATATGTCGACCTCCGAGGCGATCCGATTAAGCAATAAGATTGCCCTACCCACAGGCATTACCATTGGCAGGTTGGTTCTGCAGCGTGGCAAATAAAACAATCTGTGCTGTCTTTGACGAAGGTAATTATCAGGGACAAATAGACCTACATCACTCAGGACATCCGAGTTCTGTATACGGCCGCCAATCAGCTGAAAGAAGTGAACTCCCAAGTGAATGTTCCTCCTTCTCTCCAATGATTGGTAGCTTAGCATACCTAGCAAGAATTCAGTCGGAAAGAGCCACGGGTAATAACCGCGCTCCCTGAGGTAAAGAAAGCGCAGAAATTTTTTCTGCACTCGCTCCACCATCAGAGAATATCGGATCCCAGGCGGTGACCAAATAACGGAACTATATTCCAACCGACTTCTTACCAGGGAATTATACAACACCCGAAGTACCTGTGTGTTCGAAAATATCTTGGCATTCCTGAAAATAAATCCAAGCATTTTAGTGGAACTATTACATAGAGCAACTATGTGAAGATTGAACGATAATTGAGCATCGAACAGAACACCGAGATCTCTGGATGTAGAAGCTCTTTCAAGCTGTACCCCATCCATAAGATAGCGAAAGTATAATGTTTTCGATGCCCGTGTGTATGACATAACAAAGCACTTGGAGACGTTGAAGAATAATTTGTTACGTTTACTCCATTGGGTTTCAAATATACATATTTATTATCTTCTCCTTCTCAGTCGTATTACTCATGATTGAGGGGCGTATCCATCCTGTAAATCCCAATGTGCTCAGAGTCCTATACAACGCATTGGTTCGGAGCAGACTCGAAAGTGGTTCTGTGATATGGAGTCCTCACGAGGCGAGATATTCCATTATGCTGGAGAGGGTTCAGAAAAAATTTCTGAGGTATCTCTACATGAGGGAGTAAGGTAGCTATCCTTGGCTCTATCCCACGGCATTTCTTTTGGGAATGCTCGGAACCAATTCTCTACAGCTTCGAAGAGATGGACATCTAATTACCCATTTCTTTAGATTAATTAGGGGATACTTCGAGAACTCGGCCGTACTGGAGGGTGTTCGGCTTTTTGTCCCCGATAGATATCTCCGACAGCGACAGCACAGATTGTTTTACCTACCGGCTGCCAGAACCAATCTGCCTCTGGTGACACCGGTGGGAAGAGCAATTAGTCTGCTGAACGCGGTCTCCTCGGAAATCGACGTCTTGCATATTAGTGAAAGTACGTTCAGAAGGCAAATACTCTTAATTCTGGAGAGTATTTGTAGTCTTCCTAATGTTGAACCATCTCTTATGCGTTTCTGGTAGTATACTATATATAATATATTATTTTACCTGTTCTCAATAGATGCCTTAAAAATAAATTTTGTAATGTCTGTTGATGAAATAAACTGATTTGATTTGATTTGATTTGATTTAAACTATTGACCATGGCACGCCATGCGCCCCTGTCATCCGCCAGTCTCCAGGCTGCAGCTAATAAGAGACCAGTCAGATCCCTGATTTGATCGGACCAGCGGCTCGGTGGTCATCTTTGTGGTAGCCCTTCCCTCCACTTTACCCATGATGGTGAGCTTTTCAAAGTTGTCCTGATCTCTCCGGGCTATGGGTCCAAAATATTTCAGCACTCTTTGAGAGGACATACGCGAGAGTCTTGTCTTGAGACCCAGCTGGTCAATGATATTTATTATATGCATATCTAATTGTTGTTGTAAAAAATGATTTTGGAGAAAAGTTATATTTGAATACGTATATATGAATACCAATACAATATATGAATTGTATTTGAAATTTCACGGTAGATGTTCATTGTATGTTCATGGTTACAAAGTGAATGGAGCTGTAATAGTAGTTATTGGAAACAAGAATTTATCAATGAAAGCGAAAATGCCCGTTCACAATGGAGTTCTGGTCCCAACCCAATGGTAGCGAAGCATGGAACATGCAGAAGAAAGATGAGAGCAGAATAAATGCGGTAAATATGAGGTCCCTAAGACGTATGTGTGGTAGAACGATGTACGACAGAATCTCAAATACTGATATTAGGAAGGAATGTAGAGCGAAAGAAGGTATTATGAACAAAATTATGAAAGGTTCGCTGCGTTGGTTCGGACATATGGAGCGCATGGGTGAAGAAAGAATGGTTAAAAAAGTATACGTTAACAATGTAAGTGCAAATATTAAAGGTTGGTCATGTCAGAAGCCGGAAGAATCAACGTGCGTGTATGACTCGATGTATGAATGTGGAGGAAGCTAGAGAGGTGTGCCAGGATAGAGTAGTGTGGCGGTCCATTCTCTCTGCCTACCTCTGCGGGGAAACGGCTTGATGGTTGTTATTGTTGTTGTTATGTTCATTGTTGCGACATGCTGAAACTGGTTGAAACCATAACCCTAAATGGAATTTAACTAAATATATATTATTTTTTAATTTTCCAATATGTTCATTATTTTTAATTATTTTTATTTTTACTCTTTTAAACAGATTAAAGATAAAGATAAAAAAAGTTCATCTTATTTTCATACTACCAATTAAGATGATAATTTTCTAGGGAGATTTAATATATCTTGTAAAATTATTACGAAATAAAAAAAAGAATGATGAAAAATGTTTTTAAACATATATTAATGGTTTTATTGAAACTTTGTGATTTGTGGTTGCAAAAGATATTTTTTTATGTTTCATCAAAATAATAAACATTTTCGTTCATAATGTCCACCATAATCAGCTTCGTGAGACACGTCTCTGTGGAAGACCTCCTAAAAGATGGAAGGACAGCTCTACCTCACAGGAGGAGCAACATTCTAGAGATCAGACCACATAAGTCTATAACAAGGTAGAAGAAGAAGAAGGTATAATGTATATTAAAGTTTCCTTAATATTTAATATTAAATAGGTTATAATAATTTTATACATATAAATTTTTATTTAATGTTTTATTGAGTCGATAATGGCGCTATTGCGATTTTTGTGATAAACTTTTAAAAACAATTCGTACCAAAAAATACATATCTCCATCGCAATGCAACTGCATCAAGTCCGTAACTTGTTTTACTTGTTGCTCCTAAAAAATCGTTTTAATAACGTCTATTCAAATCAAAATTAATCGAAAAGTTCTGCTTTCAAAAGCAAGCAAATTCGAAAATGGATGGCCGTAATATTATAAGCTTGGCGGGAAAATTCTCAACTAGCTTAAACAATCAGGGCGAATCGGAAGCCGAGTGCCACTCGGCCATTTTATTATGACGTCAGTTTTATTGGCCAATCAGCTGTTGTTGGAAATTAGTCGAGCAGTTTCATGCAGCAGATACAGTACCGGATTGGTTATTCATTAAATTTATTATATTATTCTTAAGATGAGTGATTTATCTGTAAACTGTCTGCTTTACGCGGACGATGCCGTTCTCGTTGCGGATAGTGCGGACGAATTACAAATCTTGGTGTCGAGAATGAATGAGGTATGCAAGTCAAATGATTTAATGATGAATGTCGGAAAGTCAAAGGTGATGGTTTTCGAAAGGGAAGAGCAAATGACAGTTTGTAATATAAGTGTGAACGAAGAGAACTTGGAACAGGTGAGGGAATTTGTGTATTTAGGTAGTATGTTCACAGCAGATGCCCGAACGGATAGTGACGTCGAAAGAAGGGTTGGTGCGGGTAACAAAGTGAATGGAGCTTTAAAAATAGTTATTGGAAACAAGAATTTATCAATGAAAGCGAAAACGGCCGTTCACAATGGAGTTCTGGTCCCAACCTTAATGTATGGAAGCGAAGCATGGAACTGGCAAAAGAAGGATGAGAGTAGAATAAATGCGGTAGAGATGAGGTCCCTAAGACGTATGTGTGGTAGAACGATATACGACAGAATCTCAAATGCTGATATAAGAAAGGAATGTAGAGCGGAAGAAGGTATTATGAACAAAATTATGAAAGGATCGCTGCGTTGGTTCGGACATATGGAACGCATGGATGGAGAAAGAATGGTTAAGAAAGTTTACGTTAATGATGTAAATGGGGTACGAAGTCGAGGCAGACCGAGGAAAATATGGCATGACCAAATTAATCAAATTTTAAAGGTTGGTCATGTTAGAAGTCGGAGGAATCGACGTGCGTGTATGACTCGTTGTATGAATGTGGAGGAAGCTAGAGAGGTTTGCCAGGATAGAGTAGTGTGGCGGTCCATTCTCTCTGCTTACCCCTGCGGGGAAACGGCGTGATGGTTTTGTTTGTTTTTGTTTGTTTGTTGTTTATTCTTACATACTCGTATATGATTTCAGGATACAAAAGGAAAAGTGTAACAAGTGAAGTTTAATCAACTAACTAACTAACTAACCATCACGCCATCACGCAGAAAGAATGGACTGTCACACTTTTACTGATGCGGCACTCCATCCTTCTCTTTTCGCATCATATTTTACCAATTGACTACCAGTGTCTAAACAATTAATAATGCCAGTATGTTAAACTATGATTCAAAAATTTATATTACCCGGTGTTGAACCGTATATTAAAATGGAACAACACGGGTTCAAAAAAAAATTGTCAACTGACACAAATCATCTCATATTTACGAATTATGTAGCCAGGGCATTGGATACAGGCTACCAAGTAGACTGCTCATACAATGATTTCTCCAAGGCATTAGATACCGTAAATCATAATATTCTTATCGGTAAATTAGTAGCAATAGGTTTTTTTTCTCATCTTGTATCTTTATTTGTAATAAATCTTAAAGAGAGGACGCAATTTGTATCTTATGAAAAAAATTCATTCCCGACCATTTTATGTTTATTCAGGTGTACCCCAAGGCTCAAACCTAGGTCCACTTCTTTTCTTTTCTCAATCTTCATAAACGATATCGCGAAAGCAATACACTTCTCGAGATTTCTTTTATTTGCAGATGACCTAAAACTTTTCTTAAAAATAACAACATTGGAGGACTGTTTGCGTTTGCAATCCGATATTGACAGGATTGTGGGAGCAAGCGCAACCAGATGTACTTCAACTAGTATGCCAATTTACTGGTAGGCCAAAATGTGAAAAAAATAATTACAAATAGAAAACAAAAGATGTTGTGACAATGCGGCTCTGTTATATTTCCAGTTTACCCTTAAACAGCCCTAATAAAGTGGATTATAAAACGCTTGGTTTTTTGCGTCAGTCTCTGTCGAAGCAATATAATCCTGTTGAATATTTTCCATGCAAACGGATGGGCGGCGCGACTGCAACTCTCTAAAACAATGTTGTGTACACGATTGTATAATACATAAGGACTAAAATAAAATACCCACTTCAGAGTTATTTAATTTTAAAAGAAATGGGAACATTGATAACTTCTTTCTCCTTCTTCCTTGCTGTAGACCGATGTGGTCTGTTCTCCAGAGTGTTGCTCCTCCTGTGAGGTAGATTCCCAGCTGTCCTTCCATTTTTTAGAAGGTCTTCCACGAGGACGAGTCCCATGAGGCTGGTTATGCAATGTAATATAGGGGAGTCTGATGGTGTCCATTCTTTAGACATGACCGTACCAGTCCCTTTTTCGCTGTCTGTTTCATCCTTAACCTCACATATATCTCTTATTCTGGTGTTCCTCACGCGATCTCTCAGTGTCTTGCCTGTTATCGTCCTCAGTGTCTTCATTTCGGAAGTTCTCAAAACTTTTTTGGTCCTTACTGTGTCTACCCTTGCTTCGACGCCATATGTTATCATTGGCCTTACGCATGTTTTATAGATTCTCATCTTACTCTTAATGGCCATGTCTTTGTTTTTCCATAGTGTGGATTTTAGAGCGCCGAAATTGCAGCTCTCTTGTTAACTTGGGCTTTTATTTCTTCCCGCAGATCAACTCCTCCCACCAGGTCTATGCCTAGATACTTGAAGGTCCTGACCTGTTCTATGCGTTGATTTTCTATAACCAGTTTACATGTTTTGGGTGTTTTAGAAAAGCTCATACAATTTCTTTTTTCTTTTTAAGAGGTCGTCGTGTTTTATTTTTTACAGGCGTGATGTAGTCTGTCTCGCATTTTTCATAAGTCATTATTGTTTTCAGCTATGATTATGGCATCGTCTGCATAACATACCACATTGACGATTTGCTCTCCCGTCCTATATCCCAGTTGTTGTAATTGTTAACTGATATATTTTAAAACGATAACTGAGAGATCAGTATGTTATTGAAGGTTGGTTATAATAAAGATATAAAGTGTAACTGTTTAAATTTATAACACTGTTATTATATCACAATTTATTTTTATTCACTGAGAATGTCACGACAACTGTTTCGACAGATGTTACAAAAAACTTGAGTTTTTTGTAACACCGGATAATGATGAATAAAAATAAATTGTGATATTATAACAGTGTTATAATTTATAACAGTGTTATAAAATATATTGAAATATCATAGTGTTTCGGACAAAACAATGAACAAAAGTAAATTGATACAAAGTGGTTTAAACATATGATAACAAAGATAAATAAAATAAAAACTGTTTATTCTTACATATGTCATGTACCACGGGTGACATCTTTAGGCTGACGTTTGAACTACTCTTTATTTTTCATCCACCTCTGCACAGTTATCGGCCTATACGAGTATATTGACGACCTTCGTGGCCGAGTGGTAAGTGCTTTGACTGCCACCCCAAAGGTCCCAGGTTCGACGTATCATTGGAATCAATATGATAGCTTTACCCTTTACAATTGATTTGGCTCGCGCTGTAATGGTGTAAAGAACGGTTGAAAAAACTGTTTATTTATTTAATATTTAATACTTGGTACTTTTGTTAAGTTCAGTTCTCAATTGCTAAAAAAATTCCGCTGAAATTAGTGAGAATCTCGCTAAACAGGTCTGTGAACTACGTAATAAAGAGTAATAAGCAACAGTTTTTATTTTAATTTATTTCATTTTTTTTTTTAGACAGGAACAGATGGGGTTCTGGAATGGATACCGCGCACATAATTTTATTTATTGAATTACATTGTTTATTACATTAAATTACAAATTACAATCAAAAATATTTCAGGTGAGGTGAAAAGATAACTGAACAAACTCATTTATTTTAACACCTGAGACCCTCCATGGTCACCTCTGAAACAAGTTGTGTGACATATTTTTTATAGATCTTTTCTTATTTTATATACTTTTTATAAATAACACATACATTAAAAAAATAAAATTAAATATATATGTTTCGGACAACCAGTCCTTCTTTAGTGGCACATATTATAAAGATACATATTTAAAATATTATAAAATCGTTTACATGATATTTTTGTTTGTATAAATATGTAATGAATAAAGTGCATAAAACAGTGTTACAAATTATCGTTTCAAATTTAAAATAAAATCCTTTAATATTAACGCCTTAACGGAATTTTATTTACTTAAATTTACCATTACATATCGATAATAATTTATAAATAAAGTGTTCTTTATTACCTGATTAACATTAACTACCATATTTGTTGGAAACAAATGACCACTTCGAATCACGTTATAAAAATTCAGCGCTTTTCTTTACTTCTACGTAGAACGTTAACCACCACCTCGACTATGAAACAAAAGCTGGATAATCCAATGCCAAACGACAACACAACAAATTGACCGTAAAATTTCATTTGTTTTGGGCCTAAATTACTGTTATCCACTATCGAGTGGCCATTGAAGTACACATTATAGTTTCTAGGAGGCGCCGTTAAGTAAGCACTCCATTTCTTCTGCAATCCATTCTCGTAAAAATACATTATATATTTGTCTATGAAGTTCAAGAACGGCGATCCTTTTCTGAAAGCCCAGGCGTGCGCCGAGGGAAATACGTTATCGTGTGTGACTCGGAGTTTTAGTAGATCATCATTGGAGAAAGCATGTCGGCAATCCCTGTTGATTTCATCAGCTAGAACATCTAATTCGTCAATGAGCACTTCGTTTTTCCCAATCATGTTCTTCAGCGTACCACAGTAATCTGATTGATACCTCACTCTTCTATAAATAGTTTTTAGTGTTTGATCTGATGAAATATTTAGGATTTGTAAAATAAATATCGACTGAAAGAAGAAAAAAAGTCCAGTCAATTTAATATACACAAAAACCGTGCGCGTACTTATGTACAAGAACAGTTGTACAAATCGGATGTCAACAAGAAAGAGTACAAGAATATTTTGAAAACAAGAGGGATTTAAATTTTTTTTTTTATTCAATTTTTTTTAAAACCCAATTGGGTTATGAATATTTCGAGAGAGGAATACTTCGATTCTCACCGAAATTATTTCGAAATGCACACAATGCGATTGTTATTGTATGAGAGTAGTGTATAAAATAAAAGAAGAACAATTTGGTGTTGTTAATTGTGAAATGTTTAACGTGTGTGAAAAAAAAAATTAAATAGTCCTTTGTTTTGGCCGAAACACTATGATACTTCAACATTATTTACTGTTAAAATTTAAAACACTGTTATATATCACAATTTCTATTTATTTAACAAGTGTCGCGACAGCTGTTTCGCCAACCGATGTTGGCATCATCAGGTGTTACAATAAATAGTTTATTGTAACACCTGATGATGCCAACATCGGTTGGCGAAACAGCTGTCGCGACACTTGGTAAATAAATAGAAATTGTGATATATAACAGTGTTTTAAATTTTAACATTAAAAAAATTATTTACATTAAAAGGATAAACTTATTACGGATTACGATTGTACAGTGTACCAAGGTTTTAGGATAGAAAATATATACTACCACCGTGAATATTTCACGGGTTGCAACGAGTAGCCTTTAAAAGAAGTGATTGCCAACGTCGGGGAAACTGATATGGCATAAGAAGAACAGCAGATATGAAAGTGTGGCAAATGCAAATTAAGAAGTGAATGCAGTGCGAATGAAATTATTGTAAATTTATTCAAATCAATTAATTAATTTATTTTATTTTTTAAATATGGTTTAAGTGTCACAATCAAAATATATATAAATTTACTTACATTTACCAAATTTACATTAAAGCCATTCTCTACTAACTGATCTAGATTGAGTAATTCATCCTTCGGTGGTTTAGTAATAAAAGATGTCAGTTGCGATTTGAATAAATTGGTTATAATGATGGCACATAACAACCATAGAATCAAAACTCTTCCTCCAATGGTTTTTAAATTTTTATGGTGAGGTTGATCTATCATTAGAAATCCGACTACCTGTAATAGAAAATTTATAAACTTTTGAATACATTAACACTATCATGGTTATTGATAAAAGTATATTTTTTGTTGAAAAAAAAGGCTCATTAATAATACGATTTTCTTTATGTAGTTATCAGAGTCAGATAGGTCAGTAGATTAACAATTCCTAAAAAAATTAAAACATAATTTTTCAAAAACCTTTTTAAAAACGTAATATTATAATATTTGTTGTTTCTTAAACAATGATGTAAAACTTCACCTGTATAAATAAAATACAATGTTCGTATGTGTGCACATTATACCTGTAGACTCAAAAACTACTCAGATGATTTTATTGAAAATTTCAGAGTTTATTCTTATTAGTTCTAGGATGGGCTTAACTATTAATGTCAGTAAAACTAAGTGGATGACATTCGGACAACTGGATTATACTGATTCGGTGATACAACTGAACGGTTGCAATGTTGAAAAGGTGGAAAAGTTCAGATACCTCGGCAGCATGCTTACAGACACCCTTGTCCCAGATGTAGAGTTGAAATGTCGGATTAAAGGAGCAAGAACAGCATTTAACCAAATGAAGTCACTCTTTTGCAATGACAATATCAACTTAAAACTAAGACAGAGGATGTTAAAGTGTTATGTGTGGTCTGTTCTGTTATATGGGTGTGAGACATGGACATTAAAAGTAAATACAATGAACCGGTTAGAGGCATTTGAAATGTGGCTTCACCGAAGAATGTTCAGGATCCCATGGACAGACAGTGACGAACACAGAAGTCCTGAATCGTGCAGGAGTAAATAGAGAGCTGCTGACATTAATCAAAGTCCGCAAGATTGCATATCTGGGTCACGTTCTGCGAGGAGAGAAGTATCGCCTGCTGCATCTTATATTGAAGGGAAAAATATTAGGCCGCAGGGGGGCAGGGAGAAGGCAGATCTCTTGGCTGCGCAATGTGAGGGAATGGACGGGAATCAGAACTGTGGAGGAGCTATTCTGGATAGCGCAGGATAGGGAAGAGTTTACCAGAGTGATCACCAACGTCGGGAGGACCTGACAGGACACTTTAAGAAGAAGAAGTTCTAGGAATGTTATGACAGTACTATACATATCAGATTGTAAGGGCGGTTATTTTAATGTATTACGAATATTTTTGAACGAAACCGGATATAGCTAGTATTAAATAATAAATACGAATAAAAACATCTAATGTTTTATTTTATTTTATGGAAATAATGTCTTTATTATCAAATGTTTACCATTAACAGATTTATCTCATTCTTACCCACATAATGTTTAATATTGATGTTTTCTTGTATTGTTCACAATATTTACTTGAAAAGTAAACGACTACAGTCTGAATCACAAAAGACAGAAGAATCGCTATCCACGTGGTTCTCGAAAACACATTTGTTAATTTCAACCCTAAAACATAAATAATGTACGAAAACACGTTTGTTAATTTCAATCCTAAAATATAAATAATGTACGAAAACATTTTGTTAATTTCAATCCTAAAACATAAATAATGTACGAAAACACGTTTGTTAATTTCAATCCTAAAACATAAATAATATACGAAAACACGTTTGTTAATTTCAATCCTAAAACATAAATAATGTACGAAAACACGTTTGTTAATTTCAATCCTAAAACATAAATAATGTACGCGAACAGCTTATAGTTAGACAATTTGAAGATTGGGTAGGTGATTACGATTAATTAATAAAATATAATAAGTAAATGTGTGCGATAATAGAGGAAACGTCACATTAAATGTGACATAATCAAACATTTAACGAACTATGAGATTCAGATAATTTTGTCTTTGGTTTTAAAACAAACCGATTTAATTTTTTTTATTTTTTTGTTTATTTATTGTTTGAAATTACGGATAATTTTTTGAACCTTCATATCCATATTTATTTATTTAAACATGATTTACACATACGAGGCTCATATTCGATATTAAGTCCTTAGTGTAAGTGTCTTCAACCTTAAGTTTATTTATTTAAACTAAGGGTAAAAAAAAGTTGTCTTTTTATAATTTAATTTATGATTATTTCGAACAGTATGTAAAGCAAAACAATAGTGAATTAGTATTCTGATATTGAAAAAAAATTCTAAGTGTATCATATTATACTTATTATGAAATGAAAATACACGCAAAACTATACACAATTCAACTTAAATCATTTATAACATTAGTGATTATCATGACAGCTTGCTCTAATTTTTGTCTTTTCTAAAAGGACGCTTCAGTTGATAAAATGATGACAAACTAACTAACTAACCATCACCCTGTTTCCCCGGAGAGGTAGGCAGAGAGGATGGATCGCAACATTGTTCTATCCTGACATAACTCTCACGCCTCTTCTACATTCACACATCGTGACATGCACGCTCGTCGATGGTTCCTACTTCGAACTTATCCGCCTTTCAGTAATTAATTAATTTGGTCATGCCATGTCTTCCTTGGCCTTCCTCGATTTCTCTTTCCATTCACAGTACTTGTTTATATATTTTTAATCATTCTTCTCTCATCCATTCGTTCCATATGTCCAAACCATCTTAGTGACCCTTTCTTGATTTAATTTATCACGCATTCATCCACTTTACATTCCTTTCTTACTTCATCATTAGATATTCTATCATACATTGTTTTTCAACAATGTATGTTAAAATGCTGAATCACTCATATTTCAGTTTTTCATTCGGTAAGTGCGGTTTTAAAATGATAAGGATATTATATAACTATTACATGTATGTATTATATATACCATCTCTGTAAAATACGTCGTTTTCGCTGTAGATAACTTTTGACGGGTCCACGGAAACGGGATAACTGAATTCGGCTTTGTCCCATCTGGAGGCTGTCAGAGTGATGCTCCCAACCCCCCAGTCGGCCCTGCTCTGGTTGACATAGTGCAATACATCTTCAGATGGCCCGCCGAGTTTCTTGGCAAAGTTTACGAGCACAAATTTGAAGTTGAGTCGTTTCTTAATTTCTTCCAAAATTTCCCCTTCCAGACTTAACATGTTTTCGCATATAACAATGGTTTCCTCGTCGTTCACGGGTGTCTTTATTGGATTCGGGCATAAGAAGTTTATTTCATTGAAGGGAAACGCAATTTTAAATACGTAGGAATCAAAACTCCACTTGTTGGCTTTGAGAGAGTCAATTAATTCAGAATAAAGATTGATTTCATCCAAAGACTTGTTTTCCGGCATGTTTGTTTCATATCGTAGTGAAAGTTTTTCTTTATTAGAAACGCAATAGTAGCAAATATCGTACACTCGAATCCTGTGATTTACTACTTCCATCACTAAAACTAAAGGAACTTTTCGTAATATTGAAGCATTTTCCAAGAAAATTGGATCCAAAGCGCCGGTTTCATCGTCAAACACAGACTTGCAAGTACCGCAGTGTTTTTGACATATAAAAATAATTAAATCTGAAGGATTTAATTCGTCTGTGTACAATTGATCGAATCTCAAAGGTTGAGTTAAACTTATTATGTGTATAGTAAATCGTCTCAATTCATTTATTTTTGGTTCCTTTGACTCGACAATTTTATCGTAATTCAACATTATAGTCGTAACTGCGTTTGGGAGCTCTTTGGATCTCTGAGATTTTGGCAATATGTCTTTGAAAGACGCGGTGTTATGATTAGTTTTCTTGATTACATTGTCAATGAAATGAGAACATGACGAATCATAGTGTAAGATAAAATCATTTACATCAGCCTCACAGATTAACATCTCACTTATCAAATCATCGAAACGATCCCATCTATACAAATTTTTGAATTTGGAATATAATGAGGCGGAATCTAAATCAACTGATTTGTTAATATGTCCCATCAATTGAGCTTGATTCGTAATAACATTAACTATTATTATAAAACAACCACTAATTAAAATATTGAATACTGACGACATTGAAATTTAATAATTTTATTTATAATAAATAATAAAATTTTATTATTAAATGTACTAGAAAAAAATATATGAATTAATTAAAACATTTTTTTTATGAACGCAAAATTGATAAATAAACTCTCTGATAGTGAATCAAAATCAGAATGAATTATTTCTCACTATCATGTATCGTTTCCGTACGAACTTTTTTTTTCAAAATATAATGTAAACATAAAAGTTCAACCTGGCATGTTCTTAATGATATCCAAATATCACAATATTTACTTCACTTCACATTTTATAATCAAGCTAATGTAAGTAAATACTTTTGAACTAATCTAAACACAGACACATGCTGGGTCAAATATTGCCCAGAATATGTAATTCAGAAATCAACACTTTTACTTAACCATATCTTCTTCTTCCCTTTTGGTAGACTCAGGAGTCTGTTATTTCAGGCGGGTCCTCTTGAGATGCTGAACTCCAGCTTTCTCTCCACCGTTTCGGGGGTCTTCCTGGTCGGCGTTGTCCGTTTGGCGTTCCATGGAGAGCTATGTGTGGTATTCTATTTGAGCTCATCCTTTCTACGTGTTGATGCCAGTATCGCCGTCTTTGACGTCCCCATCTGACCACATATTTCGACCTCACAGATTTCTCGGATTGCTGTATTCCTAACTCGATCACGTAGGCTCTTGCCAGCTATAGCGCGGAGCGTTTTCATCTCGGTTGTCCTGAGCATGCTCTTTGTCTTGACAGTGTCTGCCCTCGATTCAATGCCATATGTGAGGATTGGTCGCACACAGGTCTTATAGATGCGTACCTTGCTGTCAGTCCTCATGTCCTTGTTTCTCCATATGACATCTTTCAGGCAGCGTGCAACTGCTGCAGCCCTATCCACCTGTGACCTTACTTCTCTGGGGAGGTCATTAGAGCTGGTTACTTCGCTTCCGAGATATCTGAATAGGTCCACCTGTTCAATTTCCTCGATCGATATGCATAATATTGTGGATATGTGTAACACACAGTGCCAAGAAACTACGAGTGACCCAAAGAGCCATGGAAAGAGCCATGTTAGGAATAAACCTAAGAGACAGAGTCAGAAACGATACGGTGAGAGAAAAAACAAAGATCACTGACATCATCCACCGGGTGGAGACTCTAAAATGGCAATGGGCAGGTCACGCAACCAGAAGCTCAGATGAAAAGTGGACAAGAAAACTGCTGACTTGGAGACCGTGGACGGCGAATATAGGTGCAGGACGACCGCAACTGCGGTGGAAGGATGATCTGAACAGACACGTCTGAGTGACCTGGATGCAGTCTGCACGGGACAGAATGACATGGAAGCAAATGGAGGAGTCCTTTGTCTAGGAGTGGACGGGAATAGGTTGAGGAAGAAGAAGTGTAACACATCAAATAAATTAATTATAAAACATAGTAGAAACCACAACTAAACGGTATGACATTATATCAATCTATGAAATTTGTCTAAGTACCACAACATTGTTTTCCCAGAGACCACCAGTTTCGCTTGTAAAGAAGCTTTGTCAAAAAATAAAAACAGATTTTTTTTAAAAACGAGGCGAGATATTCCGTTATATTGGAGAGGGTTAAAATAATTCTGAGGTATGTCTACATAAAGGAGTATGGTAGTTGTCCGTGGCTATATCCCATGGCATTTCTTTTGGGAATACTCGGAACCGATTCTCTGCAGCTTCGAAGAGATGGGCATCTCATAACCCATTTCTTTAGATTAATAAGATATCAACTTTCTTCCTGTGATGAAGACGACCAGCCTTCTCTACATCTCTTTGATGGTCGTCCTGGTGGTCGACAGCCCTCTTGTGTCTCGTGCATCACGATATTAGGAATTCTTGCTGGATCCATTCTCTCGATGAAGTCCCTCCAGAATCGTCTTCTCTGCTTACCCCATCTCACCATGTCTTCAATTTTGCAGGATTTGCGAATTTCTTCATTAGGTATCCTATCTCTAAGGGTTCTCCCCACAATAGGTCGCACTGTTCTCATTTCTGCTACTCTTAAGAGATGTTTGATTCTGACAGTATCTGCTCTAACTTTTGAGTAAATAAACTTATTTGATTTGAAAAAATAAAAATTATGGCCAGTTACATGCCAACATAAATACTATATGGTAAATGTTTAGAAGAGTTAACTGTACAGACTAATGCTCCGAAAATAAAGTTTAACAAAATTAAAATACCAAGCAACATCCTCGACCTCACATATTTCCCTTCTTCTTCTTCTTTCTATCGCGCAGTGTCTTGCCAGATATATATCGACACGTTTTCATTTCTATCACTCTGGGCACATTTGTGTGATTGTAGTATCCCCCCTGTATAAGTCACGATCGGTCACATACAAGTTTTATAAACCCTTACTTTGCTGCTGATCTTCATGTAAGGGTTTTTCCGTATTGAATTTTTCAAACATTCTGAGGTGACCGCAGCCTTATTAACTTGATCTCACATAGTAGATCCGTTTGCCTTCACAAGTCCACACCCAGATATCTGAATTTTTCTATCAAGTCCACTAAAACGCCTTCCACAGACACGTTACATTCCACCGGAGCTCGAGAGAATGCCATACACTTAGTCTTTGCTACTGATAAAGTCGTGTTATATTTTCGACTAGCAAGATGTAAGTAATTGTAAAGATGCCTGATGACGTTGATTATTTCTGGGAGCGCTCCCTTTTCAGTCAGCATTTGTGTTATATCATTAAGTCTGGCCCGGTAATGGAAAACATCGATGTCACATATTCTGTACATTTTCGTACTTTCAGCGTAGCAGGAAAGTGGAAAACTTAGCTCGCGATTTATCTTGTGCGAAAAGTAAGGCTCAATATGCTTAAAAGTTTGGAGTTGTCTATTTTAAAGTAAATCATTTTGTGAAGCATCAATTACACTTTATGACAACATTTTGAATGTATACAAATACTTGTAGACAAATACTGGATTTAACCCATTGCGGGTTAGTCATTTTTAAGGATTAATATTATCTTAATAGAGACGAAGATGTAAATTGTTTTTTGGAAACAGAATATGGTGGTCGAGGCGTTTACAGGACTTATGACCTGTTATTGGTTGGATTAAGTGATCGCTTTATGTAATACAACATTCCTCATTTTACCCTTCTTACGACTACCACGTCTGACAAATTTTTGAAAGATGTATATGTCGCCGCCATCTAGTTAAATACGCCGCTCAATCGAACGGCTAGGCTGATAATGAAATGGCGGCATTCAATGACATGGCTTAGCCAACTTGCTGAACGCAACGTTCGACCAAAAGGCTAAACGTCGCCAGGCCGATAATAAAATGCCGGAATTCAATGACATGGCTAACGGACGCTTAGCCGACATGTTGAAAGCAACGTTATTGTGACGTTATATTATCGTGAATTTATTTATTTATTTGAACACAAATAAAACAGGGATTTTGTTAAACAAGTTTTTAGCGTTTGCGTAAAAATTCGATGAGTAGATAGGGGATGTGGGATCTATTATTTTTTTTTAAACTAACTCTAACCTAAAGGTTCGATTCTCGGTAAAATCAATAATAATTAAAAAGTGTTTTTTTCTGAAGCCTGGGTGATTGTGATGTAATTCCTCCCTGTAATTGGGTATTCCGGTCTGTTGAGGTGGTTAAAGAAAAATACAATAAAGTAGAAATAAAAATTGAGTTATATTTTTATAAACACGCTATACGTCAATATGAACATTATAACCGTACAAGCGCTAAGCCAATTTTAAAACTCGTACGGTAGTAAAGAAGCACAGTATTTTTACGTTAGAGTTAGTTTTTTTTTTTTAAATAATACATCCCACATGCTGAAATGCTGAAAGAACTGAACGATGTATCCAAATATGAACCTGGCAAAGACCAAGGTGATGGGCACGGAAAGGCTTGAAATCAACGTGGACGGCAACAGAATTGAGAATATCCAAGAATATATATACCTGGGACACAATATTCGATTGGGCCGAGATAACCAGGCCGCAGAGCTAAAAAAAAGAATTGGACTAAGCTGGGCAGCTTTCGGAAACCTGAGCTACATCCTTAAAAACCGGAAAATACCGATCAACCTGAAACTTAAAGTCTATGAAGCCTGCGTTCTGCTAGTTGGTACTTATGGTCTTGAAACTATTACATTGTCCAAAAAAAGTGCCGAGAAACTGCGAGTGATCCAAAGAGCCATGTTAGGAATAAGCCTAAGAGACAGAGTCAGAAACGATACGGCGAGAGAAAAAACAAAGGTCACTGACATCATCCACCGGGTGGTGACTCTAAAATGGCAATGGGTGGGTCACGTAGCCAGAAGCTCAGATGAAAAATGGACAAGAAGACTGCTGACTTGGAGACCGTGGACGGCGAAGAGAAGTGCAGGGCGACCGCAACTACGGTGGAAGGATGATCTAAACAGACACGTCGGAATAACCTGGATGCAGTCTGCACAGGACAGAATGACATGGAAGCGAATGGAGGAGGCCTTTGTCCAGGAGATGACGGGAATAGGCTGAGGAAGAAGAAGGAGAAGAAGACATCCCACATCCCCTATACGCATGTTCTCTCTCTTTTTCGTTTGAAAATCGTGTTACTTTTTACAAAAACACATGTTATCGAATGCCGACTGACAGTTGAACATTGTTAGATGACTGCTAGCGTTGCAGTGGTAAAAATTAGAATTAAAACGTTGAGATATCTTAATTTATTCAATTATCGGCCTTGTCATTTCATTGAAGACCACCATTTCATTATCAGCCTAGCCGTTCAATTGAGCGGCGTATTTAACTTGGTGGCGGCGACATATATATGCTAATATGTTGAGGAACACTTCACATATTTTTTTTCAATCTACACTAGCGCCATCTATTAAGATTAGGTGTAAGCATTAAGCAACAAAACTTTATTTATGCAATGTGAAAGGCTACGCAATTATCGTACATTGCTAGATAACGCCTGAAGATGGCTCTCCATGATTTCTTGAATTGAATTTTTGATTTCTATACTAGTCATATCTAATTCCTAACTGCGTCCGCCTATATAGTGACAGTGTATATTTATTAGTTTTGATACAAGTACTCGTATATGTGGGTGGTTGACAATTTTGAGAAGGTACAAGGACACCGCTGTCAATTACGATGATGAATGGATTGTGTTGGTAACCATATATTCCTTTTAATTAATAGACAATCGTTTATTCTCACTCATGCGCCTCTTCTATTAATATAACTTCAGCAGTATTCTGTTTAACAAACAAACATTAGTGAAACGTTTTAGATGTCACAATTGTGTAATCCAAGACACATAATTCTACTCGTACAAACAAAATTATGCTTAGAAAAATGCGCGTTTTCGACAATTGATTGATGCTTTTAGCTATTATCTTACAGAAAAAAAAACAATTCAAGCACTTGACTATTGTCATTCTCTCAAACAAGTGTTGAACAAATCAAGTTATATTAAATATATAATAAAGAAGTACCATAATTATTTTTAATATTGTTTATAAGAAAAAACTAAATATGAAAGCGTCTATGAAGTCATATTCAATATAAAGTTTATTAGATAAAATATTGTAGCACTAGATTCTTAGAAACACACATACCATATGTGCGTTTGACTTATTCTTTTAACGAATATTGAATCGAGCTACTATTATGTCAAACATATTTAAGGGTTGTTTACTTAAATATGTATTATTTTTCCAGTCTTATTGCGTAGCTAATTGTAATGTCTTATCGAGTTTAAATAAATTGTGTGAAAGCAATTATGAAAGTGTAAACAAACAGTTTGAAAAAATTCTCAGTGGAATACTCACAGAAGAGACTAATAAAGATATCATTATTCATTATGACACAAAAACATCACATTTCGTAGATGGAGTATTGAATTTAAAAACAGATGATTCTATTGATGTTTCTCATAATACTTCCCGTTTACCACCAATATTGTTGCTGAATCACGATACATTGAATAGAACACAGGAAAAAGTAACAATAACTTCAAGACGAACAACAATTCAAATGGTCATATTAACGAACCCAGAAAGTTTTGATACGCTCAATATTACCGTTAAAACGTCCGATGTGATTATTTTTATTTGCCATTTGCGTTACAGCATTTGTCAGACATCTTTCGACAAGAACAATACGCTGGACCCCAAATTTCTGAGTCATTACGACTTTTTAAGAAAGGTTCTTCTTACTTTCGTAATAGAATTTTCTAGAAGCCATCTCCGACTGCACGACGTTTGTTATTATTGCGGCAAAATGGCGAAAACAATTTTTTTGCGTTACGAACTACAAATTAAAACAATAATGCCCTTTCAGATCCCTTTACATTCAAATATAAAGTATCTTTTGAACGTTAACAAGTGGAATTTTCACGATCACTTATTCAAAGTGATATTTCCTGTATTTGGAATGAATTTAAAATGCCAAAACCCGAAAAACTTTTCAGCCAACGGAGACGAAGTTACTATATCATGTACAGATATAACAGGGTTAGAAGGAGACATGCTGGAAGAAATGAGAAAGAGGCTACATTTTAATTACAGTCTTATAACGTACGAATACAAATTAAATTCCTTGAGAGATACGATGATAAGGTTAGTCAATGAGGATAAAGCCAGTTGGGCAGCTGGTAGTATTACTGTCACGGCAGCCAGGTCGCAGAATATTGACTTTAGTCTATCTGTCACTGAAGATCAAACAAAAGTGATTTATGCGGATGTGGATGGATTCTTCACAGAAGGTAATTTAAATTATTTATGAAGACATCATCATTTTAATTTCTCGGCGCTACATCCCGGTGTGGGACTTGGCCTCCTCCACAACGGTCCTCCACTGACTTCTGTCTCTGGCCATTTCTCTCCGTTCCCCGCTCCTTCCATTTTCTCCCAATCTTGTTCCACGCAATCCGCCCATCTTTTCCTCGGTCTGCCTCTTGGTCTCTTTTCACGAGGAACCCATCTGGATATAATTTGTAGTGTTCTACCCTCTGGCATTCTTCCCACATTGCCAGCCCACCGTAGGCGTTGAGACTTACAGAATCTCACTACTGTTTCCTAGTTAATTAGTTCTTCAAGTTCAAGGTTTCTTTTAATTATATAAGTCCCATCCTCCAGCGTGGGTCCAAAAATATTTCTGAGTATTTTCCTTTCTAAAACTGCCAGCCTGCCTTTCTCTCTCTGTGTAAGAGACCATGTCTCACAGCCGTAAGTCACTACCGGTCTTATGATAGTCTTATATATTAAAAGTTTGGTATTCCTGCTGAGAACTTAGAGCCCAGAAGCTTCTTACACCCATGAAAAGATCTGTTTGCTGCTAAGAGGCGAATATTTAATTCTTCTGCCACCTTGTTCTTGGAATTGAGGTTCGAGCCCAGATAGGTGAAATGCTGGACCTCTTCGTACATATGTTGTTCTATAACATATGTTGTTCTATAAGAAGACATCAAAAATACTAAAAAATATGTGAATTAAATTCCTCTTTTTCTTACCCTTTAGCAAAACATTTTGTAGAAAAATCATTACTTTACAAAATTCCCTGGTAAAGATACGAGTTAAATGGAATTTGTATACTTAATGAGTCATTCAATGTTTTAGTAAAAGTGTATATTGTCGTTTTAAGGTTTAATACTGATATACGTTTTCTCACCAACAACTTGGATGGCTATTGCTTTGATGCTAATCTTTCAAACATTTGTTGCATTTTTATCAACAAAGACGAGAACCAAACAAAAAACACAGTCTTATGGAAAAATATTGTGGGTATGTACGAAGGTTTATCAATATCTAGTATTTTTATAATACGTTATCTTTATTTACATTAAAAACGTGAGCAATTTGAGTTATAACCTTTCTGTAATAACCTACTGCATCGAATCCAAAGCTGACACTATCAGAACTGAAGGCTTTCTTCGAACCAAGGAAATGAATAAACTCAGGAACATTGCTCGCAAACCCTTCAAGACAGTATTTGAAACACGGGTGACCGATGTTTAAGCCAAGTTAAGGATATGGTAAAATGAGGACGATAGAGACAATGCTTTTGAAATGAACATGTGACGGTTTACCTCAAGGTATGATAGAAGACCTCAGGTACGACCATCGTAGAAATTAAAAGAGAGCTGGCAGTCCATTTCTCAATATGTAACTTGACGCAAAAAATAACAGGCCAAAAGGCTTGATCAAAAGCAAAAGAGGAACTCAGTAAATAAAAATTGTATTTAATGATAATTGGACCTACCACGTGTTTTGCCTTTGTAGATAATTGGATTTTAGCTGGTTGATCAGGCATAACAAGATAATTTTTCTGAAATGGCTAACCATTGTATTGAATTTGACCATAGTTTTAATAAAAATGATACAAAATTTCTATACACAGTTAACAGCAATAAATTCAACAAACTTGAAAATTTAGAAATCCTCAATTCGGTGAAATTGGGTGAAAACATCATTAATAATCAGATTCCTCCTTTTACTCATTTCTCCTTAAATACTTTGTCTACATTTAATATCCCAAGCTCCCATTTCCAATCAAATGCAAATTAATAATTTATTAATTTTTTTATAAATTATGTCTTTTCAAATGTACGTTTTTCTAAATAGCATTTTTTTACGCGGACGATGCCGTTCTCGTTGCGGATAGTGCGGGCGAATTACAAGTCTTGGTGTCAAGAATGTATGAGGTATGCAAGTCGAACGATTTAATGATGAATGTCGGAAAGTCAAAGGTGTAAGTTTTTGAAAAGGAAGAGCAAATGACAGTTTGTAATATAAGTGTAAATGAAACGAACTTGGAACAGTTGAGGGAATTTGTGTATTTAAGTAGCATGTTCACAGCGGATGGCCGAACGGACAGTGATATTGAAAGAAGGGTTGGTGCGGGAAACAAAGTGAATGGAGCTTTAAAAGTAGTTATTGGAAAAAAGAATTTATCAATGAAAGCGAAAATGGCCGTTCACAATGGAGTTCTGGTTCCAACCCTTATGTATGGCAGCGAAGCATGGAACTGGCAGAAGAAAGATGAGAGCAGAATAAATGTGGTAGAAATGAGGTCCCGAAGACGTATGTGTGGTAGAACGATGTACGACAGAATCTCAAATGCTGATATTAGGAAGGAATGTAGAGCGAAAGAAGGTATTATGAACAAAATTATGAAAGGTTCGCTGCGTTGGTTCAGACATATGGAGCGCATGGGTGAAGAAAGAATGGTTAAAAAGTATACGTTAACGATGTAAATGGAGTAAGGAGTCGAGGTAGACCGAGGAAAACATGGCATGACCAAATTATTCAAATATTAAAGGTTGGTCATGTCAGAAGCCGGAAGAATCGACGTGCGTGTATGACTCGATGTATGAATGTGGAGGAAGCTAGAGAGGTGTGCCAGGATAGAGTAGTGTGGCGGTCCATTCTCTCTGCCTACCCCTGCGGGGAAACGGCATGATTGTTTGTTGTGGTTGTTTTATTTTTTTATATTGTCATCGTGTACTATTTTTATTAAATATTATTTATAAGTTAATATTATTATTAAATATTATTTATAAGCTATTAAAAAAAAATGAGTACTTATAACAAATAGCCCAGGATAATATTTAAATTTGAATTATTGTATCGAATTTTAGATGTGTTTTTATATTAATCTTTCATTGCTTAGTTTTTATTATATTTTTACACCTGAAGATGGAGGTATCCTCCGAAATTTGTCGTGTTATTTTTAAATATTTTTTTAAATAATTAGTGAATTAAACAAAGTTATTTTCAATTTCCTAAGTATAACAAGGAAATTTTAGATCCAAAAGAAAACTTTTTTAGTTTTTGACGCAGGAAATAATAGGCCAAAAGACCATATCCAAGATAAAGAAGAATAGTTGTAACTGTGTATCTCAGTAAATTATAACTGATATTTCTTCTTCTTCTTCTTCAAGTACCCTGCTGGGTCCCTCCAACGTTGGCGATCACCTTGGCGAACCTGTTCCTGTCCTGCGCCGCTCGGAACAGCTCCTCCACACTTCGGATGCCGGTCCACTCCCTCGCGTTTCGCAGGACATTTGTCTCCTTCCGGGCCCTCGGCGTCCCTCAATTTTCCCCTCTAACATCAGTTGGAGAAGGTGGTACTTTTCCCCACGCAGTATATGACCCAGATGTGAGATCTTTCGAACCTTGATAGTTGATAACAGTTCCCTGTCAACTCTAGCTCACCTCAGGACTTCGGTATTGGTAACCATGTCTGTCCAAGGAACTCTGAGCATTCGGCGATGGAGCCACATTTCAAATGCTTCCAGTCTGTTCATGGAGTTAACTTTCAAGGTCTACGTTTCACATTCGTACAGTAAAACAGACCACACATAGCATTTGATCATTCTCTGGTGGAGTTTCAAGTTTACGTTATCATTGCAGAATAGTGATTTCATTTTATAAAACGTACCTCTTGCTGCCTCAATTTTGCATTTTATCTCTACATCTGGGTCAAGAGATTGCGTTAGTATGCTGCCGAGGTATTTAAATTTTTCGACCCTTTCAACGTTACGGCCGTTCAAATGCAATACTGACCCACTGTATTCAAGCCGTCCGAATGTCATCCATTTGGTTTTACTGACATTTATTGTTAGCCCCAATCTTTCACCGGACTTTGATCCGATCTATCTACATTTCAACTGATCTTGAATGATAATAAACCTCCAGCATGATTTTCCCTTTGTAGGTTGTTGGATTTTTGCTGGTCGATCAGGCATATCAGGGGGATTTAAGATCTGTAGGAAGACGTGTTTTAATTTTGTGGCTGTTATGCTGCATCATATTAAGCACTCTGTATAAAGCACAGCTGTCATCTTACCTGGTTAGTCCTCCGAAAAATAAGCTCCAGCGCTTTGATGAACTGGTTGCGAATGGTTTCAATCTTCGTTTGGTATACGTGAGTATTTTATTTATCAATTTTGAACTTGAAAATGTTGTCTACAAGCAGTGTGAGTGGAATGCGAAGTCGTGGAAGACCAAAGAAAGCCTGGCATCACCAAATAAATCAAATACTGAAAGGTGGCCACATTCAAAATCGGAAAAATCTACGAGCGTGCATGTTACGATGTATGAATGTGAAATCAAGAGAGGTATGTCAGGACAGAACGGATTGGCGGTCCGTTTTCTCTGCCTACCCCTCCGGGGAGACGGCGTGATGGTTAGTTAGTTAGTTAGTTAGTTAGTTAGCTATAAAGCAGATGAATGCGTCCTGAATGATATTGAATTGAACAGTCATATGGTTTGGATATTTGGAAAGAATGGATGAGGAGAGATTTGTAAAAATGATTCATAATTCAAATATAATATTTTGAGTAGAAAAAAAAACTAAAAAAAAACGAGGAAAACATGGCATGGCCAAGTCGATTAATTACTAATGGGTGAACATGTTTAAAGTCGGAAAAATTGACGAGCGGACATATCACGAAGTATTAATGTCAAAGAAGCATTTGGTCAGGATAGAACAGTGAAGCGGTTTATTCCCTTTGCATACCTCTCCAGGGGTTAGTTAGTCAGAAACAGCATGGTGGTTGATTTGATATTTAGTTATAATTATTTCAAGCTTCAAAAGAATTTGCTTATTTTATTTAAAATATTTTTTTTAAATATAACTCCTCTTTATATTGCAGTCCACATTCATCGTTCCAATGCTGAATAGTTCATCTGAAAAAGATCTACGAAATCTCGCACAAAATATTATCTACTGCAAAGGCATATGTTTAACTTTAAAGTCAATTGTTGGCAAAAAAGAAATGATGGTAGAAGAAATCGATGCCTTATACTATAATTTGGATACTTGTGGGAAGATAATAACACAAGAGGACCTTCACAAACTAAGAGTCACAAAGGACAATATATTTCCATCTTCTCATGCTTGGGCTTTTAAGAAAGGAACCCCTTACTTGAGCATCATTAACCGTTACATTATGTACTTTCAAGAAAACGGATTGCATTCAAAATGGAGCGCATATTTAAAAGTTCCGCCACAAAAGCTCGGGATGAAGTTTGAGGGACTCTCAATCAAAGGTGACGATGACTTCACCCCTAAAGGATTACATTTTTATGGACAACTTGTTCTGTGGATTTTTGGTATTGGACTGTCTATGATCAGTTTTTTGGGTGAACTTTTAATGCATGCGTGGCGTAAAAAGAAAAAAGAAGTAATACTTATATAAAAATGTGTTTACTGTTGAAATTACTGGATTTCGCTTTATAGACATCAACACTTGAACGGATATAAAATTTTGAGAAAAGTTTTGTAATATTTCAACCACTTATTTCAATAAAATTCACATATTTTCGGGGCTATCGCTGAAGCGAATTTTCAAAAATATTTGAAAATTATTTCAGTATTTATTAGATACAGCATTTTTTGTGTTATTAGCAGTGGCGAACTGGCGAAGAAATTATTAGAAATAAATTAATAAAGGTTGTTTTTTTTTTTATATTATTGAATTAATGCTTACGATTTTTTTCTGGAATAATGGTGGCAATAATATTAAATAAAAGTTACCGTCTGTTTTTGTTATAACATAGTTTTTATTTGAGAGATAGTGATAGTGAGTAATTTCTCCTTGCTAGGACATGATCAAAGTGA
The DNA here is from genome assembly GCA_022606425.2 of Lepidostoma basale. Classification (NCBI taxonomy): domain Eukaryota; kingdom Metazoa; phylum Arthropoda; class Insecta; order Trichoptera; family Lepidostomatidae; genus Lepidostoma; species Lepidostoma basale. The sequence continues at coordinate 303,492 of JAHDVF020001444.1, read as the reverse complement.
TGATAAATAAAATGGAAGATATAATAATACTGTCGGGCACCATTGAATTGAGTTACTCGCAATAACGGTGTTATACAAATATCCGGATAATTATTTATAATATTTATAAGACGGCCTTCCTAGCCGAGTCGCAACAGCCATGACTGCCACTCTCAAATTCCAGGGATCGATTCCTGGAGATGAAAAAAAATCACGCTGTCTTTGGTTTGGTAGGATTCACGTGACTTTAAAAATGTTTAGCTCTCTTTCACACGCTACGAGAATTAAAGCTTAAAATTATATGTATACAGTAATTGGGTTTAATAAACTTTTATATACAAAAATGTGAAAAGCAACGGGGAACTACCACATTAAAGACCCAATTGGCATCCCAAGATACAGTAAAAGATAAAAGACTTTGTATGAAAAATAGTTTCTTTAACGATGATGTAAAAGAAGACATTAAATAATTAATACGAAAGAAAACCTTTTTTTTTTAAGTTTGGTATGGGATTGACATATTTTCCTTTGCTAACGCATTATCTAAAATACAATGTACGCACTAGTACCATTACAGTAAAATAAAATTCTTAAAAAATAGATCGTTTTGATTCGTATTAATTAGACTTATAAATAATTAATAATACGAATGAAAACCTGTGTTTACTACAAGTTTTGTAATATTTCATGGGAATGGCATGTTCACATCATGTTTTACATCATTGTTCTCTAGATATTAAATAATTATGTTTCTCTTTTTTATTAGAAATGTACAACAGGCGACTCTCACCTAAAAATACTCCTTTTCAAAATATCGCATAAAATGTAAACAACGGTTATTTGATTGCTGGTGTGAGCTCCCATGACTAAAAAAATTGTCAAAGCGCCCATGAGGTGAGCTATCCACGAAAACGGCGCTATATAAATTAGCCTAATTATTATTATTAATGTAACTCCCAAAAAATACATTCAATTAATTCAAAAACAACACACATTAGGCAAGGAGAATGTACCACCACACTGCTCTATCCTGGCAAACCTCTCGAGCTTCCTCCACATGCATACAGCGAGTCATACATGCGTGTCAATTCTTCTAACATGACCAAAATTAAAAACCTTTAAAATTTGATTAATTTGGTCATGCCATGTTTTTCTCAGTCTACCCCGACTCCGCACTTATTTTCATCATTAAGGTACACTTTCATAACCATTATTTCTCCATCCATGCGCTCCATATGTCCGAACCAACGCAGCGATCTTTTCATAATTTTGTTAATAATACCTTCTTCCGCTCTACATTCCTTTCTTATATCAGCATTTGAGATTCTGTCGTATATCGTTCTACCACACATACGTCTTTGTGACCTCATCTCTAGTTAATTTATTCTGCTCTCATCCTTCTTCTGCTAGTTCCATGCTCGCTTCCATACATTAAGGTTGGGACCAGAACTCCATTGTGAACGGCCGTTTTCGCTTCCATTGATAAATTCTTGTTTCCAATAACTATTTTTAAAGCTTCATTCACTCTGTTACCCGCACTAACCCTTCTTTCGACGTCACTATCCATTCGGCCATCCGCTGTGAACATGCTTCTTAAATGCACAAATTCACTCACCTGCTCCAAGTTCTCTTCGTTCACGCTTACGTTACAAACTGACATTTGCTCTTCTCTTTCAAAAACCATCACCTTTGACTTTCCGACATTCATCATTAAATCATTTGACTTTCATACCTCATACATTCTTGACACCAAGACTTGTGATTTATCCGCACTATCCGCAACGAGAACGGCATCGTCCGCGTAAAGCAGACATTTTACAGACAAATCACCCATCTTAGCACCAGCATTTATTCTTACAGTTTTTTCATACACTTGTCCATATACATATTGAACAACCATGGAGACATCACGCAGCCCTGCTTAACACCCTTTGTGATACCAAATCAAGGCGTGATGTCCTAAATAACACCTATTATATTTATATTTTCAAAAATAGATTATGTACAGCACATTGAACGATGATTTTTTACTACTAAAAATAATTTTAATTATAATGTTGTATGTCTGAAGAGAAAAGTTTATGATTCATGCATACTGCCGGTGATGACGTATGGGATGGAAACTGTGACCCTCACCAAGAGACATGTAGAAAGATTGAGAGTCACGCAGCGTTCCATGGAAAGACATATGCTCGGCGTCAGTCTCCGAGATAGAATCAGAAATGAGGAGATTAGACGCCGAACAAAAATAACGGACATTATGGAACGACTAGCGAGACTGAAGTGGCAATGAACGGGTCATGTGGCGAGACAGAGTGAGGATAGGTGGACCCAGAAAATAATAAGGTGGAGACCATGGGAGAATAGGAGAAACGTCGGTCGGCAGGCCGCAAAAAAGGTGGGCCGACGACATTGCTGCCGTGGGGGGGAAATGTGGCTACGGCTGGCAGGAGATAGAGACGAGTAGAAGGGAAGGGAGGAGGCTTATGTCCAGCAGTGGACCGATAAGGACTGACGAAGAAGAAGAAGAAGATATTGTTGTTTTATAAATTCGACGTACAATATTTGATATATTGTCTACGATGTTATTCAATATTGCTGTTAATTGTTTGTCATGTTTGTGTTACGATTTAGAAGCTATCACCTTATGCAGTGTATTATAATACATTATAGATAAATAAATTCTCCAAAAATCAAAAATAAACAGTTATTTTTTCCCCTTACAATGTTTGTCAACCAAATAATTTACAAATTTGCCACCAGGTTTTTAACACTTATTTACAAATAATTTTGAAAATGATTTTACATACTTAAAATTTTATAATGATTCTAACGCTCTTTTTTGTTGAGTAGACCCAATTGGTGTTTTCTTCTCGTCTGCATCTGTTATATGAAAAAAATCAAATGCAGAATCAATCTATCTTAGTAGACTCTCCGAACTCTTGATTCTGTAAAATATGTTTTCCTTCGAATCATTTAAATTAAGTAATCATTACCTATGTAAACTTTATATTCATGAATTAACCTAATTCCTGGTAAAACATTCCTGCATTCTGGGGTTTATCCCTTAATTTGTTTTCAACAATATATTGGGCCACGTCAATAACCTTAATAACAGTATTGTACTCATTTCACTCGTGCATATAAACAGCAGCGCATGTTTTTGGCTAAATCTGATAATGCATTGGACAGGCGAAATATATCATCAATGATCTTCGATAATAAAACCAAGGATTGGTTAAGATATTTATTGTGGGTTCATTCTAACATACAGCTGAGTGAATTCGTAACATAAACAAAATACAATTATTATATATCGGGAAGCATTAACATTAGTCGTGTCGTCTTTCTGACACAGAGAACTGACTTATCCGTCAGCGACAATATTTTAATATTACGGAACATCAGCTTACTAGATAGAGGCCGGCAAAAGGATCATTTTAACATGGGACGAAGGCGCTATAAAATATAGTAAAACTTCTAGAAAATATATGTTTTCATCCGTATTAATTATTTAATATGCGGATAAACATCACTGTTAAGAATACAATCGAATGTTTATATTTGACGATATATTAATATGCAGTATTTTCTTTGTTATTTTAATTAACGATAATTAGAGATGTGACATCAATTAATGGAAAAAATGTTCCATTCCTATTCTAATGTATACCATTTTAATAATACGTATATAAGTATGATGGGATATTTTGTTTTTTGATCAGTCACTTAATCTAAGTTCTCATGGCCATTACTTAAAAAAGTGGCATGCCGTGGATGTTAAGAAGATAAAAATTCCCCAAACTACACGGCTGACTATAGTTTTATGAAAATCCTAGGCCTAAAGGAATAATATGCCTACAAGCAAAACACGAGAATAAAAAATAATAAGACATTTTTTAGGTTATATTGAGTTTTATTTTTTGTATAATATAAGTGAATTCACCTCCCTACGCTAACCACTTCCCCTAGTAACAAAATTGTCGGATCACGCGATGTTGTGACTCATATTGCGACCTTAATTAGCACCATCCTGTGACTCATATCGCGTCCTTAAATAGCACCACCCAAGGACTTCGATTATTAAGAAAAATTATTACAATTAATTTAAATTTAATTTCTTAAGAACGTTAGTATATATTTGAAATAGTAGCAGCTATTGAATCATCACAGCCGAATTTCAATTACAGTTATTTGTAAAACTCAATTTATGTAGTTTTATTTTCTTTTCTTTATTATTATCTTATTTCGTCCTCTATTCAAATCATTTGTACACGATGGTTTAAACATATATAAATATAAATGTATCCATTTAATTATTTTTTGTCGAAATCAATATTAAACAATAGTAAAAAACGTCATGAAACGGCCATTAAAAGTAAGATGAAAATCTATGAAGGATGCGTAAGACCAATAATAACATATCGCGTCGAAGCAAGGGCAGACACAGCAAGGACCAAACAAGTTTTGAGGACTATTGAGATGAAGACTCTGAGGACGATAGCAGGCAAGACACTAAAAGATCACGTGAGGGACACCAGAATAAGAGAGATTTGTAAAGTTGAGGATATTATAATTAGAGAAGACAGCAAAAAAGGGACTGATACGGTCATGTTCAAATAATGGACAACACCAGACTCCCCTATATTGCACTACATAATCAGCTTCATGGGAATTATCCTCGTGAAGGACCTTCTAAAAGATGAAAGGACAGCTGGGAGTCTACCTCATAGGAGGAGCAACACTCTGGAGAATAGACTATATAGGTCTACAACAAGGAAGAAGAAGATTAAAACGTGTGTTTAAACATTCATTCAGTGTGACAGCGAAATCCGCAGAGCGACGGGATACTTTTGAGAGAAGGGTATTGCATAATATCCCGGAACCTGTGAATGACGGTGAAGGCTCGAGAATGTGGCATAATGACAAGCTGTGCAATATTTACAAAGCTTCTAGTCTTCCCACAGAGGTCAGACTGAATAGACTGAGATGGGCCGGTCAAGTACAGAGGATGCCGTCATCGTGAACCCAAAATAGGATGCTTGAGTGACACCCGGGTGGTAGAATACAAGTTGGAAGACCAAGACTTCGATGTGAGGATGAAGTTGGGAGAGATGTAGCGAAATTGTTACTAGTGTCAAGTTGTGGGGTCGAAGCAGAGAGAAGAAGGAGTAGGAGGCGAGGAATAATGGAGGCTAGGCTCGATATGAGCTATAGGGTCTTCGAAGAAGAATATGAACATATATTTATTTTATGTTATATGCTTAACATAACGAATGTCAAACTTGTTTGTATTCAAGCACATTGACTTAAATACAAATTTAATTATGTTTTTCATAAAAAATATAAGAAAAAAAAGTTCATTTAACGATTTGTTTTTCGTGGTTAAATAGACGTCCCATCTCTATTATCGACGCATGCGTTGTATTGATATTTTTTTAATTCAAATAAAGAATCAAGCAACATACAAGTTGTCAATACGTTAATGTGAAACGGTGTTATTTGTGTATTGACTATTGTAACATGTTAAAGATATTACAGATATCTGATAATTAAAAACGTTATACAAAAAAACAAAGATCTAAAGATTATTACTATAAAGACTGGATAATTTTTCATTAAATTAACAATCATATGTTCTTCATGTTTTTAAGTTATATTTCTAAACGAATATTCAATAAAACAGTGAGAATGTTGTGATATTTTTTTCGTCTACGTTAATTGTTAAACTAAAATTATTGTTACGAGTACAATACAAAAACAAGATCGAAAGGTAAATAAAGTTTATCGGACAAATGGTTCGAACTCTTGTTCCATTTATAAAAAAATATTCTAAATTCAAAAAATCACCAAATAATATTTTGAGTTTATACGTTTAATTTATGTGATTAGAGTATTTCTTGCAATATTAATTGTTGCTTAATTTATTATGCAATACCATCAATAAATCAAAAATTATGCACAATTTATTTTTTAATAATATTATTCATTAAGAACTTTTTGCATGATGGAGAAATAAAACCCTTGAAACATTTTGAGGAAAATATTCACACAAAATACCTTTGTTTTATTCACTAAAGATCATTGCTATCGAATTCTACGGCGAATGGCCAGGCTCCTGAACCAAGGGACATTGGTTCAAGCCTGGACATGACCCGATCTTTGCTTCATCATAATGAGCTATTTTGCACAAATGAAAGATTGTATTAATAAATAATATTATTGTACTTCTTCTTTATTTAGGACTGTGTCCTGTTATTTCTCGGAACCTGTTCCTGAGATGCAGATATCCAACTGTCCCGCCATCTTTTAGGTGGGTTTCCTGCAGGTCTATTCCTGTTGGTACTTTATTTGCGGCTATATTTATCACTCTTTCAGAACATGCCCTTTCTACATGATCTCTCAAGTAGCGTCTTCTCAGTCTTCCCCATCGCACGACATCTTCTACATTGCAGATCTTTCTTATTTCAGAATTTTTTATTCTGTCTCGGAGTGTCATTCCCGCAACGGATCAGAGAGTCTTAATTTCTGTGGTTCTTAGGAGACTTTTTGTTCTGATGGTGTCAGCTCTCGTTTTTATTCCATATGTCATTATAGGACGTACGCATGTCTTGTAGATTCGAATTTTGCTCTCCTTTAGCATATTTTTATTTTTCCAACCAGCATTCGTCAAGCAGCCATCCACAACGGCCTCCTCGTTTGTTAGTTCACTTACTTCTCCATAAAGGCTGCTGCTTAATACATCAACACCTAAGTACTTGAAATGTATCACTTGTTTTATTATTTTATTATCTAATGCAAGCTTGTATCGTACTGGTTGTCTTGATGTAACCATGCTCATTGTTTTGCCCATGGAGATTTTCACGTTGAATCTTTGAAATGATATGTGGAATTTGTACAGTAGCCTTTGGGTAGCCTTTATCATCTGCACAGTTTGCTATTAGCACCGCATCATCTGCATAGCATATTATGTCTATTTTTTCGCTTCCCATTGTGTAACCCAGGTCCATTGATTTGACTTCTTCCATTATCTTATCCATAATTATATTAAATAGGAATGGGTTTAAGCTGTCTCCTTGTCTTATGCCTACAATTGCTGGGATTTCTACATGTTATTTTTCAATTGATCGATTAAATTATTGATTAAATCTTTAATTTTTTTTAAGTTTATCAAAATAATATTTTTATAATATTAATTGTTTCAAGAATAAAATCAATATTAACCAAACAATTATAATATTGATTAATGCGTCGATTTTGTAGAGTTTTAACATTTTTTTATGTGAGTGAGATATATTACTTATTTATTTATATAAACTGCCGTTGTCGACCACTGCTGGATATAGGTCTCCCCCATACTTTTCCACGTACTCCTGTCTTGTGCCTTTCGCATCCAATCGCCAGCAATTCTTCTAATGTCATCGGACCACCGTGTGGGGGATCTCCCTCTGTTTCTTTTATCTTCACAGGGTCTCCACTCCACGACCCTTCTGGTCCGTCTATCGTCTACCAATCTGGCAACATGTCCCGCAAATGGCTACTTAAGCTTAACCACCCTTTCATTAAAATGTATTAGTATTCATATTATATATTATTAATATTTTTGTTTTAATAATGTTTTTATAACACATGCATATTTTTTTTATTTTTTTTAGGTCAATATAAACAAAAGCATTACTTGGTTTACTGCAAGTATTCAAAATCTACCAATGTCGCCAATTAAGACATTTTTACAATTTTTATACTACTTGTTTACATCTGGATTCAATCCAACTAATACAGGTATTTCAATGCTGAACAAAACCTCAAACACTGTTTTAAAAAATCACAGTGCTCCCACAAACTATCTTCAACGTCGCTTGATGGAAAATAACACTCGAAGTATTTTATTTGAAGACGCGTTGTGCCAATTCATAATCAGCGAAGCGGTGAAAAGAGATTTTTTTATCCACTTGGACATTACGTCAGCGAAATTTTTCGACAGAGTCATCAAAAAAGCCAATTTAAAAAAGAAGAAAGCATCTGGAGTGCATGAGCCAGTGACGGTTGTGGTAAACTATGACAAAATTAAAGGAAAGAAGAGAATGCAAGTCCCACAGAAACGATTGACCACACACATTGTGGGTTTGTCTCGCTCATCATCATTTGATGACGTTAATAAAAATATTCTTAAAATATCGGATATTGTTATATTTATATGTCACAGATTCATTGGTACATGCAAAGGTGCATTTGATATAAAAACAAATCGATTAAAAACTGATTTTCTACAAAAATCCACGTTTCTTAAAAAAATTAAATTAACCGTGATTATAGAATTCAATGGTAATACAATTCGCATTCATGAACTATGTTATTATTGTGGAAAGAAAGCAATGTCTCTATCGAAGGCTTACGAAATTGAACTGAAAAACGGATCCTCTGTAAAAAATATTCAGTTTGATTCTAACCTTAAAATGATTACCAATAAAAACTATACATCATTTGATTCCCATAATTTTAGAGTCATATTTCTTCTGAATGGAAAAGTTTTTTACTGCAAAAACCCCAAAAATGTATCATATTCTTCGACATACGCAAAAGTATCATGCGAAGGTCTGTCTGGTTTTGAAGGAGAGATGATGTCCGAGATGAAGAAACGGTTGAATTTCAAAACAGATTTTATTAATTTTGAACATACCATTGGAAAAGTAAGAGAATCGTTAATTCAATTTGTCAACGAAAGCAAAGCCGATATCGCTGTAGGGAGCTTGACCGCTACCTTAAACAGAAGGGAAATAGTAGATTTCACATTGTCTATATTTGAAGACCCTTGCAAAACATTGTACGGAATTGAAAGGAATATCTTCAGAGATGGTAATATTATATTTATATTATATTATATCATTTTATTGAAATTTATGTTAACGTGGTCAATTGAAATTTATTGGTTTAGGTTCATTGTAAATAATGAAAATAAAATCAATTTACATTGATTTTGATTTCAGTTGTTTTTTGGTTTCAACCGGTTTCGGCAGCTCGCTGTAATGAGGTGTTGAGACATATGTCATGTTGTCGCACCACAAGATAGTAACGAGCTGCCGAAACCGGTCGAAATTAAAAATCAAGTGCTATAAAACTAAATATTATACTTTTTTTACTTAAACAATATTTTTTTAATTATTTAATTAATGTTTAAAACAAAAAACCATTTTAGCCCAGGTTAATTTTTGAATTTGAATTATTGTATCGAATTTTAAATGCGTTTTTTTATATTAGTCTTGCTATGTTTAGGTTTTATTATATTTTTACACCTGAAGATGAAGGTATCCTCCGAAACATGTCGTATTTTTTTAATAATTAGTGGATTAAACAATGTCATTTTCAATTTCGTAAGTATATTACTATGGAATTCCACAGTGTTAATGCCTTAGCCTTCAATAAGTTGTTTCTTTATTAATATATTTTTGAAAACAGTATCTTCAAAGTCGTATTAATGTGGCAAAGCCTAAATAAATAAGTCAGAATATAATATTAGGCATATACGAGGTCTGTTCAAAAAGTATCGCGAATTATATATTTTTTTAAAAAGTATTTATTTATTCATGAATATCTATTTTGTCCCCTTCAAAGTAATTCCCCTCGGATATAATACATTTATGCCAACGTTTTTTCCAATCCTCGAAGCACTTAAAAAAATCATTTTTTGTGATCTTGTTCAGCTCCTCCTTCGATGCCGTCTTTATCTCTCAATCGTGGCGTAGCGTCGTCCTTTCATGGGCCTCTTCAGTTTTGGAAACAGGAAAAAGTCACAGGGGGCCAGGTCTGGGGAATACGGTGGCTGCGGCACCATTACTGTGTTGTTTTTGGCCAAATATTCGCGCACAAGCAACGATGTGTGAGCAGGGGCGTTATCATGGTGCAAAAGCCAGTTTTTGTTCTTCCATAAATCCGGGCGTTTCTGGCGGATTGCTTCGCGCAAATTGCGCATAACTTGCAGGTAATATTCCTTATTGACCGTACTACCCTGTGGCAAGAACTCATGATGCACCACGCCCCTGCAATCGAAGAAAACTGTGAGCAAAACCTTCACGTTCGACCGAACTTGGCGCGCTTTTTTTGGTCTTGGCTCATGCGGCAGCTTCCATTGGGATGATTGAGCTTTGGTTTCCACGTCATAACCATAAACCCATGATTCGTCACCAGTTATGACCCTCTGGAGCACATTTGGGTCGTCACGGACCGAGTCCAACATCTCCTGAGCAATGTTAACGCGATGCTGTTTTTGGTCGAAATTGAGCAATTTTGGCACGAATTTCGCGGCGACCCGACTCATGCCCAAATCATTGGTTAAAATCGAATGGCACGAGCCAATCGATATGTTTAGGTCCTCAACAACTTCTCTAACGGTGATTCGACGATTGGCTAATACTATTTTCTTCACTTTATCAATGTTTTCGTCTGTTGTTGACGTGCTCGGGCGTCCGGCACGCTCTTCGTCGTTCATATCTTCTCGGCCCTCTGAGAACATTTTGTACCACCGATAAACGTTGCTTTGGTCCAAGGTAGCTTCACCATATGCCACAGTCAACATTCGAAATGCGTCCGCGCACTTTATTTTGTTTTTCACACAAAATTTGATACAGATTCTTTGATCCATTTTTTGGAATAGGCAAAAATCGAAGACGAGCCAAAACACATCCAAGCAAAACAGCTGTCAAAAATTAACTAAACATTCAAAATGGTCGACCTTGTCAGCATAAGTAAGGGACATGAGTACCAACATAACGCTACAAAAAAATCAAAAATCAAATATACGTAGCCAGCGGAAATTCAAAATTCGCGATACTTTTTGAACAGACCTCGTACATCACATTCGCCAACACTTACTCATAATCAGTAAGTTTATTTAAACTATGCACTAATTTTTGTTTTATTTATTTTCAGGTTTAAAATTGGTTTACGTATTTACGCCATTTTTATGGACTATGGTTATATTTACACTACTGATTGTATCGAGCATTATATTTTTATCAAATAAACAAAACAAACTCAGAGAGGCGTCATTTCATGAAATAGTTTGGGTAAGTTTTTCAAAGTTTACATTAATTTATAATACAATTTTTGAGCGAATATAACTTATTTTAATCAGACAGTAAATGTTCGAAATTCGATAAAAAAAATTCCACAAACTTTTACTTACAATAAAGAACTCATCGTGTATAGTTTATAATCGCAAACAAGAGCCTATTCAAAAAAGCAAAGATGGCAGTGCAGGTGTTCTTGTGCCGACCCTTATGTATGGAAGTGAAGCATGGAACTGGCAAAAGAAGGATAAAAGTAGAATAAATGCAGTAGAAATGAGATCTCTAAGACGAATGTGTGACAAATCTGCATATGATAGAGTGACAAATGCAAGTATAAGAAATGAATATGGTGCGAATGAAAGTATTATGAACGAAACAAGGAAAGGGTCATTAAGATGGTTTGGACACATGGAAAGAATGAGTGAAGACAGAATGGTAAAGAAGGTATATGTAAACGGCGTGAACGGAGCTAGAAATAGAGGAAGGCCGAGGAAAACGTGGCACGATCAAATCAATCAAATATTGAATGTTGGTCACGTGAGGAGTCGGAGAAATCGACGTGCGTGCATGACAAGATGTATGAATGTAGAGGAATCGAGAGAAGTATGTCAGGACAGAACAGTATGGCGTTCTATTCTTTCTGCCTACCCCTCCGGGGAGACGGCGTGATGGTTAGTTAGTTAGTTAGTTAGTTTATAATATATATATTTACTGAAAACCAAAATGGTCGTTCACAATAGAATTTATAGATCCAAGTGTACTGAAGTGAAGCATGGAACAGTTCTCGTTCGTATTTATATCTTTAATTTTGTATTATATATTAAAATTTATGAAAATTTTTATCCAACATGTGTTCTTGATATTGGGGTGTATTTTAATCACAAAAACGTTTATGAAATCGATACGTTTACAATATAAAAAAATTACGCGCAATATACTTGCATGACAAACAAATTGATTTTATACAATGCACACGGAATCAATTACTACTTCAGTAAGGCAGGTATACTTATATACATTCAATCAAATCCATATTTCTATAAATATAAATGCAACACAGAAATAATTGTTGAAATATATTGAAAAAATAAAATAATAATAATAATTACTAGCTTAATGCCGTGATTTACTATCTTCGTCAGTTTGTCTCCATCCACTGCTGGACGTAAGCCTCTGCACCCCCGCGCCATCCCTCTCGGTCTCTCGCCAGTGTTTTCCAGGATGTTCCCGCCGTCCGCATAATATCATCGCTCCACCTGATCTCGCGACAGTTCACCGGCCCAACCTTGGCCTCCATTCAGTAACCCTCTGGCTGCATCTTCCATTATCCCGTCGCCACACTTGGATCTGGTACAATCGAATCAACCTTTCAACAGATTTAAATAAAAAAATAAAATATAATTTAGATGAAGCCACTGACCAAATCTATGGCCGACTGGTTTTGATGTTATCTGTATTAAAAATAATAATTTTATTAATTGTAATTTATTAAAAAATGTTTATCGTAAATAAATGTATTATTATGTGATATGTAATTAATATTATTCTACTCTGGTAATAAAGATGGCAGCGAACTGCCAAAACTGGTCGAATCAAGTGAAATAAAACAAAACACGTATTTTTTTTAAATACTTTTTAAAAACAAAACATCTTTAAGTTTGCATTCTGATAAAAGGTTAAAGACGGAACGGTACAGTTTACGGAGGGAACGGTATGTTCAAGAATACGCGGCAGCAGATCTATGACAAAAGTTGGCAAACGAAAGCCAATAATTCTTCTTTTGCCTCATCTAGATACCCTGAAAGATTCTCACAATGTAAACTTCAAATATTACAAAGCCTTTCTGCCTGTGTTATGTATTTAGCTTTATTCTACTCTGGTAGTGAAGATGGCATACTGCTGTGAGAAACACGGCTTTCCGCGAAATCTGCGAGATGGAAGATTTCGCTAGACCAATTGTCTGCCCCAAGGCAGACAACGCAGAAGATACTGGAATGCGCACGTGCAGAGGATAAATCCCACCAGAATCCCACGCGCTGTGGTGTATCAGATTCCAGTTGGTTTTCGTCACAGCGTAAAACCGCCAAAGAAATGAAAGGATAGCTTCAATCTCTCAAGAGAGGCCAGACTACAGGTACAGACCAAATGTCTAAAAGAAGAAGAAGCCTTTCTGCCATCGATTGGGTGAAAGATATCCTATACATTCCAAATCCGATCATCTATATAATCATATACGAGTATTTTAATGTCGTGATCATGCAGTTTCAATATTTTTGGTGAAGCTTTCAAAGTTATCTTCCGGTTTAATTACTTAACTAGAATTTTCGCAGTGGAAAGTGCTGACATAACCTAAAGGAGTTTTAGCCTCCTTGATGATTTAATTCCATTCTCCTCGATCACCGTTTCATCCAACTTGTACCGATCAGCCAAAACATTATCCATTAGAGATCTTACTCCAACTGGTCTTGACGCATGTAGTCTTGATTGTTGTATGGTCTCTCCAGATCTGTATAGTGCCCAATTAATGCTAGGCGACTGGCTCTCACGGCGCTCTTTATAAGAGGCTTTCTGGTTAATTTGTAAAACTAAGAAACACTCTGTTCTGGCGATAGCATGTTTAGCCTTTTCAGTTATGTTATTATAAATTTTGCTGATTACTTTTTAATTTGTTTCAGATACTGGGATTTTTGTTCACAGATCAACCGCACCACAGACATCTGAAACCGGTAAAGGGGAGAGTGCTAGTACTTTGGTACATGTGCTGCATTATCATGGGCAGTCTGTATAAAGCACAACTTTCATCAATCATCACACAGCCGCCCAAAGACAAGATATTAAGTTTCGATGAACTCGCTAGGAAGGGATACGAATTGAAGCTTGTGAAAGTGCGTATTAACATTAAAATATATATCTTCAATATTTATTTAACCAGTTTCAAACTGTGTTGCTTAATGACCCCGTGTTTTTAAAATATAAACGACATGTTGGCTACACTTCCGTGTAGCCTGACCTTTCCCTTCCGCAACGAGACCGGTTCGGGGTCAGTACGTTGAGAAGTGTCGACGCGACAACACGTTTCGTGAAAAATGTCAATCCAATCTCCCGCCAAGTGCGAAATACGCGGCGCCGGTGTAATAAGTGTAATCACGTATATGTCCATACTATATATGCAACGTGACCTGATTATAAATGTGAATCCAAGGTACTGAATGCATGACAGTTTGCAAAATATACATGAATGATTAAATTCCCAAACAAATCGGTTTTGTATATTTGGAAAAAACGTTTATAAAGAATATCAAAGCGAAAAAGTATATTTGGGCAGGCATCTAATAAAAGCCTAAAAAAATACCAAGATTGCAATACAAAGTTGTGCGTTTGTACCGACCTTTATGTGTAGAACTGAACCATGGAACTGACAACATAAGGATTAAAGTAGAATTAATGCAGTAAAAATGAGATCTCTCATACGAAAGTGTTGTAAATCTATGTATGATGAATACTAAACACAGAAATAAGATCTGAAAACAATCTGAATCCGAAAATTATGAAAGGATCAATGCGTTGGTTAGGACATATGGAACACATAGATCAATGAAGAATAGTCATGAAAGTATACATTAACGGTGTAAATAGAGTACGGAGTCATGGAAGACCGAGCTTAACTTGGCATGAGTAATTTAATCAAATTTTAAAGGTCGGCCATGTAAAAAGTCGTAAGAAACGACGTGCGTGTATGACTGTGTGAATGTGGAGGAAGCTACAGACGTGTCAGGATCGAGTAGTGTGGCGGTCCATTCTCTCTATCCTACGGCGAAACGGCATGATAGTTTGGTTTTTTTGTTGTTGTTGCCACATTTTTTTCGGTCTTCCTCTATTTCTAGTTCTATTTACATCGTTAGCACATATATTTTTAGATTATACACTTTATTCAAGATATTATTTGTATAATGTAGAAATAATTAGGATTCAACATCGATACTTGAAATAATAGGTTCCTAAACTTTGTTGACCTTTCAGTCACAAAATTACACCAGGACGCCCCTGGAAATTTACCTTTTTTAAAGTAAACATAACAGAAAAATGTAGTGAACCTATTTTTATATACACAACATATAGTGTTATAATTAAAGTACGCCGATACATTGTTCAGTAATTAATATATATTAAATAATCCTAATAAGAAAGACGAACCTGATGTACTGTCAATAACGAACCTGGTGTTACCATAAATCATCAAAAAGTATATAACGAGAGTAATTTTTTAATTTCAGGTTTTTAATTTTTTAATTTTGGAAATTATAATAAACAATTTCGAAAAATTACATTATAAAGGTTATTTTTTTAAGTGAATAATATCAGATAAAATATAAATTTAATACATGTTTTGAATGTATATAAAACTAGATTTTTCCCTCGACCTCGATCACCATATTTTGTTTCCAATTTGCATCTTCGTTTCTATTAAGATACAATTAATCCTTGAAACGATAAGCCGCAATGGGTAAAATCCAGTATTCGTCTATAAGTATTTGTGTACATTCAAAATGTTGTAAAAACAAAAACTGGTCAAGTTATAGCATACAAATTGGAGTGACATCTCCAGGCGTTATCTAGCAATACGTTAATGGCGGTAACCTTTCACATTGCGTTAATAAAAAGATCTTCTACTTAATGCTTAAAAAATCCAATCTTCATAGATGGCGCTAGTGTGTTGATTGTAACTATAATAACATGTGAAGTTTGGTGTTACAGATTAACATATTGTATATACAACTTCCAAAAAATTGTCAGACATGGTGGTCGTAAGAAAGGTGGAATGGGGAATGTTGTATTTCGTAAAGCGTGCGCTTAACCCAACCAATGACAGGTCATAAATCCTGTAAACAACTCGATCACCATATTCTGTTTCCAATTTGCATCTTCGTCTCTATTGAGATACAATCAATCATTGAACTAATACATGTGTACGTAAATGATTATTTTAAACAATACAAAATCATAGATGATATTTATTTTTAAGGCAATTTAATCAAGAAATGTTAGTATGTTCCAAATTACGAGTATATACGTTTGTACATCGTGTAATAACGGATTTAAAAATTTTTATAAGGCTATACATTTTAGCACATCGTGGCCCCCTTTTTGCTTCCCAGGGTTTCCCTACTCCCCCAGGGCCAAAATTCCCCCCTTAGCTTCCTCCAGGGCACTTTGGGAACCTATACATTAAATGTTTATCGATTACAATTTTATTTACTAAGCATATATGTTCATGCCTAGCATAGGTATATAATTTGGAGATATCGATTTATTTCCATTATGTTTATTACACGGAATACGTCAGGGTGACATTAGCATCACGCCATGGAAGGGAAAACATTAGCTAAGGTAATACTAATGTGTATTCAAACAAA
The DNA here is from genome assembly GCA_022606425.2 of Lepidostoma basale. NCBI lineage: Eukaryota > Metazoa > Arthropoda > Insecta > Trichoptera > Lepidostomatidae > Lepidostoma > Lepidostoma basale. Next base: position 287,033 of record JAHDVF020001444.1, on the reverse strand, counting down.
ATAATGGCGTATAATCTATCAACAGTCACTCAGTAGCAGATGGTATGGACAGCAAAGGTGTACGCATGAATAAAGTGTTTGGTACACAGAATAATATATTTACTCTACCAAACTTAATGATATCCACACAAAATGTACACAAGTCAAAGCGTTTTGTATAATTCCAAAGCTTTACATCGGAGCTTTTGTTTAAATTACATTCTTAATTATATCTAAAAGCAAAATTTATGCCATTCTGTACATTTTTTTAATCTTATTTACAAATTAATTTGAATGAATGGCTGTTTCTAGATTTTAGTTGTTAATTAATTTTGACGACTTTTGAAGGATACTTTCTTCAATGGAAATACGATTTAAACATAATTATGTTAAATAGACAATCAGAAACTTAAAAGGAAATTACTTATATTTTATTTTAATTAAATATATTATTAATATAGTTCTAGTCCCGACTCATATGTATGGAAGTGAAGCTTGGAGTTGGCAGAAGAAGGATGAAAGTAGAATAAATGCCATAGAAATGAAGTCACTAAGAAGAACATGCGGAAAAACAAGGTACGATAGAATATCTTATGATGAAGAGTAAGAAAGGAATGTAAGGCGGAGAAAGCGTAATAAATCAAATTAAGAAAGGGTCACTAAGATAATTTGGACATATGGAACGAATGGATGAAGGTAGAATGGTTAAAAATATATATACAAGTAGTGTGAATGGGAAAAGAAGTCGAGAAGATATGTCATGACCAAATTAATCAATTACTGAAAAGCGGCCATGTTCGAAGTAGGAACAATCGACGAGCGTGCATGTCACGATGTGTGGATTTCAAAGAGGCGCGAGAATTATGTCAGGATAGAACAATGTGGCGATCCATCCTCTCTGACACTCCTCCAGGGAAACGGCGTGATGGTTAGTTAGTTAGTTAGTTAGTTAATTTGTTTTTACAACACAATTTTTTTTTAACAACCAAATGGTTTCGCTTTTGCCGTGTCTGAGAGTTTTTTTTATAACCCTGACGAATGTCCAGGTGAAGCGAAACCGGTTGGTTGTAAAAAAATGAAATGGTGTAAAAATAAAATAAAACTGTATTAATATTATATTTAACAATGCTACACCACAAATTAAGTACTTCATACGATAGTATCTTAATTATTTGGTACAATATAAAGTGTCGGTAGAAGAAAAAAATCTTGGCTAGACAACCTTTGTGGATGGTTCAGTTGCAGCACAAAATCCCTGTTAAGCTGCTTTATCAAGGGTAGAAATAGCTATGATGTTGTCGATGTTGGCACTGTTTCTTTATTTTACATCTTCTTATGAAAAAAATCTACTGAACTGTAAATTTTCATAGGAATAATAACTCATTCTTAGCGTTAATTTTTATTTTTAAATATTTATATTCTTAAATCACTCTTTATAGTATTTAATGTTTCTTGAACCATGATGTAAAACTCCATATAAAATAATTAATACGAATGAAAACGTCAGTTTTCTAGAAGTTTTATAATATTTTATGGGAATGACATGTTTCGCCCTTCTAAGGCATTATCAAATATCATTTGATAATGCCTTAGAAGGGCGAAACACGTTGACTCGAAACTGACGTTTTCATTCGTATTAATCACTCTCAATGTTTTACCAACTGTGATATTTTTTTTCTAAACATTGTGTGTTAGCTTTTTGATTATATAATTGATTGATGTTTCCTTGCAGGCCATTTTCATCCAAGCGCAGCTTAATTCTTCGTCTGACGAGATATTTCAACAACTTTCGCAAAAAATGACTGTGGAGAACGACATGTGCGAGGCAATACACAAAATTGTCGGCCAGAAAAAGATGTTTCTAGACGAAATTGACACGTTGAACATTCTTTTGAACAACCAATGCAGGGACATCCTATCGGAAGAAGACCTTCTAAGCCTTGGCGTGTCCCAAGATAATATTTTTCCTTCGACCCACGCGTGGGCTTTCCAAAAAGGAGTACCGTATATTTATAAATTCAACAAATACGTAACCCGATTCCATGAAACAGGGTTAATTAAGAAATGGAGTGAGTATTTGGTTTTTCCAACGAAGAAAGTAGCCGTGTATTTTGATGGGCGCAATATTATAGACAAAAGCACTCCTACTGCTAAGAAAATGAAATTCAATGGACATTTTATTGTTTGGTTTATTGGCATTGCACTATCTTGCGTTTGTTTTGTTGTAGAAATGTTTTACAATAGGTTCCTCATTAAGAAACAACGCAGTTTTGAAAAGTATTTATATAAGATTTAACCGTCAAACTTAACTTCATACATTTGTTTTTTGTCGTTTTTACTACGTATCAATTTTAACTTACTTTAATAGATAGTACAGATGAAATTCAGTGGCAATGGGCTGGACATATAGCCAGAGAGGTCAGTATCAGATTGACACCCAGAATACTCCAAATGCATTACTTACTTACTTCTTATGGCCATAGAGTAAGTAAGTCAGCCAGAACATTGTCCATTAGACAGCGTCTAGGCCTTCCTAGAGGTCTTACTCCAGTCGGTCTAGACGCGTACAGAGTATTGATTGCTCTGGTCTCTTCGGCTCGGCATACGTGCCCAATCCATGCCAGGCAACCGGCTCTCACGGTGCTCGTTATAAGGGGCTGCTGGGTCATCGTACGGATCTCTTGGTTGGTTCTATGCCTCCAAGTTCCCAGGATAATTCTAGTTCCCAGTCTGGGTCCCAGGATAATTCTAAGTATTCTATTCTCAAACCAGTAGATTCTTTGTTGTTCTTTTAGAGTTGTCCATGACTTAGAACCATATGTACTCCAAATGCATTGGAAAAAGAAATTGAATTTCGGGAGGCCACCTAAAAGATGGGCTGATGACATTTCCCGAATGGCTGGAACGCCCTGGATGCGGAAGGTACAAGACAGAAACGAGTGGAAAAAAATGGATGTGGCTTACATCTTTCAGTGAAGGGAAGAAGGCTAAAGATTAAGAAAAATTTAACTACCGACCGGAGTCGATACTAATTGCCTCTTCACGCTTAACCGAGAGTTGTCAAGACCAGTTGATAGTTAGTTAAAAATGATTAAAGTAACGATAGTTAAAACAAAAAATTAAACCAAACTTAAGGCGACAACATTGTGGAATTACATAATGACAAAATTGTATGAATTAAAACACTATTTTTTTCCACTTTTGGGTTTATTTTTCTTGACTTGTTTCGAAGGGCTTTACAGATATATCGTTCTACCGATGATGAAGGTGAAAAATCTTCTTAACATGACGAGAAAAAAGAACTCAAAAGTGGAAACAAGCAGTGTTTCAATTCATAAAAATGTTGTCATTATGGAATTCCACAGTGTTACCGCTTTAAATGTTAAAAAAATATTAAGTAATGTGTGCCACAATATATTATAATTATTAACGTTGGCATATTTATTATTTTAGTAACTCTAAATTAAATAAGATTTACATAAATTTAAACACTAGTCATTTTATTAATATTAATTATTTAATAAGACTTTTTTGTTGAAAATTGACTTTCACACTCTATTTCTATAACATTAATATTACAAAAACTTCATTACAAATAATAATAATTAAAATAATGTAACAACAAGATATTTATAATTTCATACATATTTTGTATTATTTAATTATTTTTTTATTATAAGAATATTTACAAAGGCTTTCGACAGTTTGCTGCCATCTTTTGTTGGACCATATGTTTTTAAATTGAATGAAATTGTTATTTCTTTTCAATATTTATGATAAACTGCTACCAATATAATTTAATAAGCACAATTAAAACTTTATATAATTACGCATACATATAACATTGATATTATTTTAACGTTGTATCTTTTGTTTCGAACAAAGAACTGTTTTGGTATTCATTAGAATTTATATAATTCAAAAAAAATCTGTATTAAATTATTAATTATCGATATGTTTGTGTCAATGCTAAATGATTGATGTATAAGTAATAATTTTGAAATTTAATGATGTATGATTGTGTTTAGTAAATATGAATTATAATTGTGAATATTTTTGAAATGAGAAAAAAAATTTCAACGTGTTTACATTTTGTATGGTGTTTTATGTACACAATAAATTTTAATTCATTATATTTTGTTTACGTTATTTAGACCTATTAAATTTCTCAATAAAAAATTAACTCTGATAGTATGAAAAAAAATATTATCTGAAATATTTATTTATTTGTTTGCATATCTGAGCACAAGACAGAATTAACTGATCACAATTGTTCTTAACCTGCACACTTTTCTATCACACCATATTGCAAAATTTAAGCATCAAGTAAATGATACTGATATCGTAGTCGATTTAATAATTACTAACTTTTACAAAACAGTTCAGTTTTTCAGTTATAAAATAATATGCTGAAGCCTGCGTTCTGCCATTTTTTACTTATGATCTTGAAACTGTAAAATTGTCCAAACAGTCCTTCCTGCTATCATCCTCAGGGTTCTCATCTTTGCCGCCCGTACTTTAGCCTTCGTTATTGTGGTATCCGCTCTGGTCTCAATGGTATATGTCAGTATAGGCCTTACGCAGGTTTTATATATTCTGACCTTACTGTTAGTTCTCATATATTTGAATTAAATCTCAAATGATTTTACTGAAATCTCTTGATGGAAGTTCATTTTAAATAATAATTAAATAAAACGATATTTTTAACTACTTCCACTTTTGCCTTTATTTAGACAGCGACCGGTTTCGCCAGGCTTGCTGGCATCGACAGACTGCTGACCAGTTGTCGATGCCAGCGAGCAGAGAGAAAAAACATCGTTTTATTTAATAATTATTTGAATTAAATCTTTTTCTTCTTTTTCCTCGCTGCAGACCTTTGTAGTATTTTCTCCAGAGGGTTGCTCCTCCTGTGAAATTGATTCCCAGCTATCTTTCCATCTTTTAGGAGGTCACAAGGACAAGTCCCGTGAGGCTGATTACATAGTGCAATATAGGGGAATCTGGTGTTGTCCATTCTTTGGACATGACCGTACCAGTCCCTCCTCCGATGTCTAATAACATATGTTACTATAACATACATCCATCTTCCCCAGTCTCGCATCTCTCCCTTTCTGGTGTTTCTCACGCAATCTCGTAGTGTCTTTCCTGCTATCATCCTCAGTGATAGTCCTGACATGACACCGAAAAAATAAGAAGAATATTTTCAGACATATATTTCGATTGTTTAGGGTTTCAAGATTAATACACTTAAGAAAAATTATATCTGTGAATATTTATACTTAAATTCTTGATAAGATAACTCAACGAATTTTCATTGGGCCGAGATAACCAAACCGCAGAGCTAAAAAAAATAATACAATTGGACTAAGCTGGGCAGCTTTCGGAAACATGAGTTACATCCTTAAAAACCGGAAAATACCGATCAACCTGAAACGAAAAATCTATGAAGCCTTAGAGACAGAGTCAGAAACGATACCGTGAGAGTAAAAACAAAGATCACTGACATCATCCGTCGGGTGGCAACTCTAAAATAATAATGGGCAGGTCACGTAGCCAAAAACTCAGATGAAAAATGAACAAGAAGGCTGCTGACTTGGAGATGGCAAAGAGAAGTGCAGGGCGACCGCAACTACGGTGGTAGTATAATCTGAACCGACACGTCGGAATAACTTGGATACAGTCTGCACAAGACAGAGTGACATGGAAGCGAATGGAGAAGGCCTTTGTCCAGAAGTGGACGGGAATAGGCTGAGGAAGAGGAAAGGATGAAGAATTGAATGATTTGGCGGAGTCTTAACAGCCACAATGCATTAGGGTCGATTTTTACTCTGAATGAGCGTTGTCGGTTTTTAAATTTAACACAATTCACTAAGAAACAATTAAGTAAAGTATATGACAGGCTCAGTGCATCTACTGTAAAACGGAAGATACCGCCAAGCATACCATTTTCAAATACTGAAAAAAGGAAAATATAAGGAAAGCCGCTTGGATGATGAGCGGAAAGGAACTTCACCTTGTTTATATGACTGAGGGCATGCTGGAGAGTAGGGATATGTGGCAGACCATCAACAAAATGATTGTCACCATAATGATGGAAAAGAAGAAAAATGAAAAGGATACGATAAAGGAAAGAATTAACAATGTCTAAGTGGGAGTGAAATTATTCTCCAACAGTTAAAAAAGCATCTGAAGTTGCTCGACAGTGTTAAAATAAATGAAACTGTTAGAGTACGGCCAAACCAGAGTGCCAGAGTAGGAGTCAAGATGAACGCCTGGCGAACCAACGTATGGCTTACTATGGGACCGGCCACACTATGCGCTTCGCACCTAAGTGCGTGATTAAAAGGCACCTGTGTCTTGACTCCTAATCTGGCTCTCCGGTGTAGCCGTACCCTAATACTTTGATCACGTTATGAGGAAGAAGACCAAGTCGGAGAAGAATCTCTTGGCTGCATAATTTAAGACAATGGTTCAGAAACAGCATCACATAGCTGTTCAGGGCCGCAGTCAACATGGTGGAATGATCGCCAACCCTCGCAGAGGAGACGGCACTATAAGATGAAGAAGTGACATTATTTTTTCTATCTGCAATTATAAAGCTACAAAGAAGAAATGCCGAAAGGTAATACCGTTGTTGAAAGAAACCACCAGAAGTGGAGTTTTCAGCTGGTAGGTCAGCCCACTAGCAGAAATCCTGTACTCCTCTATTAGGAATCTTCTAAGCACAAAAAACATACATGCTATTACATACATAAATTAGATCAACTACTATAATTATGTTATTATTATAATATTGACCTAAAATTTGTAATACCTATACAAATAGTTACATAAAAGTTTTATTGTTAAATGATTTTTTATACAATGTTACAGAAAGAGTTTCTTATTCTTCTTCTTCTCCTTATAGACCTTTGGTCTGTTCCTGAAATCAGGCTGGCCTCTCTTGGGAGGTTGACTCCCAGCTATATCTCCATCTCTTCGGCGGTCTTCCGGCAGGAATCTGATGCGCCACAGCGTGTGGGATTCTGGTAGGATCTATCCTCTGCACGTGCGCATTCCAATATCTTTTGCGTTGTCTGCTCCATCGCACCAACACCTTGCAGATCTCGCGGATGGCCGTGTTCCTCACCCTATCGCGAATAGTCCTCCCTGCTATCATCCTCAACGTCCTCATCTCTGCCACCCGCACTTTAGCCTTCGTTATTGTGGTATCCGCTCTGGTCTCAATGCTTTATGTCAGTATAGGCCTTACGCAGGTTTTATATATTCTGACCTTACTGTCAGTTCTCACATACTTGTAGAAAGAGTTTAACTAACGAATACTGCTCGTATTTTAAGTACTGTAAAATGGTAAATGTAAGATAAACAGTATTTCAATTCAGTAACACCATTTCAAATGTAAACACATTTTCTGTCTTAATTATATTTGTTTATACATTAGCACTTTTGAGGCTAATAGATTTCTTGTGTAATAAAGCAAAATCAGGATACAAAAAATTGAATTTTTGAATACACTTAACGGACTGTTCGGTGGCAAAACATTTTTACTAAAGTAGTTTGATTTGACTCTCGCTATAGTATGACATCTTAAAGAGACGCGAGAAAAAATCAATTTGTATTGAATTGACACAACAAATGTCAAAATTATATGTAATTACCGCTTCTATTTTAGTATTATTCCCATTGATCTGTGTGTCAAACAATATTTCGGTTGAAAGCTTTATAATGACGTACGATAATTTGTCAATTGATACTCAGTCAAATTTATATTTCTACTTGGAAGATGAACCAGTGAGTGAAGAAATATTTAGGAATATTTTGAGGGAAGTTATCACTTCTAAATCTGACAAGGATATCGTTGTGCACTATGATACATCTACTTCTGACTTTGTTAATAAACTGATGAAAAACAGCCGCATGAAACACTCCCATGCGATGATAATTCTAAACTACGACCTGTTAGATGTAACAAAGGATACAATGTCTCATATACAAAGACTCACGACAATACACTTTGTCGTCCTGGGGGATGCTTTGCGATTTGATAAACTCAACAAAAAGAGCATCAAGCCGACCGATATGATTGTGTTTGTTTGCAGTACGCATTACAGTTTCTGTGGGGCCTCTTTCAACGAAGTCGGTCAGTTGAATACAAATTTTCTCAATGAATCAAAATTTCTGCCAACGGTTCCGCAGGCCTTAGTTATCGAGCATTCTGAGATGCTTTTACGATTATACGAAGTGTGCTACTTTTGCGGATTGAAGTCCGGAATATTATTTTTATCAAAAGAGTACATTATCTACAACGACACTTCTACGAATTATATCAATCTGAATATAGACATCAAACGTGCTATGAGAAGAAAAACTTGGGATTTTCATTCGCACTTATTTTTCGTGGCCATTCCCCGAAACGGCTTCAATTTTCTATGCACTAACCTCAAAGATGTAACAGTAAAAAACGAGGCTATGGTTGTTTCATGTGAAAGCGTTATTGGTCTAGAAGGAAACATGATAGAAGAAATGAAAAGAAGAATGCATTTCGAATACAGTATGGTCAATTTTGAACACATTTTTGGTACTCTGAAAGAGCCTGTAATTAACTTTATCAACAAAAGTAAAGTCGATTGGGCCGTAGGAACCATCACAGTGACAGCATCCAGATGGGAAAGGGTCGATTTCAGTTTCACTGTTATTGAAGACCAAACAAAAGTGCTTTATAGCGCTGATGCAGGTTTTTTTAACGAAGGTTTGTATTGCTATCTTGTAATATAGTTATTTGAAACTTATTTATTCAATTCAAATCATTTTCATTGTTGATACTGCAATTATAATATATATCCGTGTATATTTCCACTCATTCATCGGCTGTCCCTCGTGTCCGAGGAAGACTGTCCTTTACGGTTCCGCATGTGCTGGGGAGCCTGATCCTGGACCCACAATTTCTGGGGCATCTGGGGCCGAGGAAGGCACTTGTATTGGAGCCGTCACCGTCTCCCAGTGGTCTCTCCTTTCTCCTCCTCCTCCTCTCTGCGACGTCAACTCTGCGCTGTGCTTCAATGTCTTAATGTCCTGTTGTTCTCCACCTAGGTCTGTCTTCTGCAGTCTTTTACCAGCAATCACAGTTGATGTTAGTCTTTTGTAGGTTTCCTTTAAGGGAGCCCTTGAAGCGTTTCCTCTGACCACCGTGTGAGCGTTTCCCTTGGGTAAGCTGAGAGTACATAATCTTCCTTGGGAGTCTAGTCTCAGGAATTCTGATAACGTGACCAGCCCAGCGAAGTTGTCTCTGAATAATGGCAGCCTCAATACTTGTCATATTGAACTCAGCAAGATGCTGTCATTTGTCCGTTTGTGCTGCTATTTCACATTTAAGATCCTACGTAGACAGCGTTGATGGTATCGCTCTAGGGGTTTTATGTGTCTTCTATATAGGATCCATATTTCCGAGGCAAACAGGAGTATTGGCAGGGCAACGGACTTGTAAACAAGCACCTTAGTGTCCTTTCTGAGGTCATGGTAGTCAAATATTATCCTTCTCATCCGCCCGAAGGTAGCGCTGACGCACACATTGACGAAGATGTCCATTACCGCATTATCGTTTATATTAAATCTACATTATGAATAAACACATAACTAAGGTCATTTCAATACGGTTGATATAGTATTATTTTATTACGAAATTATACTTGGAGATATCGTCTGAATATCAGATAATTCTATAATAACCGATACTATAATACTACCAGGGCCAATCACTTAAGATATAAAGAAAACATATATAATGTAATCTTTCTAACGAAATAAGAGCGTATTTTTAACTGAGAGTTGATTTACTTGTATTTTTCAGGTCTTGTCCTAATTTATGCATTCACAACTCCAACTTGGATTGTGATCATTTTTACACTCACGCTTCAAAGTTTAATTGCATACAAAATTATAAAAATGGACAACGTGGGAGAGGCACCGTTCTTCAAAATTGTATGGGTATGTTAAATATTTAAATAAAACAATCATCCGAACAGTAGTAACCTATGGATGTGAGGCGTGGACAATGACAGCGAAATCCGCAGAGCGACTGAATACTTTTGAGAGAAGGGTGCTGCGCAGAATTCTGAGAGCTGTGAATGACGGTGAAGGCTGGAGAGTGCGTGGACGACCAAGGCTGCGATTGGAGGATGAAGTTGGGAGAGATGGTGATGATCATGTTTTTTCGTATACAAATACTGGATTTTTACCCATTGGAAGTATTTGTATACAAAAAAACAAATTTAATAAAAAACTGGTACAAGTTAATAGCACAAAAATTGGAGTTTCACTCCAGGCGTTATCTAGCAATGTGATAATTGCGTAAAAAGCCTTTCACATTGTATTAATAAAGATTTTCTGCTTAATGCTTGCACATTATCTTCGTTTTTTTTATTTATAACACTTTCATTCGCACTGCATTCACTTCTTCTATATTCATTCGACCCTCTATTGTATACAGATATCTAAGAGATCGAACACATTTATACATATTCATATATGAGCTGCAAATGTTGTATGACGTACTTTGAAATCTATTTTGTTACTGCAAATGTAGCCAGCCGGACTTGAGGGGTTGACATATCTTGTTTTTCAGATTCTGGGATTTTTATTAACGGATCAGTCATACAAGGGAAATATGCAAGCACTCGGTGGCCGAGTTTTAATCATATGGATATTGAGCTGCATCATAATTAGCACAGTATACAAGGCGCAGCTATCTTCATTGATGACGAAACCTCCGACAGATAAATTGTTCGGTTTCGATCAATTAGTAGAAGATGAATATGGCCTCAATATAGTTAAAGTAAGACATATTTATAAATTAATTAAATAATTAAAAAGCAAATCCATTTTCATATGTTGCATTTGAAACAAATAACATTTTGGTCCATTGTTTAGACCGAAACCCTATGATACTTCAACATTATTAACTCTTCAATTTACAAAATTGTTATAAAATCAAAATTTTCATATAAACTTTTTTAGAATGTCGCGACAGCTGATTCGCTAACCGATGTTGGCATCATCGTGTGTTTCGAAACAACTAAAATGACATTCTCTAAAAGTGTATATTAAAAAATGTGATTTTATAACAGTGTTATAAATTTAATAGTCAACAAATATTTTGTTTAACATTTAACAGGGATATAAAACAAATTTATTTTGTTAGCATGATAAATCTCCGATTAGGGCGAAACAGTTAGTAATTTAAAATAAATAAAAATTCAAACAAATTTGGTTTTAACATTAAAATCTTATACCATGAGTGTTTCAGCTATTTTTATTTATTTATTTATGAATAAATAATATGGGCACAATATATTTATTTTGATGCAACTAATGATCAGTAGTTGAAATGAAATAAACTCTTAATTAAAGTATTATTATGAAATGAGACAAAATACATAATTAATAATATTACGAATATTTTACATGGATGTTTAAGAATAAATGAGATCTATAGCAGTAGAAATGAGTTATCAAAAAATAATGTGTGTTGAATCTACATACATATTATTATTTTGTTGAATCGCTCTTTACATCATGACATCATGAGCCAAATCGATGTAAAGGGTATTATAGCTATCATAGTGATTCTCGTGACATGTGATAGGTAGCTTATCTATCGCCATTTTATTGTCACGAGAATTATTCTACACTAGACCTAAGACAGTGTGACAATCACACTTCCCTTGCCGGGAATCGAACCCAGAATCTTCGGGGTGGCAGTCAATGCACTTACCACTCGGCCACGAAGGTCGTCAATATATGATCGAATGTCAATCGAAAAAACAAGTAGTGAATGCAGTGCAAATGAAATTGTTATGAACAAAATAATGAAAGGGTGAAGATGATTTAAACACAAAATAATAAATGAAGAAATAATGATAAAGAAAATACCATATTATGTTAACGATACAATTAGAACAAGCGATATAGGAAAACCGAGGAAATCAATCAAATATTAAATGTCGGCCACGTGAAAAGTCGTAGAAATCGATATGGGTGCATGACACGTTGTACGAATGTTGAAGAAGCGAAGGAAGTATGTCAGGAACAATAATTAATACGAATGTAAACGTCAGTTTTATTATATTTTATGGGAATGACATGTTTCGCCCTTCTAAGGTATCATTTTCATTCGTATTAATTCGTTAATATGGAGTTTTACATCATTCTTCAAGAAACAATAAAATGTCAAGAACATTTCGGGGACACTGCGTGATTGTTAGTTAGTTACATTTATGTATTGTTCACATATTAAAAATACATTTATGACTTTGAATGCTTTCGCATTTTTGTAACTAGAAATATATCATTTTTGTATCTTGGTTTGGGTAATTTCAGTTTCTAGGAATGGCCGTATCTATCATCGCCTTGAATAGTACTGCTGGTAGAGTTTATTTAAATTATAAATATTCATGGTTTAATCCACTTTACAACTATCTTTTTTATTATAAAACGATCTCAATGATACGCTCAAACTACAAATCGCAATATCGATGATTGATTTTACTGTAGGCAAAAACACCAAAGAGTTATTATTTTTTTTTGTTAGCATACAATCGGTTATCATGGAATATATTCCATGATAAAATTCGTTTAACTAATTTCGTTTTGTTGGGACATTATCAACTAAGCCTCTATCTGTGTATACGTAATTTGAATTTATCTCCGACTAGACAAAACTAGTACTGAATATAAAAACACTAATATTTTTAATTGAAATTTCTTGGAAGATGTTCATTTTAAATAATGAAAACAAATAAAATATCCAAAATTTCTTTATCATTGCATATTTAGTGTGCTTCCACTTGTGTTATTACGTTAACCAGTTATGGCAGCTTGCTGCCATCTTCTGGTGGTCACCAGAACGTCGACCTAAGACACAGGCGAGGGCACACTAAATCTATATAAATAAAAGCCAAAGTGTGTTATTGTGAAGACCATTTACTCATTAAATCCGTTACAGATCCTGCTGACACTCTCAGAATTGATTAAATTTAACACGGTGGTGGTTATAGGCATACTTTTGTTATGAATCGAGCTCTAATTAACTTTATAAATTAATAAATTAATTGATAAATTTCGTAGTACAGGCGAATATAGAACTTAATAATCGAGCTCTGAGCCCAATTTTTACTGTCCATAATTGCTTGAACGTTTGTGGACAAGTTTTAATTTCTCAGTTTTCTAGCCGTTTCGTTTCGTCGAGTAGGGATGGACAAAATTAATCATCTCAGGGATCTGAGCTGAACGGATCACTCAGCAAAGTGAGTCGACTATTTTTCATAACACGACTCACTATTTTCGGTGTCACATAAAATATGCACAACTAGTATATAATAATAAAGAAATATTGTATCATTTTTTTTTTGTTTTCATTATATAAACATACTAGTTGCAACCCATGAGATATTCACGAATGTAAACGAAATTCTAGATTTTTAAAATATCTAATGGAACAAGAACAGTTTTAAGTTCATTAATGTTTAAAGACTTAATTTATTTTCTAAAATCTTTAACACGATTTTGTGTGCATAAACATTATTCTCCTTCTTATTTCTCTTAGCTTAGGTCGTATGACCTATTTGTGACGGTGGGCTGTCCTGGTATAATGATGTTCAGCCATCTCTCCATCTCTTTGGCGTCCTTCCTGGTTATCTCTTGCTGCTTGGGTTTTCATTTTTAACAATTTTTGCAATTCTTGTATTCTCCATGCAGTCCACGTGGTCTCCCCAAAAGCGCCTTCTGCTTCTTTCCCGTCTCACTATGTCTTCACCACTACAGAGAGACCTTATCGTTTCATTTTTGACCAGATCTCTGAGGGTTTTGCCTGCGATGGAACGTAGGGTTCGCATTTCGGCTCTGACCTATATTCCATACGTCACGATGCGACGAACGCATGCCTTGTATATCTTGACTTTACTTTCGGTTAGCATTTATCTGTTCCTCCATATGATGTCGCGCAAGCAGCCAGCCACAGCTGTAGCTTTGAAGGTTTGTGCTCGCACCTCGTCATATAGGTCACTGTAGCTTCCGATCTCTATGCCTAGGTAAATGAATCGCATGACTTGCTCAATATGTGTGTTATCGATGATCATTTAACATCTGAGTGGCTCTTTTGATATCGTTAAGCTTTTCGTATAAACATTACTGTTGTTAATTTTAAATTATAAATTGTTAAATTAGAAAATTTTGTTTTAAGTATCACAATTGTATTTTATTTTATATTATTGTAACACCTGACGATGTCAACATAGATTGACGAAACAGCTGTCACAAAAAATAAAATACAATTGTGATACTTAAAACAAAGTTTTTTAATTTAACAATTTATAATGTTAAAGTATCATAGTGTTTCGGCCAAAACAATGGACTATTTAATTTTAAATTGTTGATAAAGTTTTCCTAAGAGACTCGTTTCTGGTATACTGACTTTAATGTTTTCGCGTTTCCGACATTGTGAAAAAGCCACATGTAATTGACCGTGACTAAAAACAGGATTAGGCAAACAAAAAAACTCATTTTATAGTTAAAGGTGAATTTGTTAAAAAAATAAATATTACGAAAGTAGGGGGTCTGCAAAAAATAAAAGAAATCGGCAGGGGGTCTATGGGACAAAAAAGTTTGGTTACCTCGGGTCTAGGGGGTAGAATGCTTGCCTCCTGAGCCAGAGGACTCGATTCAAGCTTGGATATGACCAGATTCCTTCTTCATAATAATGGGCTATTTTCTGCTCATATTGAAAATTATGTAATAAATTCTAAAACCATTGATTTAAATCAATGGTAATAGTCTAAACTAATCTCACGCTGTAGTAAGTCTGGTGTAGAATTCACGTGGCAATAAAATGGCTATAGATTAGCTACCTATCACGTGTCTGGAAAATCAATATATTAGCTGGGCTGTTTACATTGATTAGGGTCACACTGTAATTATGTAAAGACCCATTTAACAAAATAATAAATAAATAAAAACATTTGTTATATTTTATTTCAGTCGGCTTTTATTATACCAATGTTGAACAATACATCCGACAAGACGTTCCGAAAGCTGGCAAACAAAGTGAAAGTATCAAAGAGTGTGTGTGAGACCATGAAAACAATGATCGGGAAAAAGGAAATGATGGTAGAAGAAATCGACACCCTGTTTTACTCAATCAACTCAGAGAAATGCCGGGAGCTCTTGACCCAAAAGGATTTTCACAGTCTGCGCGTGACCCATGACAACATATTTCCTTCCTCACATGCCTGGGTGTTTAAAAAAGGAACGCCCTACTTGCCCTTTATTAACAACTTCATTATGTCCGTCCACGAAAATGGACTGCAGAAAAAATGGAGCGAATACTTGACTGCTCCTCCTAAAAAACTTGGCATTAGATTTGAAGGCTTGTCCATAAACGATTCAAATGATTTGATTCCTCTAAACGTGAACGGGCTTTTTGTTTTATGGATAATTGGTATGATTTTTTCATTTGTTTCGTTTTGTGGAGAACTACTACTGCATACATATTTGTTAAGGAGAAGCAGACAATCAACATTATTTAGAAACTAATACATATTTCTTTTATTTAAAAAAAAAGTAGAATAAAAACAAGACTCAAAGTATGGAGATAACATTTGTGTGTGATTGTCGAAATTATAAGTTTTGTTTTTAGGTATTAGTGATGGAAAAAATAAAATTTAAATATTAAACTTAGTGTGACATCCTTGTTTTATTAACACATTTTTTATTTATTAATGCTAATAAAAAAATATAGTCAAGACCAGACAAATTTTAAGGACTTACGAGATGAAAACATTGCGGATGATAGCAGACAGAAAAGACACTGAGAGATCGCACGAGGAACACCAGAATAAGATAGATATTTGAGGCTGATGATGCTCTAAAATGTAGTAGACAGCCAAAGAAGGGATTGGTATGGTCGTGTCCAAAGAATGGACTCCACCAGACTACCTTATATTGCACTACATATTCAGCCTTAGGGGACTCGTCCTCGTGGAAGACTTCCTAAAATATGGAAAGACAGCTGGGAATCCACATCATATTAGAACAGACCACGTAAGTGCAAGGAAGAAGAAGGAAAGAACTAATTATTTATTTCATGAAATCTTAAAGGATTTTAGATAAGCAGTCAAATAAATACTGCCATTAAAAGTTTCTATCAATTTCTCCTCATTTTTCTACAAATGTTAAATATTTGTATTTCGATCATTTTTATTAAAGTCTTTTGAATTTTTGGTCATGTTTTGTTATATGTCTGATGTTTTTAATTTTAATTAAATCTCATATTTATGAATTGAGGAATCATTAGGATTCTAGGTTTAGATTCTTCTCCCTTTAGACCCTTGTGCCTGTTGTCAGCCTGGCTTCTCTTGGTCAATTGACTTCCAGCTATCCCTTCATATGTTGGTGATCTTCTAGGGGCACGGTAGCCAACATGAGTCTGATGCATCACAACGTGTGGGATTCTGGAGGGATCCATCCTATGAACGTGCGGATTCCAGTGTCTTCTGCGTTGTCTGCCTCATCTGACAATATCTACCATCTTGCAGATTTTGCGGATAGCCGTGTTCCTTATCCTATCTCAAGGAATCTTTAATGTTATTGTCCTCAACGTCCGCATCTCTGCCACCAGCACTTTAGCTTTCATTCTTATGGTATCCGCTCTGGTCTAATGCCATATATGAGGGTATTAGTTGCAAACCTGGCACACTCCATCATTAGATGTTTTGAGTAAATCGCAAAAAACTGATACGCTAATAAAATGCGCTTTTTTACGATATTTATTTTTGTCATCTCAACCAGTTAGTATTTTAAAAGTAATCAACCATGAAATAATCATCATTATGTTGATAATTAAAGTAAAATAATGAATTTCATCTTGGAGTTTGCCAGCTTTGCAACACTCAAGTGGAGGTTGCCATGTTTGCAACAAACCCTATATTTTAATAGCAAAATTCTTCAGAATGAAGCCGAATTTGAAACTGAAAATCAATAAAAATAATGTGCAAATTTATTACGAATAAGACCCAATTCATATCTCACTTTTGATTGTTGGTGGAGTTTGCCGGGTTTGCAAATAATACCCTCATATGTCAATATAGCCTTACGCATGTTTTGTATACTTTAACCATACTGTCAGTTCTCAATTTTTTATCATATACCATATGAGTTGACTGTGCAAGTCGAATAATTAATCAAATAAATTAAGTGCTAATGCTTAATGTTTGTAATATATACACTTAAGCACACGCGCAATTATGATAAACAATTGTAATTAAATAATTGACAGTTCTGTAGGCTTCTTTGTTTATGGCTGTATTTGTCATCCACCAGCTTGTCAAGAATTTATTTTCTTTTCTATATTTACTTTAATTTGATGACATGAAGATTAATCATATTAAGAAACACGTATATTCTTTATTAAATACTTAAACAAGCAAGCATATTTATGAAATTTCAAAAATAGAAACACTTTATTTAAGAAACACATGTTCCATTTAACATTCAATTTTTACATTAAACTATACACTATGTCATTATTAAATGCGAGTTATTTTCAATGTGATTTTAAGTGTTTATCATATCTAAAAAATAAGTGATCTTCCTCTATAACTACACGAAGATGCGTATTATAGTTATATTGTTTATATGTTTGTTTGGTGTTCATTCAGATATTCCATTAAAAAATTATTATTATATTAATTTTCAAATTCAGAATACGTATGATATGTCGGGCAATTTTGACAATAAATTGAACACATTATTTGAAAATATGGTCAGTCAAATGATTTTTAATCAAGGCATCAACAACGATTTCATTGTGCACTACGATTTAAAATCTGCATACTTTATTGAACAATTAATGATTCGAACGCATTCTATCCAAAGGGAAAAAAAAATTGGTCCAATTGTAAACTTTTTAAATTATAACAAATTAAATGACAAATATAATCCTTTGAAAAAAGAATCAAAGCGATGGTCAGTACATTTTATAAGTTTAGAAGATCCTTTATTATTTGAACAATTTAATGGAAATTTAACTCAACCATCAGATATCGTATTATTTATATGTCACCTTAATATTAGTGTTTGTCAAAGTATTTATAAAAATCAGACCAAATCATTAAATAAGAATTTTTTACAAGGCGCGAGATTCACAAGGAATGTTTTCTTGACTGTTTTGTTAGAATTCACTTATAACATTGTGAAAGTTTATACGTTATGCTATTATTGCGGTGTGTACAAAAACAAATTTATTTTAAAGCACGAAATTGATCTAGGCAAAGGCAGTCCAAACGATTTGGATAATTTTCTTAATGCAATGTTCGTAGGAAAATTTTGGACATTTAACAAGCACCGCTTCAAAATAGCGATGTGCGTTAACGGTAACAGTTACAACTGCAAGAATCCAATATATATTAAAAACGGAACTGAAGAATCAACTGTAAAGTGTCGATCCATCGGCTTGGAAGGGATAATACTAAGAGAACTGAGGAAAAGACTCAATTTCTCCACCACTTTCGTGACATATGAAAATAAATATGGAAGGAGTAGGGACGCCATGCTTAATGCCGTTGTTCAAGAGAAAGCTGATTGGGCAATGGGCTCTGTCACAATTACACCAGAAAGAGCTAAACTGGTTCAATTCACTAATTCAATTTTGGAAGATCCTTCGAAAGTCATTTACGGAGTACAAGAACAAATGTTTAAAGATGGTAACTATCACTATTTGGTATTTTATTTTTTTATTTACACAACTGGTCACATTAACTTCTAATTTCATAATGACATTTTAATAATCTTGTGTATCCAGTTAAACTTCATTTGAATTTGTTTTTTATCTTTTACCATATTTTAGTGCCTGCTAACAATGTGGTTTAACCAAATTTAATTCCCCTTCTTCTTCTTCTTATCAAATTTCTGTTGTCCACTCCTGAACGTGGGTCTCTCCCAAAGTACTCTACAGTCCCTTAGATATTGTCACTGATATCCATCCACGTCAACCGATCCTTACAATATCTTCGGCTCAACGGACAGGAAGATGTCCAATTCTACTGAATCCTGTACACGGTCTTCCCTATCGGCTGTCGGTTCTCAACAGACAAATATGGCCAGTCCACCGCCATTTCACCCCGCCTATCCTCCGAGTCACCTCAACCACCTTGGTTAGTTGTCGAATGAATTCATTTCTGATTTAATCCCTAAGATTATTGAGAAGCAGCAAATGAAGAAAGAAAAATAATTTGTCAAGACCATAAAGCGCAGAAAACTGGAATACTTCGGAAATATATAAATATAAAAAAACAAAAATGATAAATATAAGGTGCTGCAACTGATTATTCATTGTAAAATAAACTCAAAATGAAATATCGGGAAAAAAATTAAATTCTGGCTAGAAGACCTTCGAGAATCCTCATCATTACAGTTTATCTGAATTAGCATGAATGGTAGTATGATTTCTCGAATAAATTGCGCAATAAAATTTATGTAGCGTCAAAGTTTAGTTTTGATAAACTTAAGGCGTTAACACTGTGAAATACAATGATGATATTTTTGATGAATTTAATAACTTTTTTCCATTTTCAATTTTATTTTTCTCTACACGTTTCAAAGATTTTACACCTTCATCATCGGGAGGATATATCAATATACTTATTGAGTGAACTTTGATACATCGAAAAGTAATCACGTCGCATTACCCACATTAGGTAACATTACTTAAAATCGGTTGATAATAAATGTCAACAGTCGCCTAAATTAAATTAATACGAAATCAAACCAATTTTCTAAATTGTATTACTTACAAAATATATAATACGTACTTCATTTTCTTAGTCGCATTCTTCATGACTGTGGGTAGTATCCATCCCGTAAACTGTTCACCATGGCTCACCATGTGCTCTTGTTGCTGGTCAGTCTCCAGGCTGTAGCTATTGAGTCAGGTCCCTGATTTGATCGGACTGAGACGATGCCCTGTTAAATAGAATTTATCATATTATAACCGACTAAAATTTTCTTCTATGTTCGCTATACTTTGTGTTGTAGATGTTTTCTTTTTCTTTTTCTTTTTTATTTACTTTGTATATATACAACATTATTTAAATTACATATCAGACATGTTGACGACCTTCGTGGCAGAGTGGTAAAAGCTCTGACTTCCATACTGAAGGTCCCGGGTTCTATTCCCGGCAATGGCAGTGTGATTGTCACACTGTCTTTGGTCTGGTGTAGAATTCACGTGACAATAATCGCGATAGATTGGGGCTACCTATCATATGTCACGAGAATCAATATAAAAGCTAAAAAAATAAATGGTATACAGTAATAGGGTTCAAACGACCTGTTGTATACAAAAAAAAATTTAAATTAAAATTAAAAAAATGTTTCGGACAACCAGTCCTTCTTTAGTGATACATATTTTAAATACGAGTATTATAAAATTGTTTACAAATATGATCAATTTTGACAGATGTTATAAAGATTATAACATCTGTCAAAATTAATCATATTTGCAAACAATTTTATAATATTTTAAATATGTATCTTTATAATATGTATCACTGAAGAAGGACTGGTTGTCAGAAACATGTCTGATATGTAAGTTTAATAGTGTGGTACGTATATACAAAGTAGATGAAAAAGAAATAGACAAATAAGACTATAATTTTATTCAAGATGAGGTTCATTTTTACCACTGCATATAATAGGTTTGTTATTAAATGATTCTCAAACTTCGTCAACATTCGCCTCCACGTTATTTCACTTACCACAGACATGTTTCGGTTATAATATAACCTTTATCTATTTCTTGATAAAGGTTATGTTATAACCTTACAACATGTCTGTGATAAGTGAAATAAAGTGAATAGTCTATTGTTTTGGCCGAAACACTATGATATTTTAACATTTTATAACTGTTCATTCAAAAACTTTATTTTATATCACAAATTGTATTTATTTTACTTTACGACAACTGTTTCATCAACCAATGTTGACATCATCAGTTGTTATAAAAATATATATTATATAACCTTTATCTATTTCTCGATAAAGGTTATGTTATAACCTTACAACATGTCTGTGATAAGTGAAATAAAGTGAATAGTCTATTGTTTTGGCCGAAACACTATGATATTTTAACATTTTATAACTGTTCATTCAAAAACTTTATTTTATATCACAAATTGTATTTATTTTACTTTACGACAACTGTTTCATCAACCAATGTTGACATCATCAGTTGTTATAAAAATATATATTATATAACCTTTATCTATTTCTCGATAAAGGTTATGTTATAACCTTACAACATGTCTGTGATAAGTGAAATAAAGTGAATAGTCTATTGTTTTGGCCGAAACACTATGATATTTTAACATTTTATAACTGTTCATTCAAAAACTTTATTTTATATCACAAATTGTATTTATTTTACTTTACGACAACTGTTTCATCAACCAATGTTGACATCATCAGTTGTTATAAAAATATATATATCAAATTTCAAATTTTCGAAAATTTGACATTTGATATATATTTTTAAAACACCTGATGATGTCAACATTGGTTAATGAAACAGCTGTCGTAAAGTAAAATAAATACAATTTGTGATATAAAAAAAAGTTTTTGAATTAACAGTTATGAAATAAAGTGTTATAATACTAAGTGCAGCTATATTTATTCAGATTCTCACATTGTTTATCATATTTTTCAAGGTATAAAACTAATAACTGTATTTTCAACACCTGTCTGGATACTTATATTTTTAACGTTTTTTCTTGTATCCTGCATTTTATATGCATTAAATAAAACTTTTGATCAGAAATACTTTGAGTTTTATAAGTGGATTTGGGTGAGTATAACGAGTAACGAAATATTTACGAAAATATATATTGTAATCCATGGTCCTATTGAAAACGCTTTTTTCGTTTATAGGTGATGGGATTCCTCTTAACAGACCAACCCTATCAGCGAAACATGAAGTCATTTGGGGGGAGGGTTGTTATGTACTGGTTTATGTGTTGCATTATCGTCAGTAACTTGCACAAAGCACAGATATCTTCTTACATAACCAAACCACCGACGGAGCCTCTTATGAAATTTGACGAACTTGTGAACGATGGATACAACCTTAATTTAGTGCATGTAAGTTATTAACTTGATTATCATAACAAACTTACCAACAAATCATTTCCCACACATATCTAAATGTACTATATGTTATACGAGTATAGCATTCTAGTACCTTGGACTAATTAACATTCATCATCAGATCATTTCGCATGCATACCTCATACATACAATTCACCAGGAATTTGTGAATTGTATGAATCAAATATTGAATGTCGGCCATGTGAGGAGTCAGAGAAATCGACGCACGTGCATGACACGATGTATGAATGTTGAAGAAGCGAGAGAAATATGTCAGGAAAGAAAAGTGTGGCAGTCCATTCTTTCTTCCTACCCCTTCGGGGAAACGGCGTGTTGGTTAGTTAGTTAGTTAGTTATATTTTGACTATACTTATGAAGGGCTTGTGTCCCGGCACTTGTTTGGGTCAATGTGATTTTTTTATGTTATTTGTTGTTTATTTGCATTATAAAAAAAAGATTAATCAAATACAATTATTATTTTTTTAGGCAGTTTTCATCAGACCAATCTTGAATACCTCTTCTGATAAAGCGTTTCAAGAACTATCACGCAGACTAACCGTCAGGAGCGATGCTTGTGAAATGATAGAATACGTTGCGGGGAAAAAAGAAATGCTCATTGATGAAATAACCACTCTTTTCAGACACTTCAATAGGTTATGCCGAAAGCAGCTAAACGATGATGATTTACTAACCTTGAGAGTGACTCAGGAATCCATTTTTTCTTCAAAGCATGCTTGGGCTTTTCAGAAAGGCGTTCCTTACATTTCTCTGTTTAATTACTACTTCTCACTGTTTCATCAAGCTGGCCTGATAAGTAAATGGAGCGAGTATTTGTTGGTTCCAGATAAAAGAACGGGAATATATTTTGATGGGACTAAAATAGCAGACAATAGTGCTTTAAGTGCAAAAAAGATGAAATTTAATGGTCATTTTGTCGTTCTGATATTCGGTGTTTGTATTTCCTGTGTTTGTTTTGTATTTGAAGTGTCGATTGATTTGTTCAAAAAAAGAAAAATAATTAAAGTAGTCATGATTTAAATCTATTTTTTGTATAATGAATCCACTTTTACTATCAAAATAAAAATACAAACTCTAATTTATTATATTTATCAACACCTAATACATTGCTTTCACCAGAAGAAATACAAAATATGAATCTCTACAAAAATAATTGTGTTTTATTATTAGACGCCGAACAAAAGTCGCCGATATTATGGATCGGATCGCAAAATTGGAATGGCAATGAGTAAGACACGTAGCCAGACAGCCAAGTTCAAGATGAACTCCCAAAGTCTTAAAGTGGAGGCCATGGGAAAACAAAAGGGGTGTCGGTCGGCGATAAAAGAGATGGGCCGACGATATTGTTGTGGTCACCGGGAAAAAATGGATTGAAATTAACCCCAGTCGGTTTAATTTTTAATCTGTATTAATATTGTAGGAGCTACATCACGCTCCGCTCCCCCTACCTTAATATTATCATATCCATGTGTTAACCAACTAACAACCACAGTCAACAAATGCGCTCGCTACAGAACAGACGTGTATTTAATATTACTCCCATTGTCACGCTTCCCACACACACACACACACACACACACACACACACACACACACACACACCGTATACCTTACTTATACCCTTAAATATTATTACATCGAATGCAAAATCATTGACATTCTCGGTATAAACACAATTAACTGCAAGATTCCAATTTTATTTTATTTTTTTAACTCGATTATGTGTAAGAATTATTTGAATACACCCTTTTACGTAAGATTTATCATCCGATGATGGGTACACAAAGAAATGACTGTATCTTAATAATTTATAACTAGTTCTTATTAAAAAATACTACTATTTCATCTCAATAGACAAATTTAAGACCTCGTGCACACAGAGAAGCGAAACGAAAACGAACCATACCATGAAGTTCAATTTCGTATCGCTTTCACGTAGCACAGGGGGTTGGCTTTTAAGTTTCGCATATAAAGCTGGAATAAAACAAAAGATAGCTTTTAAAGATATTTTATTGTTTTACGAAATACTATTCGTGAAGATTAATACATTTTTACAAGCGCTCGAACCAGCTCTAGAAGCAGTTATTCTACTCGTTTGTTGGAAAAGTCTTATGCCTCTGAGAATCGTAGGCCAGATGCAAACCGAATCTACCTCATTTTATATATTTATTGACATCGTCTGGTTTCGGCAGCTCGTTGCAATTTTCAGGTCATCAGAAGATGGCAATGAACTACCGAAACTAAATATTCATATGTTAATTATTTATTGATGGAAATGCCTGTTTTCTCTAAGATTTACTATATTTTATTGAAGTGATGTGTTTTGCGTTTTCTTATCTTTGAGACGCGTAAAATCAAATATCAGACCGTTCACCTCTAAAAAAAAAACTTATTAAATTTTTTTAAAATATCAATACTGCATTGTTTATATGGAGTTCAGGGAATATTCACAATATTTTAACATTAAGAAATGTAAGTATGAAAGATAATTTTGTGATAAATGATTGACAGTTGTAATATCCTCTTCTTCTTCTTCTTCACTTTTGGTAGACTCAGGAGTCTGTTATTTCAGGCGGGTCCTCTTGAGACGCTGAACTCCAGCTTTCTCTCCACCATTTCGGGGGTCTTCCTGTTCAGCGTTGTCCGTTTGGCGTTCCATGGAGAGCTATGTGTGGTATCCTATTTGAGCTCATACTTTCTTCGTGTTGATGCCAGTATCGCCGTCTTTGACGTCCCCATCTGACCACATCTTGTTGTAATATAATAATAATAATAATTTGGAAAGTTAATGAAATCCCATCAACAAATCATCTCAAGGACGCTGTAAAACATTCTCCATTTTATGAAGTAGTTAAATATAAACATAATTAGTATGAGGGCTACTACGGACACAGTCGTTAGATCAACATTTACATAAGGAAATGATAATTTTAAATGGTGATTTTTGAGTCTCAATCTAAAGTCTGACGGATTCTCAATGCACTTGAGGTCTACTGGAAGATTGTTTCATGCTGAAGTGGCGGCTACCGCGAAGGCTCAGTCGCCAAAATTTGTGATCACAATGTAGACTGTCTGGCATTCAGATTCTCGGTGATGAAGAGTTCACATATATAAGCTATTGCTATTCCATACACGCCCTAAAGACCTTCCCACAGATTTATATAAATGATATATATTAAAACGTTATGTAGAAGTTGTGGCATTAATTCTCTTTCACGTAAACAGTATTACCATAAGCGAGTAACCAGAGAATTTTCGACAGGATAGTTATTGCTTATAAAGAATATTTGATTTCTTATCTAAATGCCTGTCAACATAGTTGTTTTGGTAATGTTGTTTAACCTTGGTGATATCGATACCCACAGTACCTACAATTTCGTAAATTATTTATTATAATAGAAAAACGTTTTTGTGTTAATACTTATACATAGATGTATTCGTTATATTACTAAGCCCAACGGTACACCAGAAGACACTCTTTTGTGCATCGTTTTTTTTAATTATTTAAAATCTTTTAATATCATATCATAATACAAAAATCAAAAAAGATGTATTTTTCGAATTGGTGTCGATTTGTTATGCTTAGTGTTCATTTTTATAGTGTAAAATCTATTAATTCATTGATTGTGGACGAGAGGCCTCTTGGAGGGACTTGGCAAGAAGCAGATGAAATTTTCAAAGATATTCTGTTTGATATGGTCTCTAAAAATGCCAAGGAAAACGATTTTATTCTTCATTACAATAATATATCGTCTATTTTATTCGAGAATCTGATGATCAAATCTAAATTCAACACACACAATTCTGTAATAACGTATAACATAAACTACGATCAACTGAGCAAAGATTCTCTTGCATTAAGTGATTCACCACGTCGCTGGTCTATGCATTTAATACATTTGATAAATCCTTTACAGTTCGAAATATACACCGAGTGCACTCTATCAACAGATATAGTGATATTTATATGTAACATAAACATTGGATTATGTCAAAATGTCTTTGACGAAAAAACTAATTCAATCAACACAAGTTTCCTACTTAACGCTTCATTTACAAGAAAAGTGTTTATGACTGTCATGGTGGAATTAAGAGGCAAAGTTTTGAGAATATATCGATTGTGTTACTACTGTGGAGTTTACAAAAATATTTTTTTGCTGAAAAACGAAACTCTTTTAAATAAAAATATTTCTCACGATTTAAGATCAGTATTTAAAGGTTTATTCAGTGTGTCGATATGGAATTTTAATAAACATGTTTTTAGAATAGCACTTGTATTAAAAGACCGTAGCTTTATATGTCAGGATCCAAAAGATATAGGAAACACGACGCAGGACGAGACCCTTGTTCATTGTGGAAAGGTGATTGGCCTTGAAGGGAAAATTCTCAAGGAAATGCAAAAGATACTTAATTTCTCCACAAGCTACGTCAATTATGAAAAAAAGTATGGAAGGAGTAGAGACGTTATGATCAAAGCAGTTAATAAAACAAAAATCGATTGGGCTTTGGGGTCAATAACACATACAGCCACAAGGGCTAAAAAAGTTGATTTCACAATGGGCGTATTCGATGATCCTTCAAAAGTAGTCTACGGTGTTAGAGAAAACTTTTTTAAAGACGGTAAGTGTGAAATCCTTTATAAAAATAAACAGCGTTTGTTTAATTTATCAGGAAATTGACCAAAACAATTTTAAATTTAATTATAAGTGACAGTGGAAAAGCGATTAATTACCACAGAGTTTCTTTGTTTTTTTTTCGAAAATGAGTCATGAAACTCACGTCCGAATTAAATGTTTTGAATTCGTTCAGGACAATTTTCTATATTAATGGTTACTTAAAACTATAGTATAAACATAATATTCACATATGTTACTCGATTTGTAAAAATAAATCACTTAATACTTTATGGCTCTGAGGTACAGTTATAAAACATGAGTGATTTAAGTACAGTTATAAAGCAAAAAACTGTGTTATATTTAAGATAACTATTAAATCCACATTGTTAACACCAACATTTTATTATATTAATAATACGATTTTATAATTAATATTTTATTAACTTTAAAATTCGACTTTAACATGTGTCAAATGAAACATGATAACATATTACTTTCGTGAATATTTATTAAATTACACATTATTAACATGAACAATAATCTTTTTTTTATAATGCTTTAGCAGGGCAAAACACGTCATTCCAATCAAATATAATGAAACTTCTAAGAAAACAAACATTTCCACTAATATCAAATATTTAATATATTATTGAAGAAACATCGTTCTAGAAAATTGTTTAAGAAACAATAATACAAATATTTTTTATTACAGGTATAAAATTAATAACACCATTCTCAAAGGCATTATGGGTGATGATTTTAATGGGATTAACTGTTATATCAGGAATTTTGTTTGCAACTAACAAATTTTTTAAACAAAACAGTGTATCATTTCACAAGACAATTTGGGTATTTAATTCTTCATGCAATTAACTTAGAACCATGTCATATTATAAACTGAAATAAACTTCTCATGATTGCATTTATGTTCACAGATTCTGGGATTCTTTTTAGCCGACCAGGCTTACTATGGCAGCCTCAAGTATTTTCGACGAAGAATCGTAATATTTTGGTTTCTTTGTTGTATCAACATTAGCAACCTTTATAAGGGGCAAATATCTTCGTTCATAACAAAACCTCCGATTGATCCAAGCATGAACTTTGACGAATTAGTAAGCGATGGGTATACTCTCAATTTAGCCAATGTAAGTTATCAATCTAATTTCATTTTCATATTAAATAAATCAACTCAAGTTGACCGTGTCTCTTATATAACGGCCAGGTTCTGCTACCTCGGTAGTATGACAGTATGATCGGGCATGAAAGAGAATGTCACAAGCAGATTGAATAAGGCATTTGAGACTATCGTAATGCTCCCTTTATTGCATTTCAGTGTAATATTGAGAAATACTCAAGCTTTAAATATTCAGTTAGTGCGTTAAAAGTGACTAAACTGGTACTCTCTCTCTCTCTCTCTGGTTTCAATTCTGGGATTGGTTTGCAGTAATTTCCTCTATTATTCTCTTCTATTCTTCTCTGTCCTGTGCGGCTCTTCTGAAATCTGCATATGATGAGCAGCGCACGTCCACCAACAGATCCTCCAGGTACTCTCGGCGTGGGCCTTCCCCTAGAGTTCATCCCCTCGGTCATGCCCTCCATTATGGCATGCAAAAGGCCTTTTTGTCGTATTACATGGGCGATCCATCTTGCACGCCTTTCGGAAAAAGTCGTGAGCAGGTGCCTTCCTCCTTCGATTCTTTGGACAACCTCCTCATTTTTAATGTGGTCTCTCCTGGAAATTCCTAATAGTCTTATATAGGACGACATCTCAAAAGCCTCTAGTCTCCGAGAATCAATTGTATCTCAATAGAGACGAAGATGCAAATTGGAAACAGAATATGGTTGATCAAGGTGTTTACAGGACTTATGACCTGCCATTGGTTGGGTTAAGCGCACGCTTTATGTAATACAACATTCTCCATTCCACCTTTTTTCTTATGACCACCATGTCTGACAAATTTTTGGAAGTTGTATATATGTTAATCTGCAACACCACCATTTGCATGGTAGTTTATTCAATCTACACACTGACGCCATCTATGAAGATTGTATTTAAGCACTAAGCAGAAGATCTTTTTAACGCAATGTGAAAGGCTACCGCCATTTAGCGCATTGCTAGAAACCGCCTGGAGATGTCACTCCAATATATACGATATATATTGCTGGCTGGCCATATCTGTCGAAGAACCGACGGCCGATGGGGGAGACGGGTTCTAGAGTGGAGGCCGCGTACAGAAATCCGCAGAGTTAGACATCCCCCTACCCGCTGGACCTACGATCTGAAGAAGATTGCTTGACATGAATGGATGGGAGTGACATCTCGTATGCTATAATTTTGACCAGTTTTTTGTTTTTTACAACATTTTGAATGTATACAAATACTTGTAGACGAACAACTGGATTTCACCCATTACGGGCTATCCGTTTATCTCTCTCGGATAGGCACCATGTCTCGCAGCCGCTAGACATAGAAATATACTACAGACGTTATTCTGAAAATAAACGTGTCCTTAAATATGATGAATACGTTTAATATTTAAAATCTTGTAGTCTTAGATAGTGTGAAATTTTTTTTTCTAAGCCACATTAGGCGAAAGGTCATAAAGATAATTCTCCTTCATGGTAAAATTATAAGAAGATTTTCTCCAGCAAGCCTAGCTGTTTCTTTTACCCAATCCTGTATATTCATCTCTGTTAGTTGTCACAAAGTAGATCGATAATCGATCCACAGGATTCATAAATGCGATTCTTGTGTGACCTCTTAAGTTTCTGATCTAAGACATTCAGTCAGGAGTCTTGTCTCAGGCATTCTGACGACGTGACCAACCCAGCGCAGTTGTCTCTGAATAATGGCAATCTCAATACTTGTCATATTGACCTCAGTAAATATGCTGTAATTTGTCCGTTTTTCCTACCACTTCACATTTAGGATACTACGTAGCCAACGATATATTATGGATTACACTACTACCTAAAAGAAGATTATTTTTTTATTTTTTTGTTTTAGGCTCTCTTCATTCAACCAATGTTGAGTAACTCATCGGATAAAATGCTTGAAAAACTCTCACATAGAGTTACAATCGGAAACGACTCTTGTGAAATAATTAAGCACTTGTTTGGAAAGAAACAGATGTTGGTTGATGAAATTGCCACGCTAATAATCGAAATCAACCACTTATGCTGGAGTCAACTGACAGACGATGAGTTACTGAATTTGAGGGTGACTCAAGACAACATATTCCCCTCAACCCATGCGTGGGCGTTTCAAAAAGGGGTTCCATATCTTACACTTTTCAACAAGTACATAGTACTCTTGCACCAAGCCGGTTTGATCGGTAAATGGAGTGAATATTTAAAAAACCCGGTTAAGAAAATAGGTGTTTATTTTGATGGGTATTCCATCGTGGATGATAGTGCTCTCAGTGCAAAAAAGATTAAATTTAATGGTCATTTTATTTTGTGGATTTTTGGCATTTGTATTTCTTGTATTTGTTTTGTTCTGGAAATATTCGTTACCATTTTACACAAAATAAAAAGAAAACTCGAATTTGAAAACGCAAAAAAATAATAGTTAACAATTACAATTTACTTATATGCTGGCATTACTCTAAAAACGTTCGTATATGTTTATTCAATAAATAAAAAATATTGAAAATATGTATTTAATTAAATTACCCAATTTTTTTTTAATTGTAACTACGCAATGGCCGTAAAATGATTAAATATTTAAAATGGCGCTTTATATTATTTATATTATTATTATTATTATTAATACGAATTGATTACTTATTGAATACTCAGACATTAACAAATGTTTTCTTCTTCTTCCTCTTAGTTAAGGTCGTATGACCTGTTTGTGCCGGTGGGCTGTCCTGGGATGATGATGTTCAGCCATCTCTCCATATCTTTGGCGTCCTTCCTGGTTATCTCTTGCTGCTTGGGTTTTCATTTTTAATAATTTTTGCAATTCTTGTATTCTCCATGCGGTCCACGTGGTCTCCCCAAATGCACCTTCTGCTTCTTCCCCATCTCACTATGTCCTCAACACCACAGACAGACCTTATCGTTTCATTTCTTATCCGATCTCTGAGGGTTTTGCCGGCAATGGAGCATCGGGTTCGCATTTCTGCTACTCTAAGTAGGTTCTTAGTTCTATTGGTATCGGCTCTGACCTTTATTCCATACGTCATGATGGGGCGAACGCATTCCTTGTATATCCTGACTTTACTTTCGGTTAGCATGTGGTTGTTCCTCCATATGGTGTCGAGCAAGCGGCCAGCTACGGCTGTCGCTTTGTAGGTATGTACTCGCACCTCGTCATATAGGTCACTGTAGCTACCTATCTCCATGCCTAGGTAAGTGAATCGCATGACTTGCTCAATAGGTGTGTTATTGATGATCAGCTTACATCTGAAAGGCTCTTTTGATATTGTTAAGCACTTCGTTTTACTAAGAGAAATCGTCATGTTATATATTTTGGGATGTGAGGTGGAATTTGTAGAGCATTCTCTGTAGCGTTATCTTTATTTTCTGCTAGTATTGCAGCGTCGTATCAAATTTCATTTATATAAAATCTTATAAAACTTCAAGAAAAGAGACGTTTTGATTTGTACGAATTATTTTGTGTGGAGGTTTACAGCATTTTTCAAAAAACATTATAGTAATATTTAACATTTCTTTATTATATTTACAATTTTCGGTTTTCTGTACCGCGTTTTTTTTTTTTATATTTTATATGTAAATATTTTTTAAGCCACGATATCATTTTATAAATAGCTTTTTTAACTCTAGATGCAGTTATTCCACTTGTTTGTTTGTACAGACGTATGCCTATGAGAATTGTAGACCAGATGCGAACCGAATCTACCTCGAATTATGTATTTATTGACATTGACTGGTTTCGGCAGCTCGCTGCCATTATAAATTATTTGGAAACAGAATATGGTAGTCGAGGCGTTTACAGGACTTATGACCTGTCATTAGTTGGGTTAAGCGATCACTTTATATTTACAACAGTCGAGGCGTTTACAGGTCATAAGTCCTGTAAACGCCTCGACTACAATATTCTGTTTCCAAATAATTTACATCTTAGTCTCTATTGAGATACAATTAATCCTTAAAAAATGATTAACCCGCAATGGGTAAAAATCCAGTATTTGTCTACAAGTATTTGTATTCAAAAAAACAAATTCAATATAATAATACTAATACATTGGATAATCAATAAAGTAACATTTTCATACATAAATGATATCAACGGCACGGTAAAAAATCTCCATTTTATGAAGTAGTTAATTATAAACTTAATTAGTATTTGGGCTTTACTGGACGCAGTCGATTGATCAACATTTAGATAAGGAAAGGATAATTTAAAAAGGTGCTTTTTAAGTCTCAATCTAAAGTCTGACGGATTCTCAATGCGCTTGAGGTCTACTAGAAGATTGTTTCAGGCTGAAGTGGCGGCTACCGCGAAGGCTCTGTCGCCAAAATTTGTGCGATGACAGCGTTTTTGGCACAGACCATCTTCCGATCACAGAAGACTTTGCTAATTACAATGTAGACTGTCTGGCAATTAGATTCTTGGTGATGAAGAGTTCACATATATAAGCTAGTGCCGTTCCATGCAACAGATTTATATAAATGATATATCAGTATTAAAACGTAATGTAGAAGTTGTGACATTAATTATCTTTCACGTAAACACTATTTCCATAAGCGAGTAACCAGAGAATTTTCGACAAGATAGTTATTGCTTATAAAGAATATTTGATTTCTTATCTAAATGCCTGTCAACATAGTTGTCTTGGTAATGTTGTTTAACCTTGGTGATATCGATACCCACAGTACCTACAATTTCGTAAATTATTTATTATACTAGAAAAACGTTTTTGTGTTAATACCTGTACATAGATGTGTTATTTGTTATAATATTTAAAATATAACAAGCTCAACGGTACACCAGAAAATACTCTTTTGTGCTTTGTTTTTTTAATTATTTAAAGTCTTTTATCATTTTTTTTATAAATTATTAAAATAATCAACAAAGCCGATTAATTTATACAAAAATCCAAACCGATGTCTTTTTCAATTTATTGTCGATTGGTTTTGCTAAGTGTTAATTTTTGTGTTGTTAAATCCATTTATTCGTTGATTGTGGACGAGAGACCTCTTGGAGAGACTTGGCAAGAAGCAGATGAAATTTTTAAAGATATTCTGTTTGATATGGTCTCTAAAAATGCCAAGGACAACGATTTTATTCTTCATTACAATAATAAATCGTCCATTTTATTCGAGAATCTGATGATCAAATCTAAATTCAACACACACAATTCTATAATAACGTACAATATAAACTACGATCAACTGAGCAATGATTCTCTTGTATTAAGTGATTCACCACGTCGCTGGTCTATGCATTTAATACATTTGATAAATCCTTTACAGTTCGAAATATACACCGAGTGCACTCTACCAACAGATATAGTGATATTTATATGCAACATAAATATTGGATTATGCCAAAATGTCTTTGACGAAAAAACTAATTCAATGAACACAAGTTTCCTACTTAACGCTTCATTTACAAGAAAAGTGTTTTTGACTGTCATGATGGAATTAAGAGGCGGCGTTTTGAGAATATATCAATTGTGTTACTATTGTGGAGTTTACAAAAATATTTTTTTGCTGAAAAACGAAACTCTTTTAAATAAAAATATTTCCCACGATATAAGATCAGTATTTAAAGGTTTATTCAGTGTGTCGATATGGAATTTTAATGAACATGTTTTTAGAATAGCATTTGTATTCAACGACACTGGTTTCATGTGTCAGGATCCTAAAAATATAGGAAACACGACGCAGGGCGCGACCCTTATTCATTGTGGAAAGGTCAATGGCCTTGAAGGAAAAATACTCAAGGAAATGCAAAAGATACTTAATTTCTCCACAAGCTACGTCAATTATGAAAAAAAGTATGGAAGAGGTAGAGACGTTATGATCAAAGCAGTTAATAAAACACGAATCGATTGGGCTTTGGGGTCAATAACACATACAGCCACAAGGGCTAAAAAGGTCGATTTCACAATGGGCGTATTCGATGATCCTTCAAAAGTAGTCTACGGTGTTAGAGAAAACTTTTTTAAAGACGGTAAGTATGAAATCGTTTATAAAAATAAACAGCTTTTGTTTAATTTATCATGAAATTGACAAAAACAATTTTAAAATATAAATGTTAGTGACAATGGAAATTCAATTAATTACCTCGAAGTTTTTTTTTTGTGAAAATGAGTCATGAAACTCAATTTCCGATAACAAAAAAATATAATTAAACTTTTAAGAAAACAAACGTTTCCATTAATATCAAATATTTAATATATTGTTGGAGAAACATCGTTCTACAAAATTTGTTTAGGAAAAACTAATACATTTTTTTTATTACAGGTATAAAATTAATAACAGCATTCTCAAAAGCATTATGGGTGATGATTTTTATGGGATTAACTGTTATATCAGGAATTTTGTTTGCAACTAACAAATTTTTCAAACAAAACAGTGTGTCATTTCAAAAGACAATTTGGGTATTTACATAATTGTTCATGCAATTAACTTAGAACCACGTCATATTGTAACCTGAAATACACTTCTCATGATCCCATTTATGTTCACAGATTCTAGGATTTTTTTTAGCAGATCAGGCTTACATTGGAAACCTCAAGTATTTTCGACGGAGAATCTTAATATTTTGGTTTCTTTGTTGTATCAACATTAGCAACCTTTATAAGGGGCAAATATCTTCGTTCATAACAAAACCTCCGATTGATCCAATCATGAACTTTGACGAATTAGTAAGCGATGGGTATACTCTTAATTTAGCCAATGTAAGTAATCAATCTAATTTCATTTTCATATTAAATAAATCAACTCGAATCCTTGATCTTCCCTTATATGACTGCGGTCAGGTTTTGCTACTTCGGTAGTATGATAGCCTGATCGGGCATGAAAGAGAATGTCACAAGCAGATTGTAAAAGGCATTTGATACTTTCGTAATTCTCCCTTTATTGCATTCCAGTGTACTACTGAGAAATACTCAAGCTTTAAATATTCAGTCAGAGCGTTAAAAGTGACTAAACCGATACTAGACATAGAAATATACTACAGACGTTATCCTAAAAAAAAAGGTGTCTTTAAGTATGATCAAGACTTTTAATATTTAAAATCTTCAATCAATCAATCAATTAAATCAGTTTATTTGCTCAAAAGACATTACAAACAGCATAAATGTTTAAGGCATTTATTGAGTACAGGTCAAATATTATATACATACAACATAATACCTGGAACGCATTAGTGATGGTTCAACATTAGGAAGATAAGATACTTTCTAAAGTCAAGAGTATTTGTCCCCTGAACGTACCTTCACTAAAACGAAAGACGTCGATCTCCGAGGAGAAGGCGTTCAGCAGACTAATTGTTCTTCCCACCGGTGTCACCAGAAGTAGATTGGTTCTGGCGGCCGGTAGGTAAAACAATATGTGCTGTCGCTGTCGGAGATATCTATCAGGGACAAAAAGACCCGTACGGTCGAGTTCTCGAAGTATCCCCTGATTAATCTAAAGAAATGGAATATAAGTTGTCCATCTCTTCGAAGCTGTTGAGAATTGGTTCCGAGCATTCCGCCATACATGGACATATCATATCGCCATACATGGACACTCGTCGAACGACAATTTGGTCTTGCTAGTTTTAATGCTTAGTTTTGCCGTTTCATGTGTATTATTTAAAAATGAAAAACGCATCCAAACGCGTGGTCCGGTTGGCGAATATCTGGGCCAACGATATATGTATAATACTACTACCTAGAAGAAGAGTATTTTTTTTTTTAATTAACTTTTTTGTTTTAGGCTCTCTTCATTCAACCAATGTTGAGTAACTCATCGGATAAAATGCTTGAAAAACTCTCACATAGAGTTACAATCGGAAATGACTCTTGTGAAATGATTAAGCACGTGTTTGGAAAGAAACAAATGTTGGTTGATGAAATTGCCACGCTAATAATCGACATCAACCACTTGTGCTGGAGTCAACTGACAGACGATGAGTTACTGAATTTGAGGGTGACTCAAGACAACATATTCCCCTCAACCCATGCGTGGGCGTTTCAAAAAGGGGTTCCATATCTTACACTTTTCAACAAGTACATAGTACTCTTGCACCAAGCCGGTTTGATCGGTAAATGGGGTGAATATTTAAAAACCCCTGTTAAGAAAACAGGTGTTTATTTTGATGGGTATACCATCGTGGATGATAGTGCTCTCAGTGCAAAAAAGATTAAATTTAATGGTCATTTTATTTTGTGGATTTTTGGAATTGGTATTTCTTGTATTTGTTTTATTCTGGAAATAATTGTGAACATTTCACGCAAAATAAAAACTCACTCGAATTTGAAAACGTGAAAAAATTAACAATTACAATTAACTTATATGTTGGCATTACTCTGAAGACTTTCGCATATGTTTATTCAATAAAAAAAAAATATTGAAAATATATATTTAATGAAATTACCCAGTTTTGTTTTAATTTTAACAACGCAATGCCCGTAAAATGATAAATAATTTAAAATGGCGCTTTATATTATTTATATTATTATTAATATTTTGTGAATGTATACTTATACTTGTATACGAAATCCTGGATTTTCACCAAAGGGTGGTTAATTCAAATTTAATTGTATCTCAATAGAGACGAAGACGCAAACTGGAAACTGAATATGGATGATCAAGGTGTTTACAGGACTTATGACCTGTCATTGGTTGGGTTAAGCGCACGCTTTATGTAAGTACAACATTCCCCATTCCACCTTTGTTATTATGATCATGCATGACAAATTTTTGGAAGATGTATATATGCTTCAAATCCATAATGTCTACACTACCTAACGAAAACGAAAAAGATTTTAACCCTTTTTGACCTTCAAAAAAAGTAATCTGAAATCTTATTTGATAGATTTGGTGTATTTTTTTTTAAATTTTACTTTACTTATCAATCAAAAACACCATTATTTTCCGCAATCTTCAATCTACACATATAAAACAAAGTATTGTTAGTTACACCATTCATAATTCAAGGACGGTTGGACTGGTTTTGACGATCTTTGATTTGTTGGATTTGTCTCCGTCCCAATTATCAGAATAACTATTAAAACATCGGAAAAAATTTACCCGAGTGCATCCCAAATAGCAAATTTAATCATTTCTATTTGCTTCAATAAAGCAAATCCCTAGCTACCATGTGAATACCATTCATTTCAATGTAATTCAAATACTTTTTATTTCGATTCATTTTAATTTTTGCACATTTATGGAACTTAATTCATTTTGAGTATTCATTTTAACATCAGAAATATCTGAATTTAATTCAACTAATAAGTTAACACGACAATTATTGATTATAAGGCGGTATGAAGTTCGCTGGGTCAGCTAGTGATAAATTAAGGTACTGGTAATTTTTTAAATACTAAGTGGAAATAAAGTAACAAATAATGTTAAATATTCATTCGTTTCTACAAAATTTAAGTCTAAAAATTGTACTATTTATAGTGTGCGTCTTACTGAAAATGACTTATTCTGCATTTGTCCTTGATTATTGTTTGACACAACTAAAACAATACCTGTTATAAAAGAAAATTACGAGTGCCTGTATTATTTCCACTTTTAATTTTATTTAAACGTATACCTATCGAAATATTTTAATCCATCAATGCTTCAATCAACGGAATGCTTTGAACGTAAAAAACGTGAAACGATAATAAAATAATGAAAATGTCTACATAACGGTGAAAGCTTTTAAATTTCTATTTTACGACTAGATCAATATTTCGAAAAATCAATAAATGGAAACTTCACAACACATTTTTTCGAAAGTAAAATTTTTTACACCAATCGCACTATCTTAAATTCGAACAATAGTTTTAAAAAGATTGATGTACTAATATTTCAATTATGAAATCTTGTAATTTTTCCTAATCTTGCAGTAATTTGAGACTTATTATAATCAGTTTTAAGAATTTTAATGTGAATTATATAAACCTTAAAATTTATTATTTTAAAGTAATTATATTTATGCATTTCTACTTTCATTTCTACTTTCAAACAACTTCTACTTTCTTGGACCCAAACTCTATAACATAATTAACAAAACTATAAACGACCCACAAAAAATGACAATGCACAATTACAAAAAACATGTAACTACGGAGACATTAAAAAAAGGACGGTTTGAATGTAGTATAATTTTTAAAAATAAGTAAATAGTTTAAATAGTGTTATTTAAGACAATATAGAGTTTAAATAGTGTTATATAATATAAAAGTCAATTAATTTTATGTTATACACTTTAGGATATGTGTTGCTTCCCTTAACTGCTCCCTAAGTTTGTAAATTATATTATATATTGAAATTATATAGAGTACTAGGAATTTCTCCCTAGAACGGGTTACCCCAGTTGGGAGGTATTAAAACCATGTACTTGGTAAATGATCAATAAATAAATAAAATAAATATTTTCGCTTAAATAAAATAACTCGATATTACGGGTTCAAATAATGTTTAAACGAGCAAATTTATTGTTTCATGGAGAATGATGTAAAATTCCATATTAAATAATTAATAAGAATGAAAACGTATGCTTTCTAGAAGCTTTATTGTAGTTTACGGGAATGACATGCTTCGCCTTTATGAAAATTTTGAGATTTTATAATACCTATAATGGTAAAACATGTCATTCCCGTAAACTATAACGATCTTTTCATTCGTATTAATTATTTAAAAGAGCTATTATCATATTTGTCATAAATATAGGGGTATCCTCAGAAAACCCCCAATAATCTTCTTCTGTTTATTCTCCTTAGTGTAGATCTTGCGATCTGCTTAGAAAGGATATTAAATTTGGTCTCGTGATAAAGATGTCCAGCCTCCATTTTTTGCTGTTAGTCCTCGTAGTCGACAGCCCTCTGGAATCTCGCGCATTACGATCTTGGAGATATCACTGGGCCCTCACTTGGTCCATCCTCTCGATGTGATTCCTCCAGAATCGTCTTCTCTGTCTACTCCATCTCATTATGTCATCAGTTTTGCACGATTTACGAATCTCTTCATTGGATATCCTATTTCTAAGAGTTTACCCACGGTAGGTCGCAATGTTTTAATTTATGCTGTTTTAAGAAAATGGTGCTTTAATTGTTCTGATAGTCTCTGATATGCTTCGATCATAATATCTGATAATTTGAGAGATTATTGAACGAGGAAATAAGAAAGAAATATAAGGCAGGTTATTGCATCATAAGGAAAATTAAAAAAAAGAATGGTTTGGTTATATGGAACGAATGGATGATAGAATGATTCATATGGTGGGTACAAGCTGCGTGAGTGGAAAAAGAATCCGTGGAGGACCAAGAAAAGCATGGCATCAAATTGATTGAATACTAAAAGGCGGCGAGTGTAAAATCGACGAGCGTGCATATTATTATACTATTGAGGAATCTCGAGTAATTTGTCAGGAAATAATAGTATTATTATTATTAATATTATTATTTTGTTGAAAAAACTCCTTACATCATTACAGCGCGAGCCAAGTCGATGTAAATGGTATAGTTATCATTTTCTTGATATGTGAATCTACTGGCAATTTATTGTCATGTAAATTCTACCCCAGACCAAAAACAGCGTGAAATATATAAATATAAATAATAATGTAAAGAGCGATTCAACAAAATAATAATAAAATAAATAATTTTTACGAAATTCGACTGTGAAAATATTAGTATTTATAGTGTTATGTTTTTACCAAATTATCTAAAAGTGTTTTAACCTTTTATATTTATTGACAAAATCTAAATCATTACCCATTATAAAAAAATAAACATGAGTGTCGGTATCGTTTCCATTTTATTAATTGAAACGAATGTCGTAATATTTTAAATCAACCCTTCAAACAATCGAAAAACTTTGGACAAAGAAAACATGATATGAAAATGTTTTCATTGCGGTTGTGCACGTTAGCTGTTTTTTGTGTATTACGTTTTAACAATAACTTTGGAAAATCTATAAGTGGAAATTATACAAATTTAAATGTTTTCGATTATGAGAATAATTACACCAATCGCTCTGTCGGAAATGTGGACAATTGTTTAAAAAAGATTGATAATTTATTTGAAGATATTGTCACTCGTTTTATAGTCAGCGTAGCTCATGAAAACGATTTTATTTTTCACTATGATCAAGGGTCATCGTGGTTTTTTGAGCAAGTACTGACAACGGCTAATTTGAAATTAAAAAATGGCACACTTATTCCTGGTCCAATAGTAACATATCAAATAAATTATGACACACAAAGCAACATATCGCATGTTTTGAATAATGGCTCAAAACGTTGGTCAATACATATGATCAATTTGATCAATCCTCTGT
This sequence comes from Lepidostoma basale, assembly GCA_022606425.2. NCBI lineage: Eukaryota > Metazoa > Arthropoda > Insecta > Trichoptera > Lepidostomatidae > Lepidostoma > Lepidostoma basale. The sequence goes on along the minus strand of JAHDVF020001444.1, from coordinate 246,768 downwards.
TGTTCGATGAAAATTTTAAATATTTAGTTAACAGAAAAGAACTCGTAATTTTTTTGTGTAACACAAACGTGGGTGCATGTCAAAATATATTTAAAAATGATAGCAAAACTGTAAGAAGAAATTTTTTGAAAAATGTAAAGTTCACATCGAAATCATTTTTAACCGTTTTGTTACAACAAACAGACAAAATATTTAAACTCTACAAAGTGTGTTACTATTGTGGTTCGAATAAAAATAAACTAGTACTTAAATACGAAAGTGATTTAAGCTGTAATGTATCAAATACAAACGTCGGTTTTTACAACACGTTAGTAGATATGTACAATGAAAAAAATTGGAATTTCAACGAACATGTCTTTAAGGTCGGATTTGTGATGGATGGCAAAACATTTTATTGTGAAAATTTAATAAATACAATTAAAATGGAGCAGAGCTCAATCGCTCATTGCAATAAAATGTTGGGAGTCGAGGGAAGAATACTGCATGAATTGAAGGAAAAACTAAATTTTTCTTTGAGTTTCCATATTTTCAATCATAAAAAATACGAAAATATACGTGACGTTCTGATCGAGGCAGTAAGCCAAGAAAGAGTAGACTGGGCAGTTGGTGGTCTTACCGAAACTCTACAAAGATCGAAGAAAACGGAATTTACAATCGCTATTTTCAAAGATCCGTCAATAGTTTTATACAGTGTAAATGAGCCTTTTCTCAAAGACGGTAAGATCAATAATAATTTTTATTTTTGGATTTTTCTTCTTTTTTTAATAGATATGATGATGTGTTATCCTGGAATCTGGACTGGCAACTATCTCGCCGTCTTTTCGATGGTCGTCCCAGTGGTCCAGAAATCTCTCCGAGCTACAATATCTTTAGTATCCTTTTTCTGGCATGCGGGAGACATGATCATTCTTGTTTTTTAGCTGGCTATAGATTGTAGTACTTTCATCCCATTGACGAGTGGCTTGGTTCGAACCGTATCTGCTCTGTACTATTTTGTGTGTATCATACAGGTTTAGTAGATCCTAAGTTCCAAAGAACAGTTTAAAAAATATTATTTAAAAATTCATTTAAACATCTGTCATGACTGAACATATTTAAGGAACGTTTTCTAAATAATTTATTTTTTTATTTTTAGCATATACCTGTATGTAACGTTTTTGTCAATACTACTGAAGGATTTTCTGTATCCCGAAACTTGTTAGTGATTAAATCATAATAAACTGTTTTGATAATGCAAAGTTTTTAAAAAGTACCTTTTTGTGATAATTTTTGGCTTTGTTGTGGAAAATAGGTGTTTGATTTTAAAATCAAAAATGATTTTTTCGCCTCAAATAATCATAAATTATCCACTTTTCGTTTCCTGTCACAAGACGACCTTCGTGGCAGAGTGGTAAGAGCTCTGACTTCCATACCGAAGGTCCCGGGTTCGATTCCCGGCGATGGCAGTGTGATTGTCACACTGTCTTTGGCTTGGTGTAGAATTCACGTGACAATAAAATAGCGATAGATTGGCTACCTATCACATGTCACGAGAAACAATATTAGCTAAAAAAAAAAGTTGTATACAGTAATTGGGTTCAAATAACCTGTTGTATATATAAAAAATAAAATAATTTATGCCAAAAAGCGGTGGGTTCTTAGTCGATATTATAAAGAACTGCATATGTTCACGCGCGCTTCTTTAATAGCGGCGGATAGCTCGTCCAATACCCAGCTTATGCACTTTGCCAATCCGGTTTAAATAAAACTGCACTATAGACCATGAAATTGACCATTACTCATGTTAAACTGTAATAAATTACATGCAACTCTTTTTCAGGAATCAAACTCATCACTGTGTTCTCATTTTCTCTGTGGTTGTTGATAGTTTTAACACTCGTGGTGACTTCTTGCATTTTGTATGCAGTCAATAAAATATTTAACCGAGAAAATAAAAATTTCTTTAAAATTACGTGGGTAAGTTAATAACATTAAAACATTCTCAACGATCTAATGATAAAAGTAAATAGGTCAAAGATGGTGAGTTTCTATAAAAAATAATAAAAATTAATAAAAACAGAAAAGCACGACTCTCTGTAAGATTAGTTAGAGTTAAAATTCTAGAATAAATGGGTTAATTTGTATATTTAATTTGTAATTTGTAATACGTATTCACAGAGGATGAGCAAGTGGAAATGAATACTGAAAGAAGGGTTAAGTCAGACAATAAAGTTAATGAACTTTCAAGTTGATTTCGAAAATAAAAATCTATTTAAATAAGCTGCAATGGCAGTCTTAAATTAATTGAAACATGGAAATGGAAAAATAATGATGAATTTTAAAAAAAATTAACACGAATTTGTGCTAAATCTGTATACTCGTATGATAGAGAAGCAAATTCAAATATAGGAAGAGAATGCGATGCGAATAAAATCATTGTAAACAAAAAAATAAAAAGTTTGCTAAGAGATTATTTGACTCTTGAATAGGATGAATAAGGTAAGATTGGTAAAGAAAGTATACCATATGATGTAAATGGAGCAATAAATATAGGAAGACTAAAAAAATGATTAAATCAATCGAATATTAAATTACGGTAACCTGAGGAGTTTGACAGATATCAATACAATGTATAAATATTGAGGTATCAACAGAAGAATGTTAGGAAATAACAGGTTTTTAATTATTTATTCTTACTCCTTTCGAGAGACAATGTGATAATTAGTTAGAATAATAAAATAAATGAGTTATTCATGAATACGAGTAGGTAGGATATTTTTTTTGCTTTAATCGCTTGTATTTGTGTTTTTAATTCTCAATCAAATTAAATTTAACGATCATGTTTTTCATATTCTTCCTTAACTTCTTCTTGTCTTAGCACGTCTCGGTAGTTTTGTTGATGAGAGTCAATCCAATTGGGTCTGCATCGAGAGACTAGAGACCAGTCTGTCGATGCCAGTGAGCCTGGCGAAACTGGTCGCTGTCGAAATAAAGACAAAAGTGGAAGTAGTTAAAAACATCGTTTTATTGCATTATTATCTAATTGATTTAATTATATAATATTATAATTCATATTCTATAATAGGCGATAGGATTCCTAATAATTGATCAACCAGACAATCGAAAACTGAAGTTCATTTCCGGAAGAATTGCGATGTTCTGGTTCATGTGTTGTATCATCACCAGCAACTTGCACAAGGCACAGATATCTTCCTACATAACTAAACCTCCAAAGGACCCTATACTGAACTTTGATAAAATGGCAAATGAGGGATACAATCTTAATATAGTCAATGTAAGTTTGAATCTGATTCTATTTCGAAATAGTGATCCAATTCCGAACTAAGCATTCCTTAAGGATATATTTTAAACAAATATATTATCAGATGATGTCGGTAATGCTATCGAATCTTGTCCGAAATGTGGCTGACGAAAAAACTTTCAGAGGTCAAAATTCTCAAATTAAACGAACAGAAAATGCCGCATTATTAAGATAGCTCTTGTCATGTTTTAGAAGCTAACTTTAAATTATTGTGGGAGTGATAGAACATTATTGATAAATAAATTCATGCCTTTAAAGTATTTTTTTATATATTTTTTCAATATCGTCACCTGAGAATAAGAGGGTTCCAACTAACAAAATTTCACATTTGGCTTTGTACTACTACTTGTTACTAACCTTATCTATACGTACAAAAAAAACATGTAATAGTATCGTCATTTTGATGTTACGAAAAGAATCAAGTTCCATCTGATTATTCAAAACACACGATTCACTGAAGAAGGATTCATTTACACTTAGAACTTTATTATTCCAACTGTCGCCAGAGAAAATTTACACGCTTCTCGGTAAAATAATTTAATCTGCTTCAGATGGAACATCAAAACTTTGACTTAATTTTTCTCAGCTTTTTACTTTTGACAGTTGGAACCTTCTTACTCTCAGGTAACGATATATTGCCACAATACCAAAGGGAGATATTGTTGTTTCTTTAACAAGGATATAAAACTCCATATTTAATAATTAATATGAATGAAAACATCAGTTTTCTAGAAATTTTATTATGTTTTATGGGAATACTATGTTTCTCCTTTTTAATGCATTATCTTATGTCATTTGATAATGCAATAAATAAACATTTGATAATGCATTAGAAGAACGAAACATGTCATTGAAATAAAATATAATAAAACTTTTAGAAAACTTACGTTTTCATTCGTATTAATTACTTAAGGGAGATGTTTCTTTCAAAATTCAAATGTTGAAATCTAGTTTTACTATAATATTTACTAAACATTAAATAAATTACATTCAATGTATCTTTTATTGCGTATTTGTATGAATATATATATTTTTGACTATGGAATATCTAATTTTCATTCTTTATTATTACATAAACGTGTGTCTTAACTTAACTTTAAAGTCATTTATGTAAAGAATTAAACTAACCTCAAATTGCTTATTTTTTATATAAAAAGTTCTTAATATATGCCAAAAATGAGAGACATCTCACGATACTCTCATATTAAGTCGAATAAATAAATAAATAAAAATGGAAACGTTACATTTTTCTAGGCTTTATTCATTGAACCAATGTTATTCAATTCATCTGACAAAGTACTTCGTGAGCTTGCGCATAGGACCACCATTCATCAAGATATATGCCCAACAATTAAATACATAATCGGTAAGAAAGAAATCCTAGCTATCGAGTTAACAGTACTGAGTTCAGAAATCAATGAAAAATGCAGGAAAACGCTTACAGAAGATGATATGCTTAGTTTGCGTGTGACCCAAGATGACATATTCCCGTCCACCTGTGCTTGGGGGTTCAAGAAAGGGGTGCCGTACATGCCCCAGATTCAGAATTATATCATTCGACTGCATCAAGCAGGGCTGATTAAAAAGTGGGGCGAAGACCTGGATGCTCCAATTAATAATACAGATATATATTTTAATGGGTACACCATTGTTGATAATAGCCCTCTAAGTGCTAAAAAGATGAAGTTTAATGGTCACTTTGTATTGTGGATTGTTGGTATTTCTTTGTCATGTATTTGTTTTTGCATTGAAGTTTTAGTGAACACTTTACAGAGAATGCTCAAAAATTGTAATGCTAGTAATAAAAAACACAAACATGAAATTTAAATGAAATACACTTTCCAGAAATATTAATATTGTTTTATTATGAATTAATTTTAAAAAAATTACCACTTAAATATTTATTTTTATCTATACGGTTCAAATTATATTACGAGTATATTTCCATCATCGGAAAAACTAGGAAAATTTAAATTTAAATAATACAAATTATTAAAAATAGTGGCCAAGTGGTTTATGTGTGGATATGTAAACTATTTAACCATTGCTTGAAATAGGGATATACGGCGTTTGACTGGAGGAGAGATGTAATTATGCCTCTGTTCAAGTGAAAATGGTCGCGTATTGAATTTGGGAACCACAGAGTGTCGTTAGCTATGGCAGAATTGTTAACACAAATAGTCAGTTAGATGACGAGCGACAGAGTTTAGGATGTACAAAGCACATTTATGAATGGCAGAGAAGGTATGGATCAAATTTTCGCATTTTGTTGTTTAACAGAAAAGTTTCAGACGTAAAATTTTATGGTCATTTGTAGTACTACTTATTTTTCTCTCTAGCTCTACAGTTCTAGGTGGACCTCAGCCGCCTCCAATAAGTTTCTCCAGCTGACCTCATTCTGAACCCTGGACTTTTACTCCTGAGGTGAAACTACCTACAATTGCAGGTCATTCAGAACATGAAAAGTACTGCAAGTGCCAACACAAATGGAGATATTACAACAAGATGTGATATAAATAATGGTGTAAATTTAAGTTGCATAATGACTACCTGGTTGTTTAGTACCTATACATATGGACAGATGTATGAAATAGCTAAAAGCGGTTGAATGCAAGTGCCAAAATGAGTGAAATTTCAGTAAGCTGTATTTTGTATGCAGACCGCGCTGTACTACATGTAAACTGTGAGGGTGATCTTAAAATCTGATGCCTAGTGTGATCTGATGATGAATGTAAATAAGTTCAATATTTTAGAATGTGTAGAACATATGGTTGTCTTCAATATTAAAATATAGAACAAGTCGATACTTTTGTAAAATAATGGATATTCATTTTTATGGATTAATTGTATCTCAATAGAGACGAAGATGTAAATTTTTTTGGAAACAGAATATGGTAGTCGAGGCGTTTACATGACTTATGTCCTGTCATTGGTTGGGTTAAGCGATCCCATTATAATAATAATATAATAATAATAAATTGGATAATTTATAAAGCGCCATTTTTATGAATTGCTCATCTCAAGGGCGCTGTTATGTTAATAACATTCCCCATTCCACCCTTTTTACGACCACCACGTCTGACAAATTTTTGGAACATGTATGTATATATGCTATTATGTTAAATAACTTCACATTTTTTAGGTCAATCTACACCAGCGCCATCTATTAAGATTATTTGTATTAATCTACGAGTACTTGTATTAATTTACATCTTCGTCTCTATTGAGATACAATTAATCCTTAAAAATGATTAATGCAATGGGTAAAAATCCAGTATTTGTCTAGAAGGATTTGTATACATTCAAAAAACAAAATGACCTTTATTGTGTCTTCTCATCTTCAATGATGTAAAGCTCCATATTAAATAATTAATGTAAAGAAAAACGTCTGCATTTTAGAAGTTTTAGTATACTCGTATTATAGAAAAAGCAAAACATTTAATTTCATCTAAAACATAATAAAAAAGACAGACGTTTTCATTCATATTAATTTTAAGTATATTTTAATATGAGAAAAAAATTTGGAATTTTGGAATTAAATTATGATAATTATTAATATTTTTTAATTCAAAACCTAACTAAGAAAATATTTGTGTTTTTATAGAATAATATTGTTTTTCCTATTTACTAATTATTTCATGGTCTTCTATTATTTTTAACTGCATCTAAAATGCTACCGATAATAAAAGAAAATTATGAGTGCCTGTATTGTTATCGTTTGAATAGATTAAACGTATACCGTAATATTTTAATTCATTAATCCTCCAATTATAGGGAAAGCTTTGGGCGTAGAAAACGTTTAACGAAATGCCTTCATTACGCTTGTATTCATTAGCATTGTTTTGTATTTTGCGTTTTGACAACAATGTTGGAAAATCTATAAGTGGAAACTTAACGCGTTTTAATATTTTCAATTACAAGAATAATTTCACCAATCGCACAATCGATAATTCAGATAATTGTTTAAAAAAGTTTGATGATATATTTGTAGATATTTTAACCCGTTTTTTGGTCAGTGTAGCTCACAGAAATGACTTTATACTGCATTACGATCAAGGTTCATCGTTGTTATTTGAAGAATTACTGACGATGGCAAATTCAAAATTAAGAAATGACACGCTTATTTCTCGTCCGCTAGTAACGTATCAAATAAATTATGACACGCAAAGCAATATAACACAAGTCTTGAATCTAGACTTAAAACGATCGTCAGTACATTTGATCAATTTAATCAATCCTCTGTTGTTTGAGGAAAATTTTAAAGAAATGTTGAACAGGAATGAAGTTGTCATCATTTTGTGTAACCCAAACGTGGGTGCATGTCGGGAAATATATAAAAATAATGGCAATACAGTAAGAGCCAATTTTTTTAAATATGCAAAGTTCACATCAAAATCGATTGTCACTATTTTATTGGAACATATTAATGGAATTATTAAAGTGTACAAAGTGTGTTATTATTGTGGAACAAATAAAAATAAGCTAATACTTAAATACGAGACTGTTTTAAATTGTAATGTCTCGAATCCAAATGTTGGTTTGTACAACATGTTAGTTGACCTTTTTAATGAAAGAAAATGGAATTTTAACAAACACGCATTTAACGTAGGATATGTAACAAATGGCAAAACATTTTTTTGTGAAAAATTTATAAACAAAATAAAAAGGGATCAGAGGTCAATTGCTCAGTGCAATAAAATGTTGGGGTTCGAGGGGAAAATACTGCATGAATTGCAGGAAAGACTTAATTTTTCTTTGAATTTCCATATTTTCGATCATAAAAAATACGAAAATATTCGTGATGTTCTGATCGAGGCAGTAAGCCAAGACAAGGTAGACTTGGCTGTAGGCGCTGTCACCGAAACTCTACAAAGATCAGAGAAAACTGATTTTACAATAGCTATTTTCAAAGATCCATCAATAGTTTTATACGGTGTTAATGAGCCTTTTCTTAAAGACGGTAAGATTTAAAAAATATATCTTTGTATTCTTCATCAAAATGATAAAAAAATATATTTTAATAGGTTTCTCTAATTTTATGTAATTGAAATATTTTTGCAATTTGTTTTTTGAGTGTATACCAATACTTGTAGACAAATACTGGTTAATAAAGATTTTTGCTTAATGCTTACAAATAATCTTAATAGATGGCGCTAGTGTAGATTGACCTAAAAAATGTGAAGTTATTAAAAATAGTAGCATATATACAAGTTCCAAAAATTTGTCAGACGTGGTGGTCGTAAGAAGGGCGGAATGGGGAATGTTGTTAACATAAAGTGATCGCTTAACCCAACCAATGACAAGTCATAAGTCCTGTTTGTTTCCAAAAAAATTTACATCGTCGTCTCTTTTGAGATACAATTAAACCTTTAAAGAAATATTTTTAAGTAATCTTCACATAATGATACATTGTTTTACCTCTAAAATTATGGAAACAACAGAAAAAAAATTGAAACTCTTTTTTTTCTACTTTTGAACTTATTTTTTTCGACATATTTTGAAGGCTTACACCTTCATCATTGGCAAAACAGTTCTCCCGATAATGAAGGTGCCTTGCAACATGTCGAGAAAAATAAATTCAAATGTGAAAAAAAGGTGTTTTCATTCATAAAAATTTCGTCATTATGGAATCCCACAATGTTACCGCCTTAATAAAATCTAAAATATAAAAAAGCCTGTCCCAACCTCATTTGTTGATCTTTTAAGATTCAACGTATTTTATTAGACTAAAAACATCTCAAAAATCATCATGTATAATTTGCCACACATAATTACAAGAATTTCTTCTATGTTCGCCATACTTTGTGTTGTAGAAGTTTTATTTATCTTTTTCTTTTGTGTATACTTTGTATTTACAACACTTACTTTTAAAAAATTTATTTAATATCAGACATGTTTCGGACAACAAATAAATATGTATCTTTATAATATGTATCACTGAAGAAGGACCGGTTGTCCAAAACATGTCTGATATATACGAGTAATTTAATTTTTTTAAAGTTCGTGTTGTATATTCAAAGTATTATATATATAAAAGACAAATAATTAATGGAATTTAGAAAATGTGTTTTTTCTAGAAATTGCATTATTTATTTTGGTGATCGGTCACGTGGTCGAAAAATCTCTGGTAGATTGTCTTGGGCTATCTTTGGGGTCCTTTTTCTGGTGTACGGGAGACATGCTCGTTCCTGTATCTTCTACTTTGGCGCCCCCATCTGACAATAGTAACAATGTCTTAAACCTCCCAAATATTTCGGATTTCTCTATTTCTTATTTTGTCACGAAGGCTTTTGCCGGTTATACATTTTAGTCGCATTTAGTCTCATTTTAGTCTCATTTTAGTCTTATGTTTTGTAGATCTCGTGCACGTTTAGTAGATCCTTAGTCTTAGGAAGTATATTATTTCATGTTTAAAACAAATATTTCATATGATTCGCTAATTCTCATAACGTTTAAATACTTAAACAAGGACACATTTCAAATATATCCAAAAATGAATAACCAAAACTACATTATTCAAATGTAAAACTTTAATTGTATTCAATTGTTTTTCAGGGATCAAACTTATAACTGTGTTTTCAACTTCTGTATGGTTGTTGATAATTTTAACACTCGTGGTGACTTCTTTCATTTTGAATGCAGTTAATAAAATATTTCATCGAGAAAATAACAGTTTCTTTAAAATTTTGTGGGTAAGTTAATAACAAGAAAACGTATTCAACGATAAAACGAGAAATATGAATAGGTCAAAGATAGTAATTTTCAATAATAATAAATAACTAACCATCACGCCGCTTCTTCGGAGGGGTAGGCAGAGAAGATGGATCGCCACATTGTTCTATCCTGTCATAATTTTCGCGACTCTTCTACATTCACACATCGTGACATGCACGCTCGTCGATTGTTCCTACTACTAACATGGCCGCCTTTCAGTTATTGATTAATTTGGTCATGCCATGTCTTTATTGGCCTTTCTTGACTTATTTTCCCATTCACACTAGTTGCATATATCTTTTTAACCATTCTCCTCTCATCCATTCGTTCCGTATGTCCAAACCATCTTAGTGACTCTTTCTTAATTTTATTTATCACGCATTCATCCGCCTTACATTTCTTTCTTACTTCATCATTAGACATTCTATCAAACGTTGTTTTTCCGCACATTCCGTTGTTGGGACCTTTTGCCAAATAGGTACCGAATTATCAAAAATGACATATTTCGCCTCATTATCAGGCATTATCAAATGTCTCCTGTGTCAATGACGGCTGTCTAAGACGAATATAATGCCTGTCTAAGACGTATTTAATGTATGATTATACATATATACGTCGGTGATTTTTTGCTTTTAGCGCTTTTCTTTGTTTTTTCAATTCTCAATTGAATTAAATTTTAATTTTAAACAGTAATGTTTTTTTAATAATCCTCCTCATATTTTCCTTGTCTTGGCATTTCTTGGTAGTTTCGGTGACGCGAATCAATTCAATGATTTTAATATGTACAATATTATTTCAATGTAAAAATAAAACTTCTTATGCGCAAAGACTTTTCTACTATCTTGGACCCAAATTATATAACATAATAAACAAAACTATAAACGACCCACAAAAATGACGATGCACAATTACAAAAAACATGTAACTACGGAGACATTAAAGAAAGGGCGGCTTGAATATAGTGTAATTTTTAAAAATAAGTAAATAGTTCAAATTGTGTTTAAATAGTGTTATAATATATTATAATATATAAAAAAAAAAAATTTTAATTATACACTTTAGGATACGTGTTGCTCCCCATGTTCATTAATTGTTCCCTAATATAATTTGGATATTATATATTGAAATTATATTAAGTGCTAGGGATTAAAACCATCTACTTGGTAAATGATCAATAAATGTATAATATAATAATTCATATTCTTTAGGCGATAGGTTTCTTAATAACGGACCAACCAGACAATCGAAAAATGAAGTTCATCTCCGGAAGAATTGTGATATTCTGGTTCATGTGTTGCATTATCACCAGCAACTTGCACAGGGCACAAATTTCTTCCTACATAACGAAACCTCCAAAGGACCCTATACTGAATTTCGATGAAATGGCAAATGATGGATACAATCTTAATATAGTCAATGTAAGTTTGAATCTGGTTCTATTTCGAAATAGCGATCCAATTTTGAATTTCTTCTATATTCGCTTTCACTTTGTGTTGTGGATTCAAATTTGAAAAAACATAACATTTTGAATGTATACAAATACTTGTAGACAAATACTGGATTTTACCCATTGCGGGTAAATCATTTTTAATGATTAATTGTATCTCAATAGAGACGAAGATGTAAATTGTTTTCTGGGTACAGAATATGGTGGTCGAGGCGCTCACAGGACTTATAAACTGTCATTGGTTGGGTTAAGCGATCGCTTTATGTTAACAACACTCCCCATTCCGCTCTTCTTATGACCACCACGTCTGACATTTTTTTGGAAAATGTATACATGCTACAATGTTGAGAAACACTTCACATTTTTTAGTTCAATCTACACTAGCGCCATCTATTTGTCAGACGTGGTGGTCGTAAGAACGGCGGAATGGGGAATGTTGTTAACATAAAGCGATCGCTTAACCCAACCAATGACAGTTTATAAGTCCTGTGAGCGCCTCGACCACCATATTCTGTAAATTTCAAAAACTGATGATTGTTTTCAGGTGTTCTAAAAATACGAAGTATAGTTATATCGATCGTAATCCAATTTTTTAATTTTTTTAATTAATAAATTGTTTAAGTAATTAACAAATAAAGAGATTATTAGATAATGTCAGTTATGCTACCAAAACTGATCGAAAATGTGGCTGTCGAAAAAATAAATTCCAAGATATTTCTAATGTAAACAAAACGCAGCATTTCAAAAATATGTTTAGTTAGCTCTTGTCATGATAATTAAAACGTCAGTTTTCTAGAAATTTTATTATATTTCATGAGAATGACATGTTTCCATTCATTCCATTTGGAATGGATAGGGGGTGGTGGCGTGCTTTGAGAGAGGCCTACATTCATCACGGATGACAGATGGCTGATGATGATGATGACATATTTCGCCTTTCTCAGGCATTATCAAATGTGACAAAATTTCAACTCGTTGCTATACACTAGTAATTGGAGCAAAATATGTGGATGTTTTTCTTAGAAGCACTATATTTCGTCCTACCTCAAATAACTTTTTTATTTTGTTTTATATAATGTCATTTAGTATTGCCTAACTATGTTATCATTGTCATAAAATTTCTTAACGAGTTCCAAAAAACACTTTCAATTTTCGTTACTTACCATATTCTGCTCCATTTACTAGTATATATACGTATATAGTGTAAATAGCAAAGAGCTGAAATTTCGTTACATTTGATAATGCTTTAGGGGGGCGAAACATGTCATTCATTCCCTTAAAATATAATAAAAATTCTAGAAAACTGACGTTTTCATTCGTATTAATTATTAAATGTGGAATTTTACATCATTGTTCAAGAAACAATAAATACTCTTACATGTTTATTTGCGCGACAGCTGTTTCACCAACCTATGTTGGCATCGTCAGGTGAAACAACATCTGATGTTGTCACATTGGCGTGCGAAACACCTGCCAAGACAATATCATTAAAAATAAATGCGATACGTAACATATTATATCTCCTCGAGATTGACGTCTTTCATATTAGCGGAAGTACGTTCAGAAGACAAATAATCTTGACTTTAGAGAGAAGCTCGTCTTTCGAATGTCGAACCATCTCTCATGCGTTCCTAGTATTATATTGTGTACATTGGTATTATATTGTATTATATTATATATGAATTGAATTTAAAAGAATATTAAATTTAACCTGTATTCAAATAGATGCCTTAAATATAAATATTGTTCGTAATGTCTGTCGAGATAATAAACTGAGTTGATTTGATTTGAACAGTGTTTCAAATTTAAACATTAAATAATTTTGAAATACAATGAGTTTTGTCCAAAACAATTAATTACATTACTATTTAATTGACGTAGAAAAAAAAAGTTGTTAACCTCATGACAATAAAGTACCCGAAAATTGTGATTTAAATTGCCAGCCCTGAATATTAATAAAAAAATGTTTGAAGGACTATCCTTAATAATTATGCCAAAAATTAATGCGATCTGATAAGCAGTTTGATTACAGCAGCTGTTTAAATCAGCCCCCTCAGGAGTGCGTCAAGGTTTTTACAATGAATAAAATAATGGACAAAATGTGTGTCTTAAATTTTGTGTATCCAACAGAATGTCATATGCGGAATCATTGCAAATGTTAGAAAAGGTTTACGGTGAATCAGTTTTACGAGTATCAACAATTCAAGCCTACGATTAGTACAAAGCGTTTTAATTTTCATTCATTTTCAGACAGTCTGAAAACCGTCGAAGATTTGCCTCGTTCTGGTCGACCTTCGACCTCTAACACTGACGTTAAAGTTGAAAAAGTGAAAGAAATTGTGCTAAAAAATCATCATGTGGGTATCAAAGAGGTAAAATGAGACCTAAAAATCTCTTGTGAGACCATTAGTTTGTTTTGGTGGAAAATTTAGGCATGAGACTCTTCGCTACTCAGCTCGTTCCGAAGCAATTGAATTTTCTTCAAAAACAGTGTCATGAACAAGTCTCTTTGGACATGCTTGATAGTGTGAATGCTGATTCAACATTCATGAAATGCATCGTAACTGGCGATCAGACATGGGTTTTTTTAGTATGACGTACAAACAAGTCACCGGAATGGACGGAGGAAAACAAACCGAAACCGAAAATACCACTCCAAAGTTGTACAAATATCAAAGTGATTCTCATATTTTTTTTCATATTCGCGTTGTGGTCCATCATGAATTCGTTCCAGAGGGGCAAAAGTTCAAGAAGAAATACTATTTGGTCGAATTTAGCCGTTTGCGTGAAAAACATCCGTCAGAAACGGCCTGAATTGTGGAAAAACAATTAATGGATAATGCGCCTTCGCACAAAGCCACAAATGTGACCGAATTCAAGGTCAAAAAACGCGATAAATACCATCGATCAACCACCATTTACCCTGAATTTGGCTCTGCGTGACTTTCTTCTGGTCCCAAAACTTAAATTGCCGTTCCATGGAACCCATTTCCAGTCGATTGAAGCCATAAAACAAAATTAGTGGAAGGTGTTAAAAGGCATACCAGAAAGTGCCTACCAGAAAGGTTTTGAAGAATGGAAAAAACGCTGGAATATGTGTATATCATCCAATGGGGGATAATTTGAAGGCGACAAAATAAATTTTAATGAAAAAATAAATATTTTGCGTTTTAGTTACAATTTCCGGGTACTTTATTGTCATAGGATTATATTAAAAATCAATTTAATTTATAAAAGTAAACCTGATTGTTTAGTGGTTTTACATGGATATCATTGATGGACTCATCCAAGTAAAACCACTAAACAATCAGGTTAACTATTAAATAATTAACAATGTAGTTTAACAAAACTTATACCTCAACCATCAGCGATTTATTAAAAATCCTTCATTGCGTACTTGCATTATTAATTTATGACTTATTTATAAGGTTATAGTAATTTTATATTAATAAGATTAATCTCAAATCACTTATTTTAAGTGACTAAAAACTAACTAACCATCACGCCATTTCCCCGGAGGGGTAGGCAGAGAGGATGGATCGCCACACTGGCCTGTCCTGGTATACCTCTCGGGTTTCCTTTACATTCATACATCGTACCATGCACGCACGTCGATTATTCCGACTTCGAATGTGGCCGCCTTTTAGTAATTGATTAATTTGGTCATGCCATGTTTCCTCGGTCGTCCTCGGCTTCTTTTCCCACTCACGCTGCTTGTGTACAACTTTTTAACCATTCTACTCTCATCCATTCGTTCCATATAACCGAACCATCTCAGGGATCCTTTTTTAATTTTATTCATGATGCAGTCATCTGTCTTACATTTCTTTCTAATTTAATCGTTCGGTATTCCATCATACAACGTTTTCCCGCACATTTTTCTTAGTGATCTCATTTCTACGGCGTTTATCCTGCTTTCATCCTTCTTTTGCCAGCTCCAAGCTTCACTTCCATGCATGAGGGTTGGCACTAGAACTCCATTGTGAACTGCCATCTTTGCTTCTGTGGATATATTTCTATTTGCAGTAATGACTTTGAGTGCGCCATTTATTTTATTTCCAGCACCAACCCTCCTTTCGATATCTTTTTCCATTTTTCCGTCTCTTGTAAACATGCTTCCCAGATACGTAAATTCAGTTACTTGCTCCAATTTCTCGCCCATCGCACTTATATCATAAATCGTCATACATTATTCTTTCTCGAAAACCATCACTTTAGATTTAGACACATTCATCACCAAGTCACTCTTTTTGCATGCCTCATACATCCTTGACACTAAAATTTGCAAATTTTCTTTACTGTCCGCAATTAACACAGTTTATGTAACACGTTCTTAACATTTATTATAAACACAAGGCTATCAAAAACGAGAAACATTTCTCGATACTCCCATATTAAATTGGATAAATAAATAAATAAAAAATTTAATAGTATTTTTTTCTAGGCTTTATTCATTGAACCAATGTTGATCACTTCTTCTGACAAAGTACTTCGCGAACTTGCGCATAGGACCACCATTCGTGAAGATATATGCGCAACAATTAAATACATAATCGGTAAGAAAGAAATCGTAGTTATCGAGTCAACTGTACTGAGTTCAGAAATCAATGGAAAATGCAGGGAAACTCTTACTGAAGATGATATGCTTAGTTTGCGCGTGACCCAAGACGACATATTCCCCTCAACCTGTGCTTGGGGGTTCCAGAAAGGGGTGCCGTACATGCCCCGGTTTCAGAATTATATCATTCGACTCCATCAAGCCGGGTTGATTAGAAAGTGGGCCGAAGACTTGAACGCTCCAATCAATTATACGGATATATATTTCAATGGGTTCACCATTGTGGATAAAAGTCCTGTAAGTGCTAAAAAGATGAAGTTTAATGGTCATTTTGTTTTATGGATTGTTGGTATATCTTTATCTTGTATTTGTTTTTGTATTGAAGTTCTAGTGAGCACTGTAAAATGGTAATGCAAGTAAATAAAAATATATAATATATGTATGAAATTTGAAAGAAATAAAATTTTTAGAAACACGAATTCTTGTTTAATTATAAATTAATTCTATTTTTTTTCACTTTAATATGCATTTTTATCGTCGTATGACCTGATTGACAATGAGAATGGAATGATAATGTTCAGCCATCTCTCCACCTCTTCGGTAACCTCCCTGGTAATTTCTTGGTGCTGGGGTTTTCTTCTTCAACTATAATTTCAATTCGTTTATTATCCATGCGGTCCACAAGATCTCTCAAAAAGCGCCTTCTGCTTCTTCTCATCTTATTATGTCCTCAACACCACAGACAGACCTTATCGTCTCTTTTCTGATATTTGTATTCACACGTTTCAAATGTTAATATTTTTAAATACGATAATAATAATTTATATGTTATGTAAACACAGATTGGAGTAGTGAAAAACCTGTTGGGTATGATCGTGTCGCGATACAATTCATTAAAATTGGCGGCGGAAGAGATTTTTGCACGGACAAGCTTAAAGGAGGGATATACTCGTACATGTACGCCGGTTTGACTAGAGGAGAGCTATAATCATGCCTTTATTCAAGGGAAAATGGTTCCATAAGGTAAAACACCACAACGCTCTGTACAGGTGAATGAAGATGGAATGGCTACAGGAAGCTCCACCATTCGTGGTTAATTGTTAGGAACCTCAGGGAAGGAGGTTTTACCAGCTCAACCTTAAAAAAAATTCATCAAAAATGACTCATTTTTGGGCGTTCCAAGAGTTTGCTCCCCTTAGCAACATTGAATATGTAAAAATTGTGTAGAATGAAAAAAAAAATTAATTGGTCAACCGTGGTGGTCGTAAGAAGGGCGGAATGGGGAATGTTGTTAAACACAAAGCGATCGCTCAACCCAACCAATGACAGGTCATAAGTCCTGTAAGCGCCTCGGCCACCATATTTTGTTCCCAGAAAATAATCAACATCTTTGTCTCTTTTGAGATACAATTAATCCTTATAAAAAATTCAAACTTAATATAATAATAAATAATATATAAAACGCTTTAACTTTTTCACGAGAATTTTTTTGACCTTATTCTGGGTTTTAAAAAATTCAACCCTCATTGAATATGGATAAAAAAAAGTCAATGTGAAACTTTTCGTCCTGATTTATTACTACAGTAAGAGGAGCAGTGTACCTTTGATAATTCAATTTATGCATTTTGTGACACACTTTGAAAACTCCGAAGCATGTTCTAATATTAATGATATAAATAAGTATTTTAATAACAGAAAAATAAGTAAATTTAAAATATAAATTTAGATAATTATTCATTCAAAATTTATTCAAAGTTTTACCAACAACATATAGGTATTTATAGTATTACAGAATTTTTAGCATATTAGTATTTATCTTATTTTCTTTAATTATTGTTTACGACATTTAAAACATGACCGATAATAAAAGAAAATTATGAGTGTCTGTATTGTTAGCGTTTGAATAATTTAAACGTACGTCGTAATATTTTAATCCATTAATCCTCCAATTAAATGGAAAGCTTTGGGACTAGAAAATGTATTAAGATAATAAAATAATAAAGATGCCTTCATTACGGTTGTGTTCATTAGCGTTTTTTTGTATTTTGCGTTTTGGCAATAATTTTGGAAAATCTATAAGTGGAAACTTTACACGTATTAACATTTTAGATTATAAATATAATTTCACCAATCGCACTATCAATTCGGACAATTGTTTTAAAAATATTGATGATTTTTTCGTAGATACCTTCACCCGTTTTTTAGTCAGTGTAGCTCACGAGAATGATTTTATTTTGCATTACGATCAAGGGTCATCGTGGTTATTTGAGCAAGTACTGACAACGGCTAATTCGAAATTTAAAAATGACACACCTTTTTCTCGTCCGCTAGTAACGTATCAAATAAATTATGACACACAAAGCAATATAACACAAGTCTTGAATCGTGACTCAAAACGTTCGTCAATACATTTGATCAATTTAATCAATCCTCTGTTGTTCGAGGAAAACTTTAAAGATATAGTGAACAGAAAAGAAATTGTTATAATTTTGTGTAACACCAACGTAGGTGCATGTCGAAAAGTATTTAAACATGATAGCAATAGTGTAAGAACAAATTTTTTGAAAGATGCAATGTTCACATCAAAATCGATTATCACAATTTTGTTAGAACAAACGAATGAAATTATTAAAGTATACAAAGTGTGTTATTATTGTGGTTCAAATAAAAATAAGCTGATACTTATATATGAGAGTATTTTAAGCTGTAATGTGTCAAATCCAAACGTTGGTTTATACAACACGTTATTGCATATATATAATGAAAGAAATTGGAATTTTAACAAACACGTCTTTAAGGTCGGATTTGTAACGAATGGCAAAGCATTTCATTGTGAAAATTTGAAAAATACAAGGAAAATGGATCAAAGATCAGTCACTCAGTGCAATGGAATGTTGGGACTCGAGGGGAGAATACTGCAAGAATTGAAGAGAAAACTTAATTTTTCTTTGAAATTCCTTGTTATCTATCAAAAAAAATACGAAAATATGCGTGAAGTTTTAATCGACGCGGTAAGCCAAGGGAAGATAGACTGGGCAGTAGGCGGTCTTACTCAAACTCTACAAAGATCAGAAAAAACTGATTTTACAATCGCAATTTTTAAGGATCCATCAAAAGTTCTGTACAGTGTAAAAGAGCCTTTTTTTAAAGACGGTAAGATAAAAAGGACACATATTTTATTATTGTTATTATTTTGTATGTGTAAAGCCCTTTAGAAGCTCGCATAGAGCAAAACCGGTAAGCCATCATCCTCACAAATAAAGTGGTTATATACCAAGTACAAAAAGTGTTTAATTAAGTTTTACATATTATATTGTAACCTTATAAAAACATCACTTAAAAAAGAACATACTATTTCTTACACTTGAAATCATGGCCTCAATCATCTCTTTCTTATGATGCTACCCTTGTAAGAAAATGAACAACTTCTGTAACCACTAAAATTTTGGAAACAGTTGAACTAAAGATATCAGAAAATTTTTGTTCTAACCTTATTCGTGGGTTTTTAGAATCCTTCTTTTTCCTCTTATGTAGGACTTGTAACATGTTTCTAAAGAAGTATTTGCCTCATGCGAAGTTGATTCCCAGCTGTCGATCCATCTCTCTAGTGGTCTGCCCGGGGGTCGTCTACCTTGATCGAATGTCTGTTATTAGATTCAAAGTTAGCACAAAAAATATCTTCCATGTTCATCATCGAAACAAGTTATAAAAATCACATTAGAATTTATTTCATATTATCCATTAAAGGGTTAGGGGCAGTCAGAGGCATGATAAAAACTAGTATTTTAAAAAAAATAAAAAATTTCAGTAATTAAATTAATTTTTTAAAACCATCAATATTAATTTATTATTTAATGTTTTAACTTGATTTGACCCAAATTGAAAAAATATATATAAATTAAATATGAAGCTATCGCCATATCTGTTAGACCCTGTTCCATAATGCGGTGACCATTATAAATTCCTTATAGTTCATCTTAAATCATTCAAATAAAAAAAAATATATTATTTTAAAGGTTTTTTTTTTCATTTTTAAAAACTTCTATTTTTTATAAACAATCAACTGTTGTATTTTTCCTTGAAAATCCGTAAGTAAATTATCAGAGGCCGGCATTTTGTTTATTTTTTAAAAAATCTTGGATCAGGCACTAGATTAACTATTAAAATAATGTTTTTTTTCTATTTGAATAATTTTAGATGAACTTATAATAATTTATAATGGTCACCGCAATGCACCGCTTATGGTACAGGGTCCTACAAATATAGCAATAACTTCATATATAATTTACATATATTTTTCAAATTTGGGTGAAATCAAGTTAAAACATAGTATAATAATTTCGTATTGTTCATTTTATAAAATAGATTAAATTAATGAAAAATAATCTATTGAAAATACTTGTTTTTTCGTACCTCTGACTGCCCCTAACCCCTTAATGAACACATCAAAAGCCTGCAAGAGCACACCTCAAATATACGAAAAATATGTATGGTAAAAGCAAAATACCTTAATATATTGTATATCTAATGTTGGACTATAATCAAAAACATGGTACTCATTTTCAGGGATCAAACTTTTCACTGTGTTTTCAACTTCACTGTGGTTGATGATTTTATTAACACTCGTAGTGACTTCTTATATTTTGAATGTAATCAATAAAATATTTTATCAAGAAAATAACAGTTTCTTCAATATAATGTGGGTAAGTTTATTTTATAGAAACAAACCAAACGATCTGATGATAAATTTAAATTATTCCAAGGCAAAAATAATAAAAAAAACAAATAAAAAAAACTGCATAATTAACAGAAATGGTAAAATAATGTAACAAGTGGATGAATAATATGTATATTAAGGAAGAATGTTTACAAAAGATGGGCTAGTGGAGAGTAATATTCAAAGAAGAGTTGAAAAGGGCAGAGATAGATATAGGCACAGAGATATTCAAAGATTGGTGCACTTAAAGTTGTTATAGCAAACAAAAGTCTATTTAAAAAATCTAAGATAACAGTGCACAATAGTATTCTTGTTTCAATCCTAATGTTTAAAATTTAAGCATGGAACTGGCAAAAGAAGGAGTTAAGTAGAAAAAAATAGGTGTAAATGAGAAATTTTTGACTGAGTCTATTAGTGAGACTGCCAAGTTAAGCTATATTCAGGTTATAATTCATATTTGTTTATTATATGTAGTTATTTTGACAGATTTGTTTTAAATATTGTAAATATCACTTTTATCTTTTAAAAGAATACATTTTAATTTAGTTTTTGTTTTTAATAAATAAATAAAAGTGACGAATTTTTTCATTGATAGAAACATAATTTTTTCCACTTTTATGATTAATTTTCTAGAGAGGTTTCAAAATGTTTATATCTTCATTGTTGTTGAATAATGTTGTCAAATGAGTGTAAATTTTAGTAATCTTCTAGAATTTTGTTGTCAAACGATTTTAAATTATATTAATGTTGTTGAACTTTGTTGTCAAATGAGTTTAAACTATCTAAATGTTGTTGAATTATGTTGTCAAACGAGTTTAAATTATTTAAATGTATTTAATTATGTTGTCAAGTGGGTGTAATAATATTAATGTTGTTAAATGAGTTTAAATGATATTATTATTTTTTATATAGGCGATAGGTTTCTTAATAACAGATCAACCTGACAATGGAAAAATGAAGTTCATCTCCGGAAGAATTGTGATGTTCTGGTTCATGTGTTGCATCATCACCAGCAACTTGCACAAGGCACAGATATCTTCGTACATAACAAAACCTCCAAAAGACCCCATCCTGAACTTTGATAAACTGGCATATGACGGATACAACCTTAATTTAGTCGATGTAAGTTTAAACCTGGTTCTATTTCGAAAGAGTATTCCAATTTGAAATTCGAATGCGAAGGCTTTAAAATTTTAATACAAACAAAAGGTTTTTTTTATTTGTACTAAATATATATAACTGATATTGACATGTGTCGATGGTTCCTTCCATTTTTTTATTGACATAACAAAAACAATAACAATAACAACAAACCATCATGCCGTTTCCCTGCGAAGAACGGCAGAAAGAATGGATCGCCACAGTACTACACTGACATACCTTTCGAGCTTCCACACATTCATACAACGAGTCATACACGCACGTCGATTTTTCCGACTTCGTTAGAAGTCAGAAAAAGAAAACCTTTTTTTATATGAGCTCTACGTTACAGACTCTATTTATTATTAATATGTATGAAAAAACGATAGTTTTCAAGAAGTGAATGTGAAGTGAAGTGAGAAGAATGATAATGACATTTGATAATGCCTTAGAAGGGCGAAACATGTCATACATAAATATTATAATAAATCTCCTTGAAAACCATATTTTTTTCATACAGATTAATAATTTAATATGGATTTTTACATTATTGTTCAAGAAACAATAAATAGGCTCTATTCATGTTATGGGGTTTAAATATTTTTTTATTGAAGACCTTTTACGATACTACCACATCGAATTGAATAAATGAAATAAGAATTATTATAAATGAAAACGTCTGTCTTCTAGAAGATTTATTAAGTTTTTTATGGAATGAAATGTTTCGCCTTTCTAAGGCATTATCAAATGGAATATTCAAAAAACTTAATACAAATCCTAGAAGACAGACGTTTTCATTTATAATAATTATTTATTATGAAGTTTTACATCATCGTTCAAGAAACAATAAATACTGAAATAATAATTTTGTAAAAGGACAGGTTTTAAATGCATATCTTTGTTTATATTTCTAGGCTTTATTCATTGAACCAATGTTGTTTAATTCTTCTGATAAAGTACTTCGCGAGCTTGCGCACAGAACTACTATTCAAGAGGACATGTGCGCAACAATTAAATACATAATCGGTAAGAAAGAAATCATGGTTGTCGAGTTGACTTTACTGAGTTCAGAAATCAATGACAAGTGTAGGGAAGTGCTTACGGAAGACGATATGCTTAGTTTGCGTGTGACCCAAGATGACATATTCCCTTCCACCTGTGCTTGGGGGTTCCAGAAAGGGGTACCTTATATGCCCCAATTCCAGAATAATATCATTCGACTGCATCAATCCGGGTTGATTAAAAAGTGGAGTGAACATTTGGATGTACCCGTTCATAATACGGATATATATTTTAATGGGTACACCATAGTGGATAATAGTCCTTTAAGTGCTAAAAAAATGAAGTTTAATGGTCACTTTGTATTGTGGATTGTTGGTATTTCTTTGTCATGTATTTGTTTTTGCATTGAACTTCTTGTTACCACTCTACAGAGAACGCTCAAAAATCGTATATCAGTTGATAAAAAACACTAGTATGAAATTTGAAAGAATTGTAAATTTTATAAATAAAGAAATGTAAATGGAAGTGTCAATTTAATTATTCACAATATTTTTTCTTACTCACTCATACTCCAAACAAGAACTGGCTATAGAACTGGCTATAAACTTCTGGATTTTGTCTCAAGAACTTACAAACAGTTCCAAAATCCCGAAGCGATGACATCAATGTTTAACGGCATTGTAAGATCAAAATTAGAATACGCGAATGGTGTATGGTCTCCATACCAGCACAAGTATGTGGAGGTATTAGAACAAATCCAGAAAAAAATCTGAGATACCCCTACATGCGGATGGGGTATATTCGAGGTTTATGCACCACAATGATCTATTGATTAACACAGAGTACCGCAGTCTCGAATCAAGAAGAAAAGGTACACTGATGATCATAGGATTGAAAATCCGTAACCTCATTGATAGCCCATACCTCTTAGAGTGTTATGGCTTCAATGCACCGGACAGGTATGCTCGCGCTAGAAGACACGATCTGTTGTGATATGCGCTGTGGCTGCTACACAAAAATAAAAATACTGGCTAGAGACAGGACTAAGTGGAGGAAACGAGTGAAGCTTGTTGCAGACCAATCCGCAGGATTGTAACCTTGAAGAAGGAGTATAAACTCGTCGTTTTATAGGCAATCCTTAATCGGGTAACATAACATACCCTTTTTTGGACTGATAAAAACATCTCTTTGAATTTAGAGAAACTTATTTACGTTCGTCTGAAGAACTATTCACGGGTATATAAAGCCTATAAGTAAGGTATGGTATAAACAAACCAACCAAAAGAGCTTAATACGAGTGGGTAGTGGGTTAATCCTCAAAAACTTTTTTTATGTATGTACAATACTTAGTTTTTCAAGTTAACTCTGAATTTCATACAATATCAAGAAATTTTCTTTGCTTTGAATTAAATATTATTTTGGAATCAGCTTCGTTAATAATTATAAACAAATTTGAATCAATTTCATAATTGAAAAAACTTCAAAAACCTAATTAATTTATATTTTATTATTTGTAACAAAACACTTATTAAGTACAAATAAAATATTATGCACATTTTTCGAGACACGAAGGTAGTTAAAATATTCTAAATAAATAAAAAATATTAAACAAAATTTATCATGAATTTTGGTCAGTTTGGACAGATGTTATTATAAAATAAACATATACCAAAACTAACCATTTTCATGATCAAATTTCATTAAATATTGATTTTGTATTTATAACATATTAATTTCACTGAAAAGGGGGTTCTGTATGCCGAAACATATTTCAGTTAATGTTTAATTTTATTTAAATTTAAAAATAAATTGTTGTGTAACAAAGAAAAATATTATTCAATTGCGAATCCGATACACAGAGTAATGGTGAATATAGAGGTAATTTCTTAATCTTTGAAAACAAAGGTATATCAAAGTCGGATTAACATTATATTAAATAACCCTCATTATGCGATCTATACAGTATACAGTAATATTTTGAGATATACCTCTGTAGTTTATTTTACGTTTAGATATTATGAAGTAAACGCTCGTTTATTTTTCCGACACACACGGCAAAATCGCCTTTAAGTAACAGAGGATTTTGATCATGTCATATTTTCTTCAGTTTTTGTTTGTTTACTACAGGTCTTTTAAATCCAATTTGTTTTTAGCTACGGCGTAATGGTTAGTTAGTTAATAAATTATTTAATTCTAAACTGAGTTCAATTTTTAAGCATCATTGTAAATGCAAATAATGTTTAGTATGTAAAACAAAACATTAGTAAATAAAAGAAAAAAAAAATATTTCAAACGCTTTAATTATTCCAGAGAAAACTTTTTGACCTTACACCGGGCTTGCGAAATTTAATTTAAGTTTCCTAATAAAATGTCAACCCTTTTTATAAAAGGATAAAATATTGAATGTGAAACTTTCCGTACCAGATGCTGTTACCCAAAAAATGTTTCAAAGTACCTCCACGAAATCAAAAACAGTCAGTACTGATTTATTACTTAAGTTTAAAGAGCACTGTACCTCCGATAATTAAATTTATGCATTTTGTGATACTCTTTAAAAACTCCTATTTGTGTTCTAATTAACAGTTATAATATATCTTCTTTTTTCTTCAGCCTATTCCCGTCCATAGGCTTGGACAAAGGTCTCCTCCATTTGCTTCCACGTCGCTCTGTCTTGTGCAGACTGCATCCAGGTAATTTCGACATGTCTGTTCAGGTTATCCTTCCACCGTAGTTGCGGTCACCTTGTATTTCTCTTGCCGTCCACGGTCTCCAAGTCAGCAGTCTTCTTGTCCATTTTTCGTCTGAGCTTCTGGCTACGTGAACTGCCCATTGCCACTTTAGAGTCGCTACCCGGTGGATGTTGTCCCTTAGGGGAGACGGCGTGATGGTTAGTCAGTTAGTTAGTTTTTTTAATCATATTGTATACAATAATTGAGTTCAAAAAACCTATTGTATTATGTACAAACCTAGTGTATTATGGTAGGATAAAAACATATGTAAGATACTAGAAACGAAATGTATTTTTCATTGTTAATGTTCAAATATTATGTATATGGGTATATTGCACTGTTTTAATTCTATTTAAATGGACCCGCTCGCGTAACTAGGGAGTCCTCAGTCCAGTCTCTCGGGAAACACTGGTCCAGAGACAGATGAAAGTTTTAATCTGGAATCAATGTTAATTTGATTGCCTAATTGAGAATTGAAACGGCACTAAATTTTATGAACGCGCAAACTTCCCGGGCGAATAACGTGCTTCGGAGAAGTTGGGTGAATCCTTTCCAAGAGCACTAACGACTGAATTTTTTCAAGATACTCTGTGTTAATAACTGGAGTTGTGCATTTGTTTTGATTTTTAAATAAACTACACATCTGGTAACTAAAGCAACGATTATTCATTTTATACATCGAAATATTTTGAAAAAATGTTTTGTAACAATACTATGACATATGTAACAATACTATCCGCGAAATCAGCAAGGTGAAAGATCTCGTGTGATGGGGCAGACAACGCAGATGATACTGGAATGCGCACGTGCAGAGGATGGACCCCACCAGATTCCCACACGCTTACTGTGGCGCATCAGATTCCTGCCGGCTACCGTCCCCCCGGAAGACCACCCAAGAGATGGAGGGATAGCTGTGAGTCGACCTCCCAAGAGAGGCCAGCCTTATTACAGGAACAGACCAAAGGTCTAAAATAAGAAGAAGAAGACTATGATATATTTATTAGGATTTTTATATGATTCAGTCCTTACGATTTGTAACATTTTTTTCTGGTTCTGGGGATGCCACTTGGGTTTCAAATGTGATAGTTTCGCGTTGCTTTCCACATTTTTGTATACAGTAGGTTATTTGAACGCAATTACTGTAAACAACTGTTTAGCTATTGATTATCATGACGTATGGTAGGAAGCTTGTCTATCGCCATTTTATTGTCACGTGAATTCTACCAGCACAAAGAAAGCGTGATTTTTTTCCACATTTTAATCGCTGAAAATCGAACCCGGGATCTTTAATGTAGCGTTATAATTATTGCTACTCTACCACGAAGGCTGCCCATTTATATGTATAACGTTTAAATTAATTAAATTTATATTAAAAAAATTATAGAAGAATATACTTAGTGATAACGAAACTCTATTTTTTTATTACAAGTGGTTTTTCAAGATAAAATCAATTCCACTTAACCGTCTTCGGATTAACCGGTTCTCGGATTAACCTACCAGCATGAAGGATGTTATTTTTATGTTGACCAGGGCTTTTGAGGAAATGCTCTTGTGAAATCATGGAGAAAAATTTGGCCTGATATGGAAAGTCTGATCTATTGTATAATAATATTAATAAAATAGAGCAGAAGTAAAATAGTACGATTAAGAACATTTATCTTTAAAAATTAAGAAATAACTCGAGTATCAATCCTTGATCTTATTTCAGATACTGCTCTTTTGACACTGCAGTAGTATACCTGCAATGAATTTTATATATACCTGGTATTAAACATTATTTTGTGGCAGTTGACTGGGAGATTACTCAATGCCAACGTACCCCTCACGATGTAAGCACGTACTACAACTTGCTTTATTAGTTCTAGCGGAAATCACAATGTTATTCGCATTCGCGCTGATCGAAGTGAACGTTGCAATTCCGTTTATATGGTTTTCAGGTTGAGGTGCAAAATCTACATTGGCGCTTTTTGGTGTAAAGGCTTAAACATTACAATATAACGATACTACAATGACGACCTTTGTAACAGAGCAGTAAGAGCTCTGACTTCCATACCGAATATCCCGGGTTCGATTCCCGGCAGTGTGATTCTCACACTGTCTTTGGTCTGGTGTAGAATTCACGTGACAATAAAATGGCGATAGATTGGCTACCTATCACATGTCACGAGAATCAATATAACAGCTTAAAAATTTTTTTTTTTACAGTAATTGTGTTCAAAACGACGATTAAAAAAATATATTTTACTCGCTATTCACAGATTCTGATCCATTGAAATTCCTTCATGAACAATATGAAATAATAGTCGCAATGTTAAGTGTAGTATTTTTTGTATGCAACGGGTCGTTTGAACCCAATTACTGTATACAATTTTTGTTTAGATAATTTATTAATTTGCATGACTTGTGATAGGAAGCTTATCTATCGCCATTTTATTGTGAGAGAAAAACGTTGCTCGATCAAATAAATCAAATATTGAATGTCGCGCACGTGGGGAGACGTAGAAATCGACATACGTGCATAGCATTAATGTTTAGGAATCGAAATAATTATGTCCGGAAAGAAAAGTGTGGCAGTCCATTCTTTCAGCTTGCCCCTTCAGTGAGACGGCGTGATGGTTAGAAAGTTTGCTAAAATTTCTGACTACAAAGTAAGTGCTTCACATAAAAAATTACATAATGTTATAAGTAAAAAAGGGCTCGAACTGTCAGTAGGGTCGCGGCGAGTCACATCTTGCTGGAGGGTGTGATTCTATAAAATACTGTGAAACGCCCAGTTGCATTCCACCGGCAACACTACTGATTAGTCCAACTCGTTAGCATCCCTGTCGCAAACCCCGGGCAATGGGATCACACTCATAACCGTGTGATTACAGCAGATAACGAGGGGATGAAAGGCGAGTTTCTGGCGCCTCTAAACCAGACCCAACCAGCTAAGGGAAGGTAACCCTGACAGAAAAATCTACCAGAAAAGGCAACGGGAAACCACTCTGGTCACCTTTTCCTAGGAATCACTATGGCGAATACAACAGAAATGCCTTTGCTGCAGTTATCGCCAACGTTGGGGGGACCTGACACGGCACCGAAAGAAGGAGAAGATAAGTAAAAAATCTTTACATAAAATTGAAAAAAAAAATGTATATTTTCCATCTTATTTGAAAAGTGATTATAAATTAACTAAATTAGACCTAAGCGGAAGCGAAGTTTTACAGATTGTGAAAACATCTTATTAACAAGCGAATAAGGAACGGAGCAAACCGAGTAATCGAATTACTCAAACGTTAAGGACCGGGAAAAAAAAGGCGAATCACTATTCTATTCATTACCCCCTTGGCTTCGATGGCTGAAAGCGATCTTCTTTGGAAGTTTTAATAGCAATTCAAGTCGTATTTGCATCAAAGAGATACTCATTTGCCGTTATACAAATTGTACGTACTAGTTTGAGAGTAATTTCAAGAGTGGTATTCGGAAATTCAGATCATTATGATCGTTATAATGTTCGATGAATCATTTATCTATCCTGTTTTTGGACAGGAATAATTATTATTTCGAATTAAAATGTATGTTTTCTAGAAGTTTTATTATTAGGTGGACCAGTAATTAAACCATTATTTGGTAGTCTCGCAATAAAATTTATTTAAAAAATATTAAAATGGTATTATGTTTTGTGTGATTTTGGGTAACAACTTGTGATTTCTCCTTCTCGACTGACGTTTCGGAGATCGTTGCAGTCTCCATCTTCAGGGTGAAGATAAAGATGAGATGAATATGGAGCCCTGAAGGTGGAGACTGCAACGATCTCCGAAACGTCGGTCGAAAAGGAGAAATCACACGTTGTTACCCAAAATCAGACAAAACATATTGCTGCCAACCGTGAAAATCTACGCGAATGTATGGTACATTTTAATTCTACTTTTTAATTACTATCCAAATGATTAAAAACTTTAACTCGTTCGTTATTACGAACGAAAATGAATGTTTTTTAGAAGTTTTATTATTTTAAACTGTTAAACTAAAGAACTCTTTTTTTGTATTAAATTGTATTTTATTTTACGCGACAGCTGTTTCATCAACCTATGTTGACATCATCAGGTGTTACAATAGATGTCAACATAGATTGATAAAACAGCTGTCGCGTAAAATAAAATACAATTGTGATGCAAAAAAAAAGTTCTTTAATTTAACGGTTTAAAATGTTAAGGTATCACAGTGTTTCGGCCAAAACAATGGGCTAATTAAATTTTATTTTATTTGCTTGGAATGACATGTTTCGCTTTGCTTAAGGCATTATTAAATATAACAATAATCATTCGCCTATTTATCTATCCGAGCAAAATAACGTAGTTACGATAAATTATTATATCAAACACAAATGCTTAACATGGATTTTTGGACACACAAGATTTTGAGTAAGCCTTCACAAGGGGTCACAAATTTGTGTTAACTTAAGTTTATTGATATGGCTTAATGCATTTTCGACAATAATTAAGGGGCAAAAGAAAAGAAAAAGAATACCTGAAAATATTACGTAGATATATCAAGTAGTTCAAGAATACTTATATGTTAACGTTTTATTCTCGCAGCATTGGATAATGTCTCAGCAAAGCAAAACTGTAATTCCTATAATGAAAATAAAAAAAACCTAGATGACAGACGTTTTCATTTGAATGTTTAACGCACTAACTACGCCCAATGCGGGCCAATGTACCGGACTTGCGACAGCTACAATACGTACTTTAGTGACATCGATGTATTCCATATTAACGCAAGTAATTATTATTTAAAAAATAGTCGGTTTCCTTACTGTTTTTATTTCAGCATTATTTTTAACACTTTAATACATTACTTAACTTTGATTTGAATTAAATTCAACTTGGATATCGATTCATTAGTTTGTACAGTTAATCCGTCTAATCATTAAATTAATGGGCAAAAACCTGTACGATTGGGGTCACAGAAAGAGTACGAGAAATGAATTTTAAATACAAGAGAGCAAGAAAAAAATACTTCGATTATCTGCCAACGTAATTCGAAATGCACACGATGCGCATGCCTAAGAATGTTTTGGAATATATTTTTTTTAATTTTACACTGGATTTTTTTCAAAAGAAAACACTCTTTAATATTCCACTATACTATATTTATAGACTACACAATATGTTTCCGAGTTACCTCCATCTTCAGGTGTAAATATACGATATACTCAGTCGTATATGTACACCTGAAGATGGAGGTAACTTCGAAACATGTTGTGTAGTCTATAAATATAGCATAGTGGAATATTAAACAGTGTTTTCTTTTGAAAAGATCCAGACTAATTACAATGGAATTCCACAGTGTTAACGCCTTAACTTAAAGATAATTTTAAATTTTGTTCTAATTTTCAAACAAACAAATCATGAAACTTAACATAGAATTCAGTTTATTTCCGTGAATATTTCACGGGTTACAACTACTAATTTCTATTAGTAGTAGAATCTAATTCACCTTATTTTATTGTTTCTATTTGTTTCTATATAAGTATTATTATACCATTGCTGTGTGTTACCCTGAATTCAAGAATTAATTGTATCTCAATAAAGACGAAGATGTAAACTGAAAACTGAATATGGTGATCGAGGTGCTTACAGGACTTATGAAGTGTCATTGGTTGGATTAAGCGCACGCTTTATGTAATACAACATTCCCCATTCCACATTTCTTATGACCACCATGTCTGACAATTTTTTTGGAAGTTGTATATATGTTAATATGCAACACCACAATTCACATATCAGTTTCGATTTACAGACCAGCGCCATCTATGAAGATTAGATTTAAGCATTAAGCAAAAGATTCTTTATAATGCAATGTGAAAGGCTACCGCCATTAACGTACTGCTAGATAACGCCTGGAAATGTCACTCCAATTTATATGTTAACTTGGACTAGTTTTGGAACCCTATTGAGATACAATTAATCCTTGAATTGATAACCCGCAATGGGTAAATAAAATCCAGTATTTGTCTACAAGTATTTGTCTACATTCAAAATGTTGTATATTACATATCAAGACTGCGGGTGTATTACTTGGAGAATCATATTTCTATATATCTAAGAAACCATATTCCATATTCTGGAATCGATCATAATATTTCCCCTGGCACTTAGTAGAAATCTTCAAGTCCATAAGACAACGTTAATCTTGTGGCTAGGTTTGTGTGATCTTGGAAACTTTGGCGAATCAAACCGAGGAAAGGGTCCCCGTTCGAAACTTCGTCTCCCAAAGTAAAAGGGTTTTCTTAGGTTTATATATGAAACTTTCTAAAGAGGGTTATAAGAATTTAGGGGATAAATTTCCCAAAGGGTTCATTGATATACATTACTAATTTGTTTAAGTTCCTTGAAATTCATGTTCCTGGGACGAGCCGGGGCTTTAAGGACATAGATTTAAAAAACGTTTATTCCATGTTTTCTTTACATTATTTTTTACATTTTAAATTTAACTATGTAGAGTGAAAACCATTTAATGTTTACCTTGAGCGAATGTAGTTTATGACATTAAATATCCCTGTACATTATTTTTATACCAGCATATTTAAGTTTAATAAAAAATTTGTTGGAATATTTTTATGCGTATATTGTTTCTTGAACATTTTTTTGTAAAATTGCTTATTAAATATTAAATATGAATAAATATGTGAGGCCTAGATATTTTTTAAATTTGAAATACATGTTTTGCCTCCTCAAGTTTTATCAATAACAACAAATCATTGCCATAAACTCTAACAAATTCGAGAAATGCTGGAACCTTGGAATTAATCATTTAAAAAAAATTGGCCTTAAAATGAATATAACAAAGACAAAAATATTGACTAACACACAAATTGAAGACATTAAAATCCATAATAAAAATTAAGAAGTGGTAGGATGAATATGTGAATCTTGGTCATCTGTTGGCTTTTGGAAGAGGGGGTCAAGACAAGGAGATTGATAGTAAAATACAGCTCAGTTGGTCTGCATTCGGAAGGCTGGGCAACATCTTCAAGTCGGACATGCCACACAATTAAAAAACAATAGTACTGGAGCAGTATGTGGTACCTGTGATGACCTATGGATGTGAGACATGGACGTTAACTAAATAAGCAATGCACAAAATCAAAGTTGCACAATGGGCCATGGAAAGATCCTTATTGGGTATCTCGCTTAGAGACCATACGTGGAGATTAGAAGGCGCACCAGGGTCACCGATGTTGGATACGTATTCCGAGGATGAAGTGGCAGTGGGCTAACATGTGTATCGACGGGATGATGGAAGATGGAGCCCGAGAGTTACTG
The DNA here is from genome assembly GCA_022606425.2 of Lepidostoma basale. Classification (NCBI taxonomy): domain Eukaryota; kingdom Metazoa; phylum Arthropoda; class Insecta; order Trichoptera; family Lepidostomatidae; genus Lepidostoma; species Lepidostoma basale. The sequence continues at coordinate 213,847 of JAHDVF020001444.1, read as the reverse complement.
AATGGAGGCCAAGGGTTGGGCCGGAGAAGTGTCGGGAGACAGCCAACCAGGTTTGAAGGGCCTGGAGAACACTGGTGAGAGACCGAGAGAGATGGCGTAGGGATAGAGAGGCTTTCTAAGGAGAGAATATAAAATAAGAATCTGGAATAAAGTCCAACAGTGGATGGAAGCTGACGAAGATTGCCATAAAATATAGTAAATCTTCTAGACAAAAAAGACAATAATTCGTGTGAAATAATATTTTTTTCAAGTAGTTCATTATAAGATCAATATCACTGTAATCAATATATTGATCTTTTAATGAAATATAGAACTGGCAACGACTCTTTTTTCATTCATACGTGTTTTTCAACTGTTTTTGTTAAATCACCGACTCATGTCAGATTGAGCAACACTTGTTTTTTTTAGTTAAGCCAGTGTTCTATTAAGCGTGCGATATAGAATTAATGCACTGTTTTTTCTGTTGAATATATTTCTTATCTTTATAATAAATCTTTTGTTTATATTCCTCGATTTGTGAAATGAAAAACGAAACAAAAAAATTCTTGAATATAAAAGTTTTTCCTCCATTATAACAAATAGCCATCAATTTAAATAAAGGTGATAGGTATGACGTTAAAAGTTAGTAAAAAAAAAAGCCTCCCAGCTAGCAGGTGTCACGTGTTTATGTGACACCCCATTAATGCTGCATAAAAAGCAATACATAAATCTTCGATACCTTTATGGCGAACAGAAGGCCTATGAATTTACAAGTGACTTACCCTTCCAAAATGATAAATTTTACATGCTGAAGTTCTTAAGTGTAACATCGCATTTAAATAGATATCTATGGTCATAAATTCAAATGAAATATGTAAGATAAATGAAAATATATGAAGAAATGAGGGTTTAAAATCAAAAATATTTAAAATGATCATTAAGATGGTTTAGACATATGGAAAAAATAAATAAAGAAATAATGGTTTAAAAAATGTTTACGATGTAAATAGAACCAGAAATAGAGGAAGACCGAGGAAAACGTGGCACGATAAAATAAATCCAATATTAAACGTCGGCTACATGAGGAGTCGAAAAAATCGACGTGCATGCATGGCACGATGTATGAATTTGAGGAATCGAAAGAAATATGTTAGGAATGAATAGTGGCAGTCCATTATTTTTTACCTACTCTTTCGGAGAGACGGCGAGATGGTTAGTAGGTAATTACTCCAATAATATAATTTCATTATATATTTGCTCTTGAATTTCGAAAGTTGGTATATATATGTCTTACTTTATTTATTCCAAATAATGATTACTTGAACGCCAATATTACAAACAACAATTGTACAAAGTTTCAACTTAAACGGAAGAACAATACGCGAACGCATATGGAACGAACACACACACACACACATTGATATTTAAATACATATAAGAAGATTTTTAGGAGATTAAATATTGTTTCGGCGAGTTTTACAAGACCAACCCTAAAGATCTCTTATTGGCAATATTCTGTTCGTTGAAAGTCAGGTCGTTTCCAATATCGCCCCCGGATTTATTTTTAGTCCATAACATCAATCATATTTAAACCCGGGCGAATGTCAATGGCGCGAATCAAACATAAATTTGAAAGTCAATCATTCGAAGTCTGCCGTATCTGAGGATTCGGTTTCGCCGCTACTATAAATCTGTTTAATGAAACCCTTGTCAACTTCAAAGGTCAGACGGGGAACAAATCCCAAGATCGCGTAGGGCCATATTGAGGGAAGATGGGATTTGTTCGCCAGAGTCACAATTAATTAAGTCATAAATACAACACACGTGGCATCTGTTATTTTTTCGTTTTCTTGTTTGTCTTTCTATTCTGGTATAAAATTAAATAAAAATATCCAATAAAAGATATGGATTTTCAATTCTTATGTAAAATTCTGAAAATATTTTCATTAAAAAATACCTATTTATACTTAATCATCAAGTAAAAAACCTGTGAAGCTTTCAATAAACATATAAAATAAATATAACATTTTTATGAATTAAAACACTGTTTTTTCCACGTTTGAGTTTATTTTTCTCGACATCTTTCGAAGACTTGGCTATTGTTCTCCCAATTACACCTTCATAATTGGGAGGACGTTATAAACATTATTTATCGTTTATATCGTTCTTGCATTCGAAACATGTCGAGAAATTTAAATTAATGAAAAAAATTTGGTCAGCAAATAATTAAAATATTAAAAAATACTATTTGTCAGCATTCTACGAGTATTAGGTTGAGTCATAAATTACTTCATGTGTTTAACACTGTTAAATATAACCTTCCCTTAATTTGTTTAAAAATTTGTTTCATAAGTTTTAACGGTAAGTCATGTCGGAAGAATCGACGCGCGTGTATGACACGTTGAAGCTAAATAGGTGTGTCCGGATACAGTAGTGTGGCGGTCCATTCTTTCTGCCAACCCCTGGGGGGAAGCCGAGTGATGGTTTTATTTTTAAATATACATTGTATATTTGCAATATTTACCTAAACTGATTAAGGGCTTCTGTGACCGAAACCTGTTTTTGTTAATGTTAAATTTTTAATTTAATTTTTACAATATGTTAAATTAAGTGTTGTTTTCCAAAGAAAATAATATAGTTTATCTCAAATTGTATTGTTTATAGAAACGTTGAATCAAGTCGTACTTATTTTGAACAATGTTATATGTGGGTAATACAATTTTCAGAGAAACGCAAATCCAGTAGAGAAAGGCAGATGTATTATGGGTAGAAATCCATCACGGCGTCATGCAGGAAGTGATTACTCTCTCCGAAGTACTAGCAGCTGGCTCGACTCTCAGTAGCTTCAACAGAATTCAACATCTAAACAGCAGGCATCCTTACAGAATATGGTGTTCGAGGCGCTTACAGGACTTATGACCTATCATTGGTTGGGTTAAGCGATCGCTTTATGTTAATAAAATTTATGTCTTCTTAAGACCACCACTACAATGTTGAAGTACACTTCACATTTTTAAGTTCAATCTACACTAGCGCCATCCATTAAGATTGGGTGTAAGCAATAGGAAGAAATTCGTTATTAATGCAAAGTGAAAGGTTTTGCAATTATCATATATCAAGTTTCCTGGTTCGAGCCATGTCCGCTCTGGATTTTATTGCGTGTGTCATGATAGGTCTTATGTAGGTTTTGATCTTTCTATGGCTCTTGATATTCATGTGTTTGTTTTTTCCAAAAGGTTACCTTTGTCAACCTTAGGGTCAACAAGTGTAGGAAGCACCGTTCAATCCAGTCCAGACCCTTAAGGCTCCGCAACACAAGGGACTGGATTGGCATAAAAATCATTAAGGAGCTGTTCTAAACTGCTAAAAACAGGAACGCCTACTTTTTCTTTAAAGTTAACGACGGGAGACCTGACATGACACCAAAATAAGAAGAAGATTCCTATAAAATATTATAAATCTTCTATAAAAAAGACGTTTGCATTATTATTCTTCTTATTCTTCTTCCTTGATGTAGACCTATGTGGTCAGTTCTTCAGAGTGTTGTTCCTCCTGTGAGGTAGACCCCCAACTGTCCTTCCATATTTTAGGATGTCTTCCACTGGGAGTCTGGTGGTGTCCATTATTTTTAAGATAACCGTACCAGTCCCTTTTTCGCTATCTGCTCCATCTTATAATACCCTCAACCTCACGTATCTCTCTTATTCTGATGTTCATCACGCGATCTCTCAGTTTGCCTTATTATCAATTTCACTAAAAACACTTTTGGACATAGTATTTTGTACTTGTACATTTGTTAAAAAGATTTTTTTCCCAGTAACATATTTTAAGATAATTCGAATGTAACAGTTTGATGGAACCACGCGAATCAAGGTTCCGAGCTCCCATGATTGAATCAACGTTAACGGGTGAACGTAACCGTTATCCGTTCACTCGGCAAATCGTTCATGGCATACTCATCCGTTAATAGGCCTCGCTCCCGTTCCGTGACGCTTGTAAGCCGTGATTTAATTACGCCAGAGGCCTCCGTATCGCGTCACACGCATTGTCATCAATCCCATTAGCGAGGACGCAAACCGCCAATGCGTTTTCCAGTAAATGTACTCGAGTCTCAAACCACATTTTCACTTTGTGAAGGAATTTTGGAAGAACTTTTTTAAATATTGTTATTAAAATTGATACAATTTTTTCTCACACCCTAGTATCCATTTGATAAGATTATTGATGATAACGTCAGTTTTCTTCATGTTTTATTATATTTATTGAAACAACGTGTTTTTAATATGCTTAACCCATTTGTGGCGTTCTTTATATCCAATTAGAACGCTTTTTTTCACTTTTGAATTTTTTTCGATATATTTCCTTTATCGAGAATTTCGCGACAGCTGTTTCGCCACCCGATGTTGACATCGTTAGGTATTACACACAAATGTAAAAAACAGAAAATATTTTATTTGATTATACCACCTGATGATACCAACATCGGTTGGCGAAACAGCTGAAGCGACATTCTCAAAAAGTGTATAATAATAAAAATTGGTATTGTATTAGAGTTTTTTTTAAACTATTTTGTTCATACAAAATATGAAAAAAAAAATATTTGCTAACCGTAAATTAAATTCTGTTACAAGATCATAAAATTCAACACTGTTTCAAAAGATATAATCTATGGAATTTACGTAAACACCGATATATTTCAGTTATAATTAAAGTCAAACAAATTTCCTTTTTAGACAAAATGATATTCAAATTTAACAAGTTTTCTGTTGCCGATACCAAGTAAACACTCCGTTTTTAATTAAAATTTAATCGACTTGATTAATTTTTATTTTACCTCGTATTTTTAATTAAGTAGCGAAAAATCTTCGTTTTTTATGGAATGTCGGCCTAGAGATAGAACCTTCCATTTATGTAACGTGATTTTTTAAGAATATTAGGGGTAGCACGTAAAATACACAGCTTAACATTTATATATCTTCACATTTCGTGTTTCATATACGTGTTTACTTGCTTAAAATAAAATATTAAAAAATCAAAACCAAACGTTAACGAAGAAGACGATTTTTTTGTGGTCGTTTTTAATCACAATAAAATGATAAAGATTTTAATAATATAAAACGATGTTAGAAGGAAAAGAAACTACTGATTAGAAAATATTTAAGACTTCTTGCTTTAGTTACAACACAATTTCCCTGTTTAGAGATGCTGGATCTAAAGTAGAAATAGCCAAGATATTGTCCGACCTCCGATAGGAGAGGAAAAGAAGAAGAAGAAGAAGAGGATATAAACAAAGCATTTCATCAGATTGTATGCAAGCTTTATGGATTTGTTTCATACAAGAATAATCGGTCTTCCTACAAAACGCTTGTATCAAATCACTTGAAACTTTATAAATACCCTATACATCATTATATTTTTTATTCATCAAAAATGTTTATTAATTAAAAAACTTAAGTTTGAAAAATAATAACTTGATTAAAGTTCTTTGATTTTCAGCAAAGGATATAAAATAATTAATAATTGTTAATGTAAAAACTTTGTTTTATATCACATTTATTTTACTTTACGACAGCTGTTTCATCGACCAATGTTGACAACAATGTTGACGTCAGGTGACCTGAAGATGTCAACATTGGTTGATGAAACAGCTGTTGTAAAGTAAAATAAATGTCAAATGATTTTACTGAAATCTCTTGATGGAAGTTCATTTTAAATAATAATTAAATAAAACGATGTTTTTTAACTACTTCCACTTTTGTCTTTATTTAGACAGCGACCGGTTTCGCCAGGCTCGCTGGCATCGACAGACTGGACCAGTCTGTCGATGCCAGCGAGCCTGGCGAAACCGGTCGCTGTCTAAATAAAGACAAAAGTGGAAGTAGTTAAAAAACATCGTTTTATTTAATTATTATTTAAAATAAATGTGATATAAAACAAAGTTTTTGCATTAACAATTATAAAATGTTAAAATATCATAGTGTTTCGGCCAAAACAAAGGACTATTTAAAATAATTAATATTTTTAATTAAAATTTCTTAAATAATGAAAACAAAAAAATTATACAAAATATCTTTAGTTTTATATATATATATATATATATATATATATATATATATATATATATATATATATATATATATATATATATATATATATATATATATATATATATATATATATATATATATATATATATATATATATATATATATATATATATATATATATATATATATATATATATATATATATATATATATATATATATATATATATATATATATATATATATATATATATATATATATATATATATATACCCGAACATGGCATCAAGCAGCCGAAACCGGTCGACGATAAACACAAGTAGAAGCACACTAAACATATAATAATAAAGAAATTTTGTATAAATTGTTTTTGTTTTCATTATTTAAGGATTAAAAACATAGCGACATGGTAAGTGTGGTGTTATTTCCAGTAGTGTTATAATATTATATAATATATGAAGCCCTTCTCACTGATATAGAAAATGTTATTTTCAGAGGGGATACAACTTTTCACCTGGGTTCTTACTGATGGCATATAATGGAGTTACCAAAAGTAAAAGTACAATAATAATTAAATAAAACGATGTTTTTTTAACTACTTTCACTTTTGTCTTTATTTAGACAGCGACCGGTTTCGCCAGGCCCGCTGGCATCGACAGACTTCGTTTTATTTAATTATTATTTAAAATGAACTTCCATCAAGAGATTTCAGTAAAATCATTTGATTATCGGAAAAGTACAATGTTTGTTTATTTTAAATCCGTGCTCTTTCAAGTGCGTATTAATGTAAAATCTAGTATTCATATGTAATTAATACGATTGAAAACGTCTGTTTTCTAGAAGTTTTATTATTAACATATGCAAGTATATTTTATGGCATTAAATATTTTAGCGTTACTAAAGCATTATTAAATGTCAAATGACATTTGATTATGCCTCAGTAAGGCCCTTCCTATAAAATATAATTAAATTTCTCGAAAAAGAGACGTTTTCAATCGTAATAATTATTTTATGTGGAGTCACGTCATTTCTTAAGAAACAAAATATATTAAATAAAATAAGCAAATATTCACAACTCTAACGAAAAAGTTGTAAGAAAATATTTGTTGAATCTCGATCAAGGAACAATATATTCGATATTGGACGATTGTAATCGGATCTCATATAAAATAGATAGAGATGTTATTAACAACGGATAAATAACACAAATTAAAGAAATTAAACTAGGCATACTGGATAAGAAAAGCAAAATATCTTGAATTTGAACAAATAACACCACTTGCGCTGCTATTGTCATATAGAACATAGGAACTAACTGACTAACTAACCATCACGCCGTCTCCCCGAAAGGGTAGGCAGAAAGAATGGACCGCCACACTTTTCTTTCCTGGCATATTTCTCTCGCTTCCTCAACATTCATACATCGTGTCATGCACGCGCGTCGATTTCTCTGACTCCTCACATGGCCGACATTCAATATTTGATTTATTTGATCGTGCCACGATTTCCTCGGTCTTCCTCTACAAAACATAAGAAAAATTCAATTTTTGGTATACAAACTTGCAACTAATTGATAATAGTAATAAGTTACACAAAACATAACAAATTAGGCACTTTGAGTATAACACCAAATTCATCCTACTGGTAGTGCAAATGTTATGCACCATCCTTCAGAAGCAACTGATAGGTGAAACAATATAATTGCATAAGAAACATATTCAAATCATAATATATAGGCAAAAACCAAGATGCCATCAATGTCCTTAAACTGAAAATCCATAAACAAAATACATCTGAGTCGATTCATTTTATTTTGTGGATTAAACAAAGCTATTTTCAATTTCCTAAGTATATTACTATGGAATTCCACAGTGTTAATGCCTTAGCATTCAATAAGTTCATTTTATTGCATTGAATAAATTGGCGTTACGAAGGTCTGGTGACGTAACCTATTCAATTTCGTTTTTTTTTTTTTTTTTTACGTATACAACAGGTCGCTTGAACCCAATTACAGTATACAATTTTTTTAAGTTGATATATTGATTCTCGTGACATGTGACAGGTAGCCAATCTATCGCCATTTTATTGTCACGAGAATACTACGCCAGACCAAAGACAGTGTAACAATCACACTGCCATCGCCAGGAATCGAACCCAGAACCTTCAGAATGGGAATCAGAGCTCTTATCACTCTGCCACGAAGGTCGTCAATCGCGCAAAAGACATTGGTGGTGTGTGACGTTCTCACAAATATCATTTTTGAGTTTTTTGTATTTATTGTAGCTACATTCATTTGTTTTAAAAAGTCATTGATAAGTTATAAGGGAAAAGTACTACCTTTTTCAACTGATATTGGAGGGGAAAATTAAGGGACGCCGAGAGCCCGGTAGAAGACAGTTGTCCTGGCTGTGAGACGTTAGGGAGTGGACCAGCATCAGAATTGTGTAGGAGCTGCTCCGAGCGGTGCAAGACAGGGACTGGTTCGCCGAGGTGTTCGTCAACGTTGGGAGGCCCGACAGGGCACTTGAAGAAGAAGAAGATAAATTATAGAGACAGAGAGAAAGAAATGTATACTCTTATCAGGATAAAAAAAAAGCGGTCCATCCTTACAACCTACCCCTCTGGGGAACCGGCATGGTAGTTAATTAATATTTTTGACAGAATTCGATTATTTAAATTAAGTTATTACAAGCAAAACAAGTTGGGATCAATCATTATAACTAAACTTTAATTACAATGTGTGTTATTATTTTATATCTATGAATATAGTTTTATAAAAAAATATGTATATTACAGTATTTTTTTATGTTGAATATTTTTTTTCTGCATTGTGTTTGGCAAGATCGCCGAGAATCGAACCCGGGATCTTCCATGTGGCAGTCAAAGATGTTGCCTCTCTGCCACGAAGAATCGACATGAATAAACCACTTTAATTGGTTACAGCAACCGGTTTCGCTCCCGCCGGAGATTCGGCAGGGTGAGAGAGAGTAACCAGTAAACTGTTTACTCTCTCACCCTGACGAAACTCCGGCGGGAGCGAAACCGGTTGCTGTTACCAAATAAATTGGTTTAGATACAAATACTATAAGCGCATTGTTATTTTATTTAATAATATAACACCATAAATTAAGTGTCGGTCACGTGAGGAGTCGGAGAAATCAACGTGCGTGCATGACAAGATGTATGAATGTAGAGGTATCGAGAGAAGTATGTCAGTACAGAACAGTGTGGCGTTCCATTTTTTCTGCCTACCCCTCCGGGGAGATGGCGTGATGTTAAGTTAGTTAGTTAGTCATAAATTAAGTGCTTCATACGAAAGTCTGGAAATTTCAACTGTTAAAATTTATAACATTGTAATTATTTCACAATTTAAAATAGCTTTCGCGACACTCAAAAAGTGAATGATAATAATTTTGATATCATAGAAGTGTTAGAAATTTCAACAGTTGATAATGTTGAAGTAATGATAATGTTGAAGTAATGACCAAAACAATGAATAATGATTTTATTTTTACTCCAACCGCAAAATTTCTAGTGCACCTTTATACTTGTGATCTATCGAATAGTGAAACTGGTTTAAATTTAAACAGTACATTGTAACACACCGCAGAACAGGCCGCGGGTTCTATCTGACAGTTACCACCAATCAGAACCCAGTTGGCCCTGCTCTGATGGTTCTCCACAGGAATTTATGTTCATGTCACAGTATTGCTACGAGCTGCGAAAGCAAATTTCCAAATTGGGTCAGCGCAGTGTGAGTCTGGCGATACAATCTTTAGAAGGAAATCGAAATGTAGCAATTCTCGTGCTGTACTACAAATGGTAAATGTCTTTCTTATTCTCAACAAGAACAACAAAATCTTATATAAAAGTACGTATAAGTATTTTATACTCTGTACGATTTATTTAAATCAAATCAAATCGAAGCAAATCAATTGTATCTCAATAGAGACGAGGATGTAAATTATTTGGAAATAAAATATGGTGGTCGAGGCGTTTACAGGACTTATGACCTGTCATTGGTTGGGTTAACCAATGACGTTAAATAAGTTATAATTAAATAAAACGATGTTTTTTAACTACTTCCACTCTGGTTTCGCCAGGCTCGCTGGCATCGACAGACTGGTGACACTATTGTAAACTTAGTCATTTATATACATACAGATCAGCGAGCCTGGCGAAACCGGTCGCTGTCTAAATAAAGACAAAAGTGGAAGTAGTTAAAAAACATCGTTTTATTTAATTATTATTTAAAATGAACTTCCATCAAGAGATTTCAGTTAAATCATTTGATTATCTTAAAAACGTTGAATAAGCGTTGTCTCACGATTCATGTCTTTACGATAATCATGTCTTTACGATTCAAGCAAAATAAAACGTGACATCAAACAAACAAATAATCGTGCGGGAAAGGATCAGCACACTACTCTGTTCTGAGAAACCTTACAAACATCCTGACAAATATTCATACATTGGCTCTTCGGATTTCAATTAGGAAAAAAATTGTAAATTACTATTATGAAATAAGGAAAGGGAATTAATTTTAACGGTTGAAGGACGTGTTAGTGTTTGTGGTTTTGTTTCAGAATTCCAGTAACATTACAAATTTACCAGAAAAGTGGAAACTTCCATACACTTTAGACGGAACACCAGATATTTGAAATATTTAAACCAAAACAATGAATTCTTTGAATTTTATCAATGTATAGTATCATTATGAATATAAGTCACACCCTTTATTTTTTTCCAAGAAAAATCAATTAAAAATTATTTTAAAAAATCTTATGTATGGAAGTGAAGCATGGAACTGGCAAAAGAAGGATGAAAGTAGAATAAATGCAGTAGAAATGAGATCTCTAAGACGAATGTGTGGCAAATCTGTATATGATAGAGTGACAAATGCAAGTATAAGAAGTGAATGTGGTGCGAATGAAAGTGTTATGAACAAAATAAGGAAAGGGTCATTAAGATGGTTTGGACATATGGAAAGAATGAGTGAAGACAGAATCAAATCAATCAAATATTGAATTTCGGACACGTGAGGAGTCGGAGAAATCGACGTGCGTGCATGACAAGATGTATGAATGTAGAGGAAGCGAGAGAAATATGTCAGGACAGAACAGTGTGGCATTCCATTCTTTCTGCCTACCCCTCCGGGGAAACGGCGTGATGGTTAGTTAGTTAGTTTTTAGTTTAGCTTTTTATTTCAATGTTTGAACATAAAATATTTACTGCTTTTTCTTTTCTGAACAATAAAATAAAAATAGCATCTAGTTTTTTTGTAAACGCCCTGTCACTCACACTTTTAGAAACATTCTCTCCGAAATGAACGGATTCTTCTCCTTAGTACTCCATACTTCATTAACAACTATTAACATCTTATTTCTCTCACTCAATCTTGATCTGGATATTTTATTGATTTTCATCCAGTTGCATGGGGGTTGAAACCAGAACTACCTTGTTATACAGTCATTTTCGCTTTTATAGATAAAATCTTAATATCATTCACTATGTTTAAAGCTACATTCACTTGTTACCCGCACCAATCAATCATTCAAAGTCACTGCCCGTTGGCAATCTATTGTGAAACTATGAAAATTGAACAGTTCTTAGTTAACATTTAACGTTGAACTATGACAATTATGAATTAAAAGAATTCTAGCACAATCGAATTCATAATGATATCTAATGCAAATTCATATTGACTTTTTGTGGTAACTTTTGGTTTGAAAAATAATTTGTGTCTTTTTCTTCTTTATGTACTTTGTATACAACACTTACTTTTTAAACAAATTAAAATTAAATATCAAACATGTTTCGGACTTCGGACGGAAATTGATTTTATTATTAATCAAATCTAGGAAGTTAATTTTTTTTAATTTTAAATTAACCATTATATTTGTTTTAACAAAATCATAAACATTTCAAACAATTTTTTTCAACATCTGTTAAAACTGACCTTATTTGTAAACAATTTAATAATATTTTAAATATCTATATAATATCACTGAGGAAGGACCGGGTAGTCCGAAACATGTTTGATATTTAATTTTAATTTGTTTAAAAAGATGGTGTTGTATACAAAGTATATAAAAAAGAAAAGGAAAAATACAAAACATCTACTACACAAAGTATGGCGAACATAGAAGAAATAATTTATATGTTTACAAAAAAATACGTATGTGATATTTAAATTATTCAAATATCTCAAATTTAAACTTTTCCAGGACAAAAATTGGCGATAGGGGTGACATCTATACTTAATGTTCAAAATTAATACGAGGTTAAAAGAGAATTCTCGAATAACGTATTATATTACAATACAGATCTGTTTTTTTTATCAGTAAAAATATGATGAAATTATTTGAAATTTTACAACCTCATTTAAATTCGGTAGTCTTAACTGAACAGATTTAAAACAGGAATAAGGTTTAATAGGGTGAGATAGGAGATGAGATGTTGTTTCCCAGACACAAACGTAGAATGAGTACAAGGTGTACAGATTATCAAGCTGGAGAGGAAAACCGACTCAGCGGACCAGCGCAGAAGCAATTCGCTCTTTTATATCTGTTTTCAAAAGTCTGCTAACATACACAGCAATTTATCTTCTTCCGATCGCGAATCCGACAAAAGCCGGTAGTGGCTAAGTCGCCACGGGTTCAGGGATGCCACAAACTTGAATCGGTCATCGAACTAATAAAATATTTAAAATAATCGAATGATTTTACTGAAATCTCTTGATGGAAGTACATTTTCAATAATAATTAAATAAAACTATGTTTTTAAACTACTAACGCTTTTAAAGGGTGGTTTTTTTTTGAGGTTTGGTTTTTTAACTGGCAACATTGTTTCTATAGACTATCAATATGAGAATTGACAGTTGATTTTTAATAATACGTTTCGTTATTTTATCCATCCGAGCAAGTTATTCGGAAGACCATGGATCGTTTTCGCACCACCTACACTCTAGTGAATAATACGCATCCACAAAGACGACGATTGCCGAAAATTGGACTTCACGATTGCGCTTCATTCGAGCTAGCTGTGGCGCTCACATGCCCGAAATCATATTTAAACAATAATGGCATAAAATTGTCTATTAAATAAAGCCAATATCATAGACATTAACATTATTTTAATGAGTTTTTTTTTCTTCTTTCGGTCCGGTTGCTGTCGAAATAAAGACAAAGGTGGATGAGGTTAAATACATCGTTTTACAAACTAACTAACTAACTCTTCGTCTCTTCGAAGGGGTAGGCAGAAATAATGGACTGCCACACTTTTATTTCCTGACATATTTCTCTCGCTTCCTCAACATTCATATATCGTGTCATGCACGCGCGTCGATTTCTCTGACGTGGCCGACATTCAATATTTGATTAATTTTATGTAATTTTTATTTTAATATTTAAAACGTACCGTTGCAATTTCTTAATCTTTACGTTCACGGAAATGATAAAATTATATATAATATAATTAATTAATTTTCGATAAACTTAAAGCGTACACTGTGGAGTTCCATATGGCGATTTTTTATGAATCAAAACACTGTTTTTTCCACTTTTGAGTGAAAACTGAAAAAAACAATTTCTGTATACGTACGCTCGTATTTCATTTGAAAAAACACTATGAAACATCGTTATATGTCTCACTTTATATGTTTTCGTTATATGTCACGTTAATGCCTTATCGTTCAACAATTTAGAATGTTTACGTGATTGCGTGAGTCCGAAATAAACGATCGTGGCAACTATTGCACCCTTGCCTCTCCGCTCGTCGGATTACACCGAGCCGGGAACTCGAACAATGACTCGTGAGTTTCCGCTGCGGCTCCGGTCACTAGCAGCCGGTCGGGGGAGCGTAATTCATTCTTTCATTTAACTAACAAATGAGAACAAAAGTCCCGCGGAATCGAACCGGTCGGCAAATGGATTGTGGAAATGAATAAAGGCGGCTTCTCTAAGCCCTGCAATCATTCTTCGTCCGGCGTGTGTTGAAACGAATAGGTCAGCATTATTACCCGACATGCCCCTGTTTTGATAAAGCGCCCATTCTTACAGAGGTGATTTATGTTTTGTGACGAAGTTGCATCGGAAATTCTCTAAACTCAAATGGAAAATCTTAACGAATCCAACAGAATCCCCGCTCTCTGAATCCATTTAAGTATAATATTTTTTTATAATATCTTTACCATTTTCCTGGAGGGACTCGAATTCACAACCTTCGCTATTCAAACCGATACATATACATTAGGGTGTCCCTTATATGGGCAATTTTTTTATTATTATTATTGAAACGCATATCCCCTAATTGTGTTTAATAGCCTACTAGTTACCCAAATACAGAATTTCAACTTCCTACGTTAATTCTAACCCGTGCCGACTTGGCCTCAAAGTTTTAGAAAATACCTTCTTTAGGTGTTTCTTAAATGTAGTTGTACATGATCACTTAAAACCATTATGTTAGATGAATGTTGATGAAAACATATATTTATGTAATACTTTTCATGATATTATCAAAAAAGACCAAAATTTATATTTATTTACTTGGATATTTCCTCTTCGAAGTCTCTTTTTTTACAGTCCGGGTAAATTTTTGTATGTTCTTGCACACAACATAATGTGAACTGCTTATGTTCTTCATCTGCGGTAGTCAAACCATGAAACTCTGTCACTAGATTAACAGCTCTTTCAGCTGTGCCATTAACTGCTTTTAAGCTAGTAATCTTATTTTTAGCTTTCACAAACGCCGCGCTGTCTTTCTATGAAGATACAATTTCTTGAAGGAAACTACTATCAAATTTCAGTCGTGAAAATACATCTTTACTCTTGACAGAAACAAAATCACTCAAATCTTTCCAATAAAGAAGATAACAATACTTGTAGTACCTATAAATAAAACAAATTAGTTCTAAATTAAATACTAGATTAAACACTACTTACGTATCATATAGAGAGCCAGACTACTGTTCCTTCGATGGAACATATCTCTTTCCCGAATCACCAAAACTTTCTTTTTGTAAGTTTTCTACAATGTTCCCTTCGGTCTGCTCATCAACGTTGTCATCAAAAATTAAAAAGATAGCTATTTCCTCTGACAAGTACCACAAATGTTGACTGAACTTGTTTAAAGCCGCTTTGGAAATTTTCAACTTCTTCGTAATCTTATAAGGTCCTTAAAAAACAAAAATCTTCATTCGGAGCTTTTATCGCCAAACTACATTCAAGCCAGGGCTTTACATAAACTGCCAAAATAAATAAACAAACATCTTGTAAAGCTTATTTGTCCTTAGCGCACATTTTAAACTGGGACTGCAGTAAACGTATTTTTAAGGAGTAAATAGCTCTTGCCATCCGTGATGCGTTGGGCCAGCAGGTATGATTTTTATTTTATTTTCATTGCCTTCACCCAGAAAAACAATAGTAAGCTCAATGAGTTTGCTATAATCATCTCGTACAATCGATTTTGCGATTCAAACGCACTTTTGAGCATCAGTTCGTATATATGATGGCGGCAAGCAAAGAGTAACAAATCTCTTTCTACTTTTTGCACACAAGCTCCGTTTAAGCATTCTGTATAAGATGCTGTCGTATCACAGCACATTCAAGAGCATCGGCGTGTGCGATATCGAATAAATTATCTAATTCAAGTTGAAAGTTCTCTTCGCGGCGCCTATGTAAGTCCTGAATCTTCTTGCTATTTTTGCAGTTCTCGTCAGACCTGATAAAGATCCACTAACTTCTTAACATAATTAGGAACAGCTCTGGTAGGTGTTCTAGCCTTTTTTCATAATATATTGCACGCCCGAATGACAAGACATTAACAGTCAAATTAACTTCACGTATGTTGAAAAATAAAACTGCGAGAATTTGATGATTAGATGGTAGTTTACACCTGTTATTTGGTGATTTACTTCATCAACCAAGAAAATACTCTTTTAATTGCTTTTTAGTTCCACTGACATCTTCGAAATATAAAACAATCCGTGCTATTACCCGACAGGCCGAGACTAAATGATAATAACTACGACAACGCGCCGCTCCTGTGACGCAATTTGTATGGGACATCTTTGCGCGTAAGTCGGCACGGGTTACACTGTTCCGAATAAGGAAAAAAATTGTTTTCGAATGTTTTAGGCCCAAATGAATAAAACAATAGCCTATGCATTGTAAAATTAAAATTTTGAAAAATAAGGGACACCCTAATATACATACATATATTAGAGGACCGGAAAAAGTATCGTTTTTTATATGAAACGATTTGAAACGATTAAAATATAATATTTATTTATAATAATTATAGTCGTATCCACCAGCAAAAAACTTTCAACAAAAAATCTAAAAATTTTCGAGTCCAATAACATTGACCTAAACCTCTGAAAATCACTAATAAAAATATTGGTGTGGAGTGTTTTACTATACGGCTGCAAGACTTGGTACCTGGGTGAAAGAGAGCGCAAAAGGCTGGAGGCATTTGTGGACCTTCCGCGTGAATTGCCCATGTTTCATGCAGTGACCAAGTTACAAATGAGGAGGTTCTCAGCAGAGTTGAAGAGAATAAGCACATGTTGAACACCATAGCGGAGAGGCGCGCGAAATGGATTGGTCATGTATTGGAGGGAATGGTCGAGGGATCGATTGGCAGAGGACAACCTCGCCAGGATTACCTAGACCAGATTTGCCGAGATATGGGTGGCACCTCTTATGCGGAGTTAAAGAGAGTTGCCCAGGACCGAGCGGAGTGGAAGAGGAGATGCGTTGCCTTGCTGCAGACCAATCATTAGATTGAGATCGGAGAAGAAGATTTATTAATCAAAATTTCATCTAATATATCTTTCTGGCAGTTTTTCGATCCCTCATCTAGAAAATTAAATTTTTTATGAATCAAAATACTCTAATAGGCCCAATTTCACTTATTTGTGTATTTTTTGCCATGTAAAAAATGTTTCGTCGACTGATGCAAGTCGTAATCGAATGGAGCAATGTCCGGTGAATATGATAGATGTCTTATCGTCATCCATCCCAGGTCCTATTTTTATTTTTATTTTTCCAGTATGTGGACGTGAATTATCCTGCTGCAAAAACACTTGCTCTTGGTCCAAGTCGTCCAGCTGATTACATAACAAAACACTTGGGCGTTTATTGTTTGCTTGCAGTTCAACCAAACGGACAAAATACCTTTTTGTTGTGAGCCTTGGCATTGGAGTGGTTTTTGCTACCTGCCTTTTTGATAGCCATTGTTTTTTGTATCTTTGACTAAAATACAACACACGTTTTTCGTCTCCCGTTATGAGATGTTGTAAAAATTGCTGTTTTGAATTTAATTCCAACAGCTCTTTGCACGCGTTTATGAGCTCACTTAAATTCTTTTCACGTAACTCGTGCGGTATCCATCTTCATAGTCTCCAAGTCTTTCTGTTTATTTTTCATTCGTTTTAATTAATTTATATAGAGTTTTATACGGGTTCAAAAGGGTAGTAGGGCTACGATGGGGTATGTTTTGCTGAAAAATATGCCTTTACAAAATGTCGTAAGGCGCCACGTTGCATTTACAACAGCAACACTACTATGAATTCCAACTCTCTAGCGTCCACGAGAAGTCTTTTTAAGACCCCGCGAACCCCAGGCAATGTGGCATATATTACTTAGTGCCATAGAAGATAGAGAGAAGACGAATGGCGAGCTTCCAGCGCCATAAAACTGGATACACCCAGCTACGGGAAGGTAACCCCGACAAAAAATTCTCCAGAGAAGGCAAGGGTATACCACTCTGGATATTTTTCCCCAGGTCATCACTATGAAGATGATCGTCAACGTTAGAGAGACTTAATAAGACACAAAAAAAGAAGAAGAAGAAGTTGAGTTTTATACCATCATTTAAGAAACAACAAGTAACCAAGGATTATAACCATTGATTAATTATATTATACAATCTCCAGAAAACAGCTCATTCCGGAGCCAAGCGTCCTGGGCCCTAGACAACCACCATGAACGTTCAAATAAAATATAATGACACTTCTAAAGAACAGACGTTTTCATTCTTATTAATTAAAAAAATTAAGTTTATTGTATGTACCCTTATGTCAGGTGAAATTTAGAGCGCGTTGTGTAACTCTAATAAAATACAGAAATTTATCTCGGTACATTAAAGTTATGCAATTTGCATGCAACGTTTGGTCCAGGAAATGCAAGGTTAACAAACGCCATCTATTTAAGCAGCAACTCCGCTGCATAATAAAATCTGGATGGGAATGAGACACTTGAAGTGAAAGCACACTCGAGATATTCGAGGGGAAATTCCATAGGACATTTCGGTAATAGTCTCGGTGTAATGGTACCGTACAGGCGCACGTATGTAAGACCTGCTCCGCTCCTAAAATAGAGTAGATTGTATGACTTATGACTTATGACCGCAAGGATTTCTTGCGCAACACCCCAAATTTTAATGCGGTTTTTCTTTTAAGAAAAATGGGATATATTTGTTACGTAATAAACACAATTTTTGGTTTTGATAAATTATTATCATTATTTTGTTTAATATCTCATTGACGATTTAATTTATAAATTAAAAAACTGCTTTCTCCACTGTTGAGTTTATTTTTCTCGGCATATTTCAAAAGCTTTACAGCTTCATAATCGGGAGAACGATATATGCTCCTGTAGAGATTTTGAACATGTCAAGAAAAATAAGCTCAAATGTGAAAGATACCATGTTATAATTAATTTAAAAAATCGTCATTAGGGCATTCCACGATATTAACGTCTTAATTTATTCTAAAATTAATAGAAATATTTTTTTTTATCATTACAGTACAACCCAATTTGAATCTCCTAACGATTTTCATCACAATCTAATTCTCATGATATTATTATTATGGGTATTATAACTATCATGTCATATTGATTCTCGTGACATGTGATAGGTAGCTAATCTATTGCCATTTTATTGTTATGTGATTTCTACATCAGATTAAAGACAGGGGGAGAATCACACATTCATCGCCGGAAATCGTAATCGGGAACTTCGATGTGACAGTCATAGCTGTTTGTTATACGAGAAAAAACATTTTTTATTTATTGATCTGTGAGTAATTGCCTTATAGCGTATTTATTTCAAATATTTAATGATGCAATAATCTCTTAGACGAATGTGTGGTAAATCGGTAAGCATAAAATTTCGAAAACAAATATTTGAAGTAAACTCAGTGCAAATTGAAGGTTAATTAAATAGTTTGGATACATGAAAACAGTGAATGAATACAGAATGGAAAAGAAATTTTTCGTTAACGATGTAAACGGAACCGAAAATAGGGAAAGACCGTCGGTCATGTGAGAAGTCGAAGAAATTGACGTGCATGTATGAGACACGAAATGGTTTCTTAATTAATGTTTATTTTGTTAAAAACACACTTTTTATATTTTATATGAAATTGGTTATTTTTAAATTAAAATAAGAATGGAGTGAGCAGATAAATATTATTACAACGTTTCATCACACATTTATGACAATTTCGTTTACGGTTTTTATACTGTGATTTATTTGCAGAGATTAAGTTAGTCTATCACTTTTTTTTACATATTATATTTATTTGATTACGAGTATTTTACTTGGAATATTTATTGTTAAGTAAATTAAATTAATTTCTTAGTAAAAGCATGTTTTATGAAACGTTGTTTTTAAAAGTAATAAAAATAATTAGGCATTTGTGAAATTAATTACCGTTCTATGCATAGTTTGAAATATCACATTTATTTTTCATAGGTCTTAAAAAATCACCCCTGACCCGAGCGACGGGGAGCAATTCCTTCCAGTAAGACAGAAGTGTGCGGTTTTAAATAATTGAGCCAAGTCTCGAGTGATACTTAGACAGTGCTTCGTAGAGAACTTCACAATAGTACCGAGCGTATTTGTGTAATGTCACTTACTGAAATAACAGTTTATGCTACCAAGCTAAAGTTCTGCATTTGAAATCATCTAGAAATGACACTGTGAAGTTGAATAAGTATCTATCCAGTCAACGTTAAAGTTTCTCCCTTTGAAACAATGGATATATACGACAATATTTTACTTATTAATAAACGCTAATATGCAATTACGTCAATTACATGCTAATCAAATTGCCTATAACTCGGTGTTGTAGGTACGAGAACAAACTATTAAAGCGACAGTCGTAGCTAGCTACTTGAAGGATACCATATGGACAAGTAAACACCTTCTTACATATATTAAGGCCAGGATAAACAAGACATGCATCCGCCAGATCATGACATATGGGATAGAAATTAGAGCCGATACCAACAGGACCAAAAACCTTCTAAGAGTAGCGTAAATGAGAATCGCAGGCAGAACTCTTAAAGATCGGATTTGAAATGAAAAAATACTCTCTATAGTATTGAAAGCATAGTGAGGTGATGAAAAGTAAAAAGCCTTTCTGGGGGGATCATGCATACCTTATGGAAAATACGAGATTTGAAGATGCGAAAATTGCTATAACTGAAACTCGGACCATGAAAAAGTATAGCTGACCTTATCGACATATTTAGATGATGCCATTATAAAACCAAAATGTTAATGAATGAACAATAATGAACAAATTGTATACAATATTTAATATGACTGCAGATGACAATGGTTTACTTCCCCAGCTTAAAAATGTATATTTTCGAGTAATTTTATAAGTTGATGAGTTATTATTTCTAGGTGGAGAACAGCAGTACATAAAGGCACACAAGACTCTGAAGCACAGTGCAGAGACGACGCCGCTGAGAGGAGGAAGAGAAGAAAGGAGAGACCACTGGGAGACGGTGACGGCTCCACTACAGGCGCCTTCCCCTGCCCCAGATGCCCCAAAATATGTGGGTCCAGGATCGGGCTCTTCAGTCACATGCGGACCCACAACCGTGAAGGACAGTCTTCCTCGGACACGAGGGACAGCCGATGATGATGATTTCATAAAGATAGTAATATTAAATTTCTTTAATTTATTTTTCGAACACTTCATTTAAAAAAAAAAATATTTGTTCAACCACCCTTGTGCAACTGGCTTCATTTGCAGTCAAAAACTCTTGAACTGAGGCTGACTGTATTTTCAGTTCAGAGAAATGTAAAAACTTTTATAAGATACATTCACATATGAGCTGCAAATGTAGTCTGCTACAATTTAAAACCATTTTTTTTGGACTGCAAATTAGCCAACTTATATTTTTTTACATCGAAGTAAATTCGTCGTTCCAATGTGCATTAAATATTACTATTGAAGCCGGTAGACTGTATGAAACATTAGCGTGAAGCATTTCCAGACAGGCCTCTTAGAATCCTCATTAATATTACAAGCAAAATCTATCAGTGACTCGAGACGGAAATAATCCGTTGAACGGAGAGAATATTATTCACAAAAATTCAAACTTTCCTTTCAAATCGCAACTTACTCGATGTATTGCATTATTCGTGGATTGCTTTGGTAAAAAAAAATACTTAGTACCATATTTTTTTTATCTCGACAAGTTTTGAAGAATCTATTGTTAGAATAAAAAGTGAGATATTTTATATACATGTTTTTTAAAATATATTTTTGAGGTCTTTCGCGAATGCGAGTCCCGTGAGGCTGATTATGTAGTGCAATATAGGGAGGTCTGGTGATGTCCATTCTTTGGACATAACTGTACCAGTCCCTCTTTTATTAGCAGCTACAACTTATAATACCTCAGCCACATTTATCTCTCGTATTCTGGTGTTCCTCACGCAATCTCTCAGTGTCTAAACTGCTCTTATTCTCAATCTCGCAAGTTCTCAAAACTTGTTTGGTCCTGACTGTGTTTGCCCTTGCTTCAATAGCATATGTTATTATTGGTCTTATGCATGCTTTTTATATTCTCATCTTACTCTATGTTTTTCCAATATAAATCTTGTTAAAAAAAATATGACCTTAAAGTCGCGCTGACATTCCAAAGTTTTATACCATTCTTCTTCTACTTCGCGTGCCGTATCTGGTCTCCCTGATGTTGGCAATCACTCCGGCGAAGGCTTCTCTATCTTGCACAACCCGGAACAGCTCCCCCACATGTCTCATCCTGGTCCAGTATGTTATGTTGCACAGCCAACGTTTGCCTCCTACCAGAACTTTTCTTCTCTCTTTCTCTTTGCTAGCCTTCTTTCCTCCACTGCTGGATATAGGTTTCTTCCAATTTCCTCCACTCGTCTCTATTCCGCCCCCTTTGTACCAGGACCACGCTGCCCCTCAATTTTTCCCATCAATATTCATTGGAGCAAACTGTATTTATTACAAACTATATTATACTATTATAAAATTAAAAATATTATCTGCTGCTTAAAACCAGGATTTTATTTTGCTTATTTAATCATAGCTCGCTTTTACTAGTAATAAAATGAATAACCAATATTAACGTAATAAATTTAAGATCTGGTAAAGAGAAAATTCATTTTTGGGATAAACGTACACACAAATAAAAGTAAGTAACTCAATCAAATTAGGTTTTTATTACTAAACCACTTACTCAAATAACCTTTTTGTATCGAATCCGCCATTTCCATCAAGCGAAATTGTTAATCAAATTAAAGTACACATACATATGCGCGGGAATCCAACCGTTCATCGTGGGCATCTTGTACATATGAACCAATATGAAACGATATCGTGTCCTTAATATCAAAAAGAGTTTTTTTT
Organism: Lepidostoma basale; assembly: GCA_022606425.2. Classification (NCBI taxonomy): domain Eukaryota; kingdom Metazoa; phylum Arthropoda; class Insecta; order Trichoptera; family Lepidostomatidae; genus Lepidostoma; species Lepidostoma basale. The sequence continues at coordinate 191,137 of JAHDVF020001444.1, read as the reverse complement.
TTGAAATAGCGGGGGATAGCAATAAAAGAAATGACATCATTCGTACCCTTATGATTTTCTCATTTTGTCAATTCTTCTTTCGCTATCTCTCTTTCATATTTGTCAAACTTTGACACCCGAGATGAGAAAAGTTAAATCGCTTTTTTATTTGGCTTATTCGAACGACATCTTAAACACATCTTCTGTGTACTTGTGTGTGTAAGGACGTGTTCTAGAGACAGAGTGTTGTGTTCAAACATTTATAAAAGCGTTTCTTTTCTGAAACGAAAATAATTAAAAATACCTATTTATATATGCAAAGTGATTTTTTTTTTTTTTTTTATAACCAATCTTCACACAAATGTGTTATATTTACTGACATCAACAATGGTCACGTTGAATGAATTTCTTGTATTTAAATATATTTATTGTATTAACGATATAAATGGAGTAAGGAGTCGAGGTAAGCCGATGAAAACATGGCATGACCAGATTAATCAAATATTAAAGATTGGTTGAAGCCGAAAGAATCGACGTGCGTGTATGACTCGATGTATGAATGTGGAGGAAACTAGAGAGGTATGTCAGGATAGAGTAGTGTGGCGGTCCATTCTCTCTGCCTACCCCTGCGGGGAAACGGCGTGATGGTTTGTTGTTGTTGTTGTTTATTGTATTTTCATAACGGCTTGTTGTTTTTTTACATTGTACGGCAATGTGAAAAATCTATTCTCAATAGATGGCGCTAGTGTAGATTAAACTAAAATATGTGAAATGTTTCTCAACATGGTAGCATATATACAACCTTCATAAATAATTGTCAGACGTGGTGTCCGTAAGAAGGGTGGAATGGGGAATGTCGTATTACATAAAATCGATCGCTTAACCCAACCAATGACAGGTCATAAGTCCTGTAAACGCCTTGACCACCATATTCTGTTTCCAATTAATTTACGTTTTCGTCTCTATTGAGATACAATTAATTCTGAAACATTTTGTTGATAATGATATATCGGTTTATTATAATTATAACGAAAATCACATTATATATAGATATATAGATATATCGGTTTATTATAATTATAACGAAAATCACATTGACAACACGAAAGCAACATCTAATAAATACAGATAATAAAAATGTGTCTTTTGAATTTTTCAATAAAAAATATAAGGAGTTAAGAAATGTTCGGTCCGTTTTACAACAGAGGGCTCTGACTGCTTCGGGCCTTCAAATCTGGCAGCCATTTTTTTTCGTAAGCCTTAGCATCTCTCGATTAAGTTCAGTTCGCGCATGTTTGTTATACATACAACAACATTTGCTTTATCGCTCCTTAAAATGGCGACTTTCGTGGTAAATAAGCATTTACAAGAAGTTCTGCTGTTCAGTTTTAATTGGAATAAGAGTGAAGCTGAGGCACATTAAATGCTTGCGAAAGTTTATGGCAATCATGCCCCATCAGCTAAATCATGCAGATAATAGTATAGATGCTTCAAAGCTGATGATTTTAGCGTTGACGACAAAGATCGTCCTGGAAGACCGAAAACGTTTGAAGACGAGGAATCAGAGAGTTCACTGACGAAGATCCAACTCAAACACTTAAACAACTGGCAAAGGCATCGGAATGTCAACAGTGAGTGAACGTTTAACGGCCATGGGAATGATCCAAAAGCATGGCAATTGTTTTCCACGTGACCTGAAGTGACGTTAGAAGGTGATTTTAGACGTACGAATTACTGCTTGCAAGGCAGAACAGAAAGTCGTTTCTCTATTGTATCATTACGGGAGACGAGAAACGGATAAGTTACGATAATCTTACTTTTAATCTAGTAACAAGAAAATATAATAAATTCGTACTTCATTACAGCGTCTTTCCAGTCATGACATATGGAGCCGAGACGTAGACAATGACGAAAGGTCTAGTCTACGGATTCAAGGTCGCCCAACGCGCCATGGAAAGAGCCATGCTTGGAATAACCTTGAGGGACAGATTTAGAAACGAATTTATTCGTCAACAAACCAAGGTGGAGGATGGGCGGGCTGAAGTGGCGATGGGCTGGCCATATCTGTCGGAGAACCGACGGCCGATGGGGGAGACGGGTTCTGGATTGGAGATTGCTTACAGGATTCCGCAGAGTTGGACGTCCCCCTGCCCGCTAGACCGACGACTTGAGGAGGATTGCTGTACCTGGATGGATGGGAGCGGCAATGGATAGGGGGCGGTGGCGTGCTTTGGGAGAGGCCTACATTCAATAGTGGATGACAGACGGCCGATGATAGCAAGAAAAATAATGTTATTGATTAAAATTTTACTCAGTCTACAACAATATTTCTAAATAAATAATACTAGTTGCAACCCGTAAAATATTCACAGAATTCATTTAAATTCTACATTAAGTTTCGTGGTTTGTTTATTTCTTGAATGTCATACAAAAATAATCAGAAAATTTAAAATAATCTAAACAATTCTCTCTCGCTCTCTCGCATTCAAAATATTCTCGTACTCTTATTTTGATGACATGCTGGTTTTTGTCTATTTATTTCTAAAAATGTATTATCGTGATATTTAGTATTCACTCCTTCCACTGTCTATTTTATCATAATAGAACAAAAATGAGATGATATAAATTAAGGAACTAGGAAGATAAATAATATTGTAGCAAAAACTGTAAGTAATTGAGAAAGTTTTTTGCACAAAAAGTTGAATATCATTTCGCCAGCCGAGAGACCACTTGTCTAGTTTCATCTGTCAAGACCCTTCAACTCAGGACTACTATTTCATTCCCTGCTGAAAACTTCCTTTAAAATAGGTACAGCGTTTTTCTTGGATCCTTCATTATATTTCTCCCCGAGACTGGAACATTTTATTTCTCGCTAATTATGAGGAAATTTTAACTGGTCGTTTTAAAACGAACTTCTTTTTTCATTGTATAGATCGAATATTATATTCTAGAAAATATAATATATATTGATATTCTCGATCACAAATTTTAATGAGAAATAATCCTCTTTACATATGATATTTCAAAGAATTTATAAATAAGGTAAAATCATGTTTTTGTTCTTTCAACTTTTGCCTCAGCATAAGAGTAATCTTAATAATATCATTGGGGAGAAGGAGGAATACACGCGTGGATGCTTACTTCTTTCAACTGATTGGTGGCCGTTTGCATAACTCGAATGTTCTTTCTTCTTCGTGCTTACTTCTTATTCTTCTTCTTTTCCTTATAGACCTTTGGTTTGTTCCTAAAATCAGGCTGGCCTCTCTTGGGAGGTTGACTCTCCAACTATCTCTCCATCTCTTCGGCGGTCTTCCGGGGGGACGGCAGCCGGCAGAAATCTGATGCGCCACAGCGTGTGGGATTTATGGTTACAATTCTGTGAATCAATCTGCAACAAGCTTCACTTGTTTCTACTCAATTCTGTCTCCAGTCAGTCTTTTCATATCTGTGTAGCTGCCACAGCGCATGTCTCTTAACACCTGGTCCATATGGGTATCCCTTGAGCGGCCTCTGCAATTTCTGCCCTCAATTATTCTCTCTGCGATAGTAATAAGCAGGCCTAAATGCATAATGTTATGGCCTATCCAGTTTGCTCGTTGCTGGGCAATCCTTTTGGGCATTTGACTCGTTTCTCTGGCTCTTTTTATTATCTCGCTGTTTTGGATGTGTTCCAACTAATGGATCCCCATCATGTTTCCGCGCCCAATTTCTACAGCATTCATCCTTTTTTGCTAGCTCCAAGCATCACTTTCATACATAAGGGTTGGCACTAAAATACCATTATGTACTGCCATAGTTGTTTTAATGGATATATTTCTATTTGAAGTGATGACTTTAAGAGCGCAATTTATTTAATAAACTCGGTTTAAATTTATAAAAAATTCTACTTATATTATATATTATATCATGATGCCTTAGAGAAAGTTTTTAAAAATTATCCTTAGAAAATTGCTAGATTTATCCTCAGCCAAATTGTTCAAGCGATTCGACGTAAGGAGAGTTATTGAACTTTATAAGAAAAATATACTACTGAAGATTTTTAAACTAAAAACAGAAAATAATTACTTTTCCTGTCAGCGACCAAAGAATAAGGGATGCATTATATATATTTTTTTAAAGTTAAAACAACTACAGCCCAGCATCATTTTCAATTTAATTGACAAAAATGGTTTAATGCCCTCCTAGAAGAACTCAGAAACCAGGTCTCATACAATAAATATAAATTTTCTATCAAAAACTTGAAAATGTCGTGAACTTTGGTGACATCAATTAAATTTAAGTGACATTCTAGATACTCCTCTCCTTAACACAGGACATTTTATTTTCAAGGAGAGTAAGAGAAACGCAAATAAATAAATAAATGTTTAAATATGTATTTATATTTTTTAATATAACTTAAGTGCAACCATTTTGTACCATTTATATACAAAATTACATATTTAAAAAAAATTATTTCAATTTTATTACAAAAAATTCCGATTCATAATGTACACCTACTTTGAGTTCAGTTGAGCGTACGATACAATATCATAAGTACGGAACAAATCATTTGGTTAAATTTTCAATTATATCCGCCAGCCTCGGCTGCAATCGCATTAAATGCTTAGGACCACAAATACCTCCGCAGAATAATGAGTTTCAGGCTTGTTTCCAAGGAGAGCTCCGAGGATGGGAGCATCGAGATGGGATCCAATTTAAATAAGTCGGAAAAACGCTTCCCCGTCGATACGGCTTATATTCCAATACGATGATACGTGTACAGTAGTTGTCTGTCTTGAGTAGCTGACTTGAAATAATGACTCTTTAATAGAAAATACGTAATGATATTTTCAGTACTTAACATTGAACCCTAATTTAATCAATGAACAAACTAACATATATTCATCCCCACTACTCTATGTATTTCCGATATAATTAGATTCAAAGAACTCTTCATTCTGCAGTGTATTTAATTCACATTTTAGATGCAGAAGAGAAGAATACATCAATTGAGTCTACGCACACAGGATGGCGATTTTATTTTATATATAATACTTAGAATCATTAGTCACCTTGAAATATATAAAATCATTTGTAAGCAATTTGTAAAAATATATTTTTCTTAGATTATCAAATATCATTTGATAATGCTTAAGAAAGGCGAAATATGTCAATCCCATAAACTATAACAAAATTTCTAAAAAACAAACGTTTTTATTGGTAAATTGAAAATACTTAAGTGTACAATTCTTCTATTTATATTTTTTCAAGATTAGTTCCGCCTATTCAGAACATCAGCTCATTTTCTATCACGTAAATCTTCTCTCACATTTCTAGATGATTTACTACGTACTTCATTTTACTATTGTCTCTCGAAGCGTCTAAAAGGCTACCCACGGTCAGTTTACAAACTGACATTTTCTTTAGATTTTATTTTTACTATAATATAATTAAAATTTAAAAAGAAAAATAACAATTCAATGTTTTTTCCGAAACACTATGATACTTTAATATTATGAACTGTTAAAATATAAAACGCTGTTTATGGTATCACATTTTTTATTATTATTTCGTTTTTTTTCGTGACAGCTGTTTCGTCAACCGATAATTGATGTCAACATCAGTTGACGAAACAGTCGTCGCGAAGTTTTTCAAAATTGATACCATAAACAGCGTTTTATATTGTAAGAGTTAAGAAAACTTGGTCAAGAAATCATAAAAAAAAGTTTTACAAACAAAATTAAATCTTAAACAATCAATAACTGAAATAATTTTATAACGCAAGCTTGGAATCTTGTGATGCCAATTTTGTCAAAAATATAAAAGTACATTTTTGAAATATATAGCTGTCATGTGCAATGTTAGGTTTATGGGCGCAGTAAATATACTACATACTTAGCGGTAAACTAGTGTGTGTTTTCATCGCCGTGGCACACGCCCTCTCGCGTGAGGGGGAACTTTTTTCTGAAATATTAAAACCCGCAGTTGTCATCTCAAGAACCGCAGAAAAAGAAGAAAAAACTTTCAACTTCAAGCCTACCGCCTTAAAAACCATCTGTCTCCCCTTCACGCCGCGTCCTGCGTCGCTTCCTCCCGTCATACTATCAAGGACCACGAATAGGGTTGGAAAAATCTTCTTTGATTGTTAATTTTTTTTCATAGAAGTCCATTATCACTTAACAATTATAATTTTCATATATTTGTAATTTATTCTAGTGTTTTTTTAATGTTTACAAATACTTGTAGACAAATACTGGATTTACCCATTACAGGTTAATCATTGAGAATTAATTGTATTTCAATAGAGACGAAGATGTAAATTATTTGGAAACATAAAATGGTGGCCGAGGTGTTTACAGGACTTATGACCTGTCATTGGTTGGGTAAAGCGTGACAACCCAACCAATGACAGGTCATAAGTCCTGTAAACGCCCCGATCACCATATTCTGTTTCCAAATAATTTACTTTAATGTCTCTATTGAGATACAATTAATTCTTATTCTAGTGTATTTAAACTTTATAACACAAAGACCACACTGCATAAAACACTGATTAGACTAGTTTTAACATATTCCTCGGAGACTTAGACACTCACTAAACGTGATGAATTAAAGATGAACTGCTGCTGAAAAGAAAGATCCTCCGCAGAATCTTCGGACCCATTAAGGATAGTCAAACGTGGAGAAGGAGATACAACACAGAGCTCTACAATCTATACCAGGACGTCAGCGTCGTCAAGTTTATAAAGATTAACAGACTGCGCTGGCTAGGGCACTTGCACCGCATGGGGGATCTGGAGCTCCCCAAAAGAGTGTTGTATGACAACCCAGTAGGGCGAAGAAGCGTCGACAGGGCGAGACTGCGATATTTGCATGGTGCCGTGGCAGACTGACGGGTCCTGGAGCAGCAAGACTGGGAGGTGGCGGCTAAAGACAGGATGGGATTGAGGCGTTTCTTGGAGGAGGCCCACCAAGGGTTGTAGCGCCGAAGAAGAAGATGTAGACGTATTAAAACTTTTATTTTACTTTCATATGAAGCACTTATTTTGAAGTACATTCCAATTGAAGCTCTTCTAATTTGGTAGCCGTCTGTTGTGCAGTGTGTGGTCTAGCGTTATCATGAAACAGCAGTGGCCTAGAGCGATTAACCAGCCTCGGTTGTTTAGCAGCTAGCTTTTCCATCATGGTTTGCAGTTGCTGACAATAGACATTTGCCGTAATCGTCTGGCCAGATTTAAGAAAGCTGTAGTGAACGACACCAGCACTAGTCCACCAAACGCTCACAAGTAACTTTTTTGGAGTCAATTTTCGCTTGGGGCATGGTTTGGCTGGTTCGGCAGGGTTCAGCCATTGCGATGAGCGCTTCCAATTATCATACAGGATCCACTTTTCATCACAGGTAATGATTCGATTCAAAATCCCTTCATTATTGTGCCGGTTGAGTAATGCAACGCAGCAGTCAACGCGCGGTTGTTGATTTGCTTCACTCAATTCGTGAGGTACCCACCTTTCAAGCTTTTTCACCTTCCCAATTTGCTTCAAGTCGATTAAAACAGTTTTATCACTAACACCGCAGCCTGCAGCTAACTCGGACGTGGTTTGCGATGGATCCGCTTCCACAATAGCCTTCAATTCTTCATTATCAACTTTGGTCTCCGGCCGTCCACGGGGCTTGTTCTGCAGGTCGAAATTTCCAGAACGAAAACGTTGGAACCAAAAACGCACTGTGTTTTCTTTTGCGGCACCGTCGCCATACACATCATTAATCCTTCGAGCCGTTTCTGCAGCACTGGTGCCACGGTGGAACTCGTACTCGTAAATAACGCGATATTTCATGTTTTCCATTTTGTAAACTGAGTGACGCAAAGAAAAAAAACAATTGAGGAAAAAACAAATTAATTATAATTTTCGAAACACAAATACTTGAGTAAATAGCTGTATAAATTTGAATTTGGAATTCCTAACAAAAGAGAAGATATTTGAGATCAAAGTTACCAGTACGGCAAAACGCCAATTTCATATGTAAGGACCTAATATTTTAATTATATACTTTTAACATTTGTATTTAAACCACTTTATTATTTACAACCACCAACCAGTTTCGTTCCCGCCTTAGCTTCGTCTGAGTTTCAAAGAGACTCTGTGTTTCAGTGTCTTTTTGTAACCCTGACGTAGCTCCGGCGGAAGCGAAACCGGTTGGTAGTTGTAAAGAATAAAGTGGTTTTAATATAAAATTTAAAAGTGTGTTATTATTACATCTTATTGTTTCGTTGAATCGCTCTTTACATCATTACAGCGCGAGCCAAATCGATGTAAATGGTATAGCTTTCATTCTGATTCTTGTGACATGTGATAGGTAGCTAATCTATCGCCATTTTATTATCACGCAAACTCTGCACCAGACCAAAGATAGTGTAGCATTCAGAGCACTACCCACTCGGCCAGGTCTTCAAATTATAAACACTTTTTTATTTAATGTTTTTTGTCCATTATTTAAGATGTGAAAATTGATTTTATAATTTTAAAATATACAAAATATTAGTTTAAATGATCAACGCACACTTTTTCAATTTCTAGTATTATTTCGAAAAACATATTTATTTATCATCATGATAATAACAAAAATAGAAAGATTTTATTGAAAGTGGAAAAGTTAATCAAAATCTAAAATAAGTGATTTTATTTTTAGATAAGTGTAATCCCAAACGCATCTATTATTTTAGAAAACAGAAACGCATCTATTTTGAAAATATTTTCATTTTCCAAGCTTAAACGTTAACATATTTTTATGCAATGGCACCCTCGCTAAGACGCCCTGTAATGGTTTTCAGCCGTTGGAAATAGAGCTCCCGTTTGGCGCTAGTCATGTGAGAATTTCGCGCAATTTAACCGAGTGAAACTTATTGTCGATTGACCAAAGTGTATAATGAATAATAATTATAGCTTTTTAAAAATACAGTAAGTCAATATCACATGTTACGTAAAAATAAACAAAAACACGAATTTTGGTTTTAATTTATTCAGTCAGTTGATCTGACCCTAGATTTACCAGCCCTGACGCTGAGGGCTCCATTAAAATCGGCCGCAAAGGGCACATTCGCGCAAATGAAACCAGAGGAAATTGACTTGTCTGCGGAATTGTAAATTCGCAAATTTAAATGGGTAAAAAGTATAAAAATGATCTTCATCCTGGTGACATTCCTAGTGATCGAGTGGGTGGGGTCAACCAAATGCAGGGGTGACGCGAAAATACAGTTATTTTGACTTATGCACAACTTCATCAAAAATATTATATAACATAATTTTCAATTACCATTTTAGAATAATTTAAAAAAATGCATTCTAAAAATTAAGAAATATTTATGTTTTTTCTTCTATGTTCGCTATAATTTGTGTTGAAGATGTTTTATTTGTATTTTTCTTTTTTATATACTTTGTATATATACATCACAAACTTTAAAAAAAAATCAAAGTAGATATCAAACATGTTTCGGTCAACCCGGTCCTTCGTCAGTGACTTTATAAAGATATTTAAAATATTATAAAATTATTTACAAATATGATCAGTTTTGAAAAAATTTATAAAGATTTTATTATGTAGTTGCTAAGTTTTGCTAGTTATAAGATGAAAATAGGATTAATGCCATTGAAATATGATCGGCATACAAAACTAATAAGAAATAACGATATGTAAAGCTGTTGAGTGGGTTTTAAATAAAATTAAAAAAGGATCATTTAAATGGTTTGGACGTTTGTGACGAATGGAGGGGAGAATGGTTAAATATAATAGATATATATCAGCAGTGTGGATAGAAAAGAAGTCGAGGAAGACCATTGAAGACATGGATGACCAAATGACCAAATTAATCAATTACTGAAAGGGGGCCAAGTTCGAAGTCGGAACAATCGACGAGCGTGCGTGTCACGGTATGTGAATGTAGAAGACGTACAAAAATGTGATTTTCCATCATTGACAAATCAAAATAGTGTTTTTTAAAATAAGTACCTTTTAGTTTTCTAACCGGAGCTTCACCGGTATATTAAAATAAACGGTTTCAGTTTAAGAGACAGAAAAACATTGCCACCCATCGTGGGTAGAACTTCCCTTGGAGAGTACTTGGTAGTACCCTTGGAGACAGGATACCCAACTAAGAGATTCGCAGATGGAGTAGCCAATGAGACGATTCTGTAAGGACTACATCGAGAGGATGGATCCAGCGAGGATTTCTTAGGTCATGAAACACGAGACTCCAGGGGTCTGTTGACCATTAGGACGACCACCGAAGAGATGAAGTGAAAGCAAGACATCTTCATCACAGGAAGATATCCTGTATAAACATACCTCAAGATCTACAATACGGGGGGAGATGGAGAAAAAATTTAATCAAACGAAACAAACGGGTTTGGTATGCAGGGTAACAAAATTGTGTTTACATAAATAATGCGGTTTTGAAACCAGTATTTAAGTACTTCATTTATTTCTAACATTGTCACACCATAAATTTATTTCTTCATAAGAAAGTATAAAAATATTCTCATCTGGTCACTATCATAAAAAATTATTCTATCTAAACGATTGTTACGCTAACGCAACGGTAGTGTTAAATGGGTTAATAAACGTATCGTATAAGTAACAGCAGTCTTTAATAATCTTCGCGTAACTGCTGCTCTACACAGTGTATGCATAAAAAAATACATCGCACTCCACCCCTGATATTTTCTCTCTTTCTGGCATAAAAATGAGGAATGGCATCGTTAGCCGGAGAATATATTAAAACCATTTTTCAATTCTCGCGACGTTCGGGCCACATTCCGTTTCTGTACCAAATATTGTCGGACAGCAGTGGCGGCATTAAAACTTTTCGAATAGCTGAACTTCCGATAAAATTACATGGTATAAAAATATATTTATGATGATCGAATTCCTTAATTTTTATTTAAAACATGTCAATTGTGTGCACATGATTTATAAGTTAAAAAGAATTCTATAAACTGTGCTAGCATTATTTTTTACAAAATATAGTCTTATTGGAAATAAATGATAAATTCTCGTATTCGTATATATCTACATCATCATTTATGACACATATGAACAACTTTTGCATAGTTTATGATAAAAAAAATTACATTACTATTTGCACATTCAAAGAAATTAATATTTTTAATTGAAATTTCTTGGTAGAAGTTCATTTTAAATAATGAAAATAAAATAAAAATTGATATAAACTTCTTTGTTGTTGTATATTTAGTGGGCTTCCACTTGTGTTTAACGTCGACCAGTTTCGGTAAATATTTATTTAGTTTAGGATAAAATGACCTACACTTTTAAATTTTCAATATATTGTGAAGTGAAGCCATTAAATTACTTGTGTATTGTATATTGACAGTGTAATCGTGTTCGCATAAAGAAGGAAACAGAATACAAGTCACTAAAATCCTGGTAAATTGTTATATAATAATATAATATGTTGATTTTCTTTTAAGGAATAATGAAGAAATGTGAGGCAGACGATTGCATCGTAATATTTTTTTTGAAAAGGATCCCTGAAACGGTTAAGATATATAGAATGAATGGACGAGAGAAAAATGAATAAAATGTTGTTTACAAGCAATGATAGTGGAAAGAAAAGCCGAGGAAGACCAAAAGGCTGCCACATTCGAAGTCGGACAAATCGACGAGTGTGCATGTTACGATTTATGAATATAAAAGAATCTGGAGAAGTATATCAGGATTAAAGCAATTTGGCGGTCCATCCTCTCTGCCTACCCCTCTGGTGAAACGACGTAGTGGTTAGCTTATTAGTTAGATTTTATTTACAAGATTTTTTCTATTTAACTTAGTTTATATTATGTCGTGTAAAATTCAACTATTTTAAATGAATTTTACTTAAATTAGGGGGACACTTAAAAATATTTATGTAAGAAATATTAAATAATCATGTGCTGTCACTGCCACCCAGGGAAGGCGGGAACCCTTATTTCGTTTCTTTTCTTTTTCGTTTCTTTTCCTTCCTTTCATTTCTCTCATTTCGAGAGTGGGTTGTGGCGGCGCGGGGGACGTTATCATATTTGAATGACAAATAGACATTTCGTAAAAGGACACTTTCAATTCGTCATTCTTCAGACGAAAGATTAGCTATGCTACGAGATGTAAAATTTTTGTTTTGGCGATGGGCAGATAAGAATCATTTTGATCATCGATTATTTAGCTGTTGCTGTTAAAATTTTATTTCATCAACGTTTTCAATATACTTATAAAAGCAAATAAACTTTAAAATACTCCGTTTTATCCATGATTCTCAATTTTATTAAAGTCGTAGGAAATTTCATTTTGAAAAATAGAGCGTTCTAAAACCAAAATGAAATCAAAATACCTTGTTTGTTACTGAGGTTATCAAAGATAAATATGACTTATGACAGACGGAAATATTTATTATTTTCTTGTGAAAGCGGCTTAAAAATAAGCAATAAAGCCGAGATGAAGACACTGAGGACGATAGTAGGCAAGACGCTGAGAGACCGCGTGAGGAACACCAGAATAAGAGAGATATGTGAGGTTGAGGATATCATAAGATGGAGCAGACAGTGAAAAGGGGACTGGTACGGGCATCATCAAAGAATGGACACCACCATACTCCCTTATATTGCATAATCAGCCTCATGGGACCCGTACTCGTGGAAGACCTCCTAAAAGAGGAAGGACAGCTGGGAATCTACCTCACAGGAGGAGCAACACTCTAAAGAATAGACCACATAGGTCTACAATAAGGAAGAAGAAGAAGAAAAATTATATAGAATTGTTAAAATTCAATTCACTATTTTCATTTCCTATAAAATTTTATATAGGTACCAGAATACTCATATGTCAGAGAGCTGCCAAAACCGGTCAAAGACACGAACATAAGTGGATTTTAAGTAAATATACATTTTAAAAAGATTTTTTACATTTTTTTATTTTATTTTCATTATCATCAATTTCTATGTCTTCTTGAATCGAAACTGTGATATTTTGTATTAATCAATAGATTTTTGTGGCGCATTAGCCTCTGACACACCTTCACTTTCAAGTGCACTTGAATCCCTTTTTTCTGAGCTTGTATCTATAAAACGTCTATAAGTTTTATTACATTTAACGTAAAAGATATATTTCGCCTGTCTTAGGCATTATGAAATATCGTTTTTTTATAATTGTGATGCAATTTTTTACTTTCAAAATCATCTTTTTCTCCATCGACCGCTTTGTTGTTGCATTTTGTTATTAATTTCTAAATACAAGTTTACAGATACGATAAAATCGATTACAGTTCTAAATCAAACCCTTCACTAGTTGTATTTCGCGACTGGGTGTATATTGAAATATCGTATTCGATAACGCACTCCATAGACACTTTTAAGGTGATGTTACTTTTCTGATGAAAGAAGTAGACGTTGTTTGAAATAAGTAATTCTTTAAGAGCGCTCCGTAATGGACTTTCCGTGTTTTCTTCTTTCAAGGATTTTGGATATGGATTGTTGTGTATTTACTTTTGTTTGGATGCTTGTTTTATTAGCCGTGCCGTCTCACTTCGCGTTATTTATAAGTACTGTATCAAACATTTTGAGATGTTTAAACAATGTTAGTCATATTAAGTCAGTTTATTTTACTATGTATAATATTATGGACATCCATGTACTTTAGAACTTAATAATATGTTATGATACGAAGCCATTACTTAGTGTTTTGACATATTTAAAAATAAAATTTAACACTTTTCATTAAGTATAAACCACTTTATTCATGATTTAATTGTATCTCAATAGAGACGAAGATGCAAATTGGAAACTGAATATGGTTGATCAAGGTGTTTACAGGACTTATGACCTGTCATTGGTTGGATTAAGCGCACGTTTTATGTAATTACAACATTCCCCATTCCACCTTTCTTTATGACCACGTATGACAAATTTTTGGAAGTTGTATATATGTTAAAGTCCTATGCCAGATTTCACATGTCAGTCTCAATGTGCCATCTATGAAGATTTTGATAACATATGTTAATATTTTTAAGATTACTCTATATACAATCTACATACTAACGCCATCTATAGAAATTTATGTTTAATAAGCATTAAGCAGAACATCTTTTTAACTCAATGTGTTTTTCTGTCAACAAACTTTATTCAGTTTAAACTTTCACTTTTAAACAGTTTAGTATGTCCATTGTTTTGGCTACCAAATGGATGACATTCGGACGGCTTGATTACAGTGGGTCAGGATTGCATTTGAACGGGTGGAAAAAATTAAATATTCCGGCAGCATACTAACGCAATCTCTTGACTCAGATGTACAGATAAAATGCAGAATTGAGGCAGCAAGAGACACATTTAATAAAATGAAATCACTCCTCTACAATGATAACATAAATTTAAAACTCCGCCAGAGAATGATCAACTGCTATGTGTGGTATATTTTATTGTATGGGTATGAAACGTGAACCTTAAATTTAACACAATGAACAGACTGGAAGCATTTGAAATGTGGCTCTGTCACCGAATGCTCAGAATTACCTGGACAGATATGGTTACAAATACCGAAGTCCCGAGGCGACCTAGAGTTGACAGGGAGCTGTTATCAACTATCAAGGTTAGGAAGATTTCACATCTGGGTTATGTACTGCATGGGGAAAAGTACCACCTTCTCCAACTGATATGGAGAGGAAAATTGAGGGACGCCGAGGGCCCGGTAGGAGACAGATGTCCTGGCTGCGAAACGTGAGGGAGTGGACCGGCATCCGAAGTGTGGAGGAGTGGCGCTGCCCTACTTGCAGACAACGAAGCAAGAACTACAAGTCCTGGTGTCTAGCCTCGAAATAATAAAATTTTAAATTACTATAAACTATTCCACAAAGCATAATATTTTTCGAAAATAAATATTTTATATCAAAATAAACATTAAAAATATGTCGTTATAAAAAATATAATAAAAAGGTCAACATTATGTACATTCCAATTTTTAAATGTAATCATGATTCACAAAAAATCTTTATTATCGAATTCCAGTGTTAATGCCAAAATTTTCTTTTTTAATAGCAATCATTTTTTGTTTTAGATTTATTTTGTGGGTGTTGGACGATCGAAGTGTGCGCGGGAGATGCCTATTGGTGGCGATGAGGTTCGCAACTTATCACACCGCGTCTCCCGCGTGGCGAAAAGAGACGGATGGAGTGCCGCATCAGTAAAAGTCTGACAGTCCATTCTTTCTGCCTACCCTTTCGGGGAGACGGCGTGATGGTTAGTTAGCTAGTTAGTTATCATTTTTTGTTGTAGATTTACATTTTAATACGAGTAACGAATTTTTATAAAACCTTTCTGTAATTGTAACATATTTCGGAGCGCAAATGTCCTTCCTCAGCGTAAAAAATTCAAAAATATTTTTCTACGTTTACGGTCTGTAACATGAAAATTCCCAGTGTTGTGAAAATACAAGGTATTTTAAAAGTTTTTTTAAACTATTAATCCGTTTAACCCTTAACGTACCGTGTTCAAAACAAAACGCTCGCTCCCATGTGGTCAATTCAGTTTACAGCTAACTTTATCTAAATATCAAGCATATGACTCGATGAATCAAAATTTAATTTATGTCATCTTGTAGGGAATTTCATTAGGAATAGATCGATATCTATAACATACATGGATTATTTGAAAAACATATCATTATTATTTTTTTTCTGGAACCATGGGATTTCTGATATAGAATGCGAGACAGCATATGAACAACTGACACCAAGTATGAACTTGTCTCGCCCCGCCGCGCCGTGGCGCTATAATTTTACGTATGATAAAGGCACCTAGGCAAAATGTATAGTACGTTCAAGACAACGAGTACGTATTAATATTTGTCCCTTTTGGTAAAGTGTTAATATTTTCACAGTTCTGATATTATTAAGTTGCGTGCTGCGTTTCCGTCCACAGTCGGTATTATTACGTACCTATGAGAAAAAGCCAAACATATAATTTATAATACGTTCAAAACAGCGAGTAAGTATTTGTCACTTTTGATAAAGTTGTAAATATTAGCAAAACAAATTTTACCTTAACACGAATGAAGGTGAGGGCAGTCTTAAAAATTTTTTTTTTTTTTGGGATGAAGGAAGTAATTTTTTGTTTTTTTTTTATTACGAAATATTGAGAACACTTCAATGGAGGATTACAATTTTTTTTTATAATATTAGGGTCCATAGGTTTTAAGAAAATCAACTTTAAATTGGCAGTGGAAACTCAATTGACCACATGGCAACGCGACGGTTAAATTTATTATGAATTAAGTGGAATAAATTTAATATATTGTTTTAAGTTGTGTATCTGCATTTAGATATTTATAAATAACCGTTTTTATCTCATCCCAATTCGAGTTAATCTACCCCGGTTCTTTCTGAAGTAATTCCTCTCAATCGGACGAAATGTCAAGCTTTTTTAAATTGAGATCAGTGAGTGGAGACTTCTACAGCGCCTGCTGCCTCACAGATAGAATTTCAAGTTGACTGTTTAATCCATCGTCAGCCTACTGGGGATTGAAATGTTATCCCCGCTCGAGATCTTTATACTTAAAGACCTCTTGACTAATTATTATCAAAACTTAATTACATTCATTTCATTATTTTAAATAATGTTTAAAATGTCGAATGAGTAAAGTTATCACTAACTAACTAACTAACTAACTAACCATCACGCCATTTCCCCGGAGGGGTAGGCAGAGAGGATGGATCGCCACAATGGCCTGTCCTGGCATACCTCTCGGGCTTCCTCTACATACATACATCGTACCATGCACGCACGTCGATTATTCCGACTTCGAATGTGGCCGCCTTTTAATAATTGATCAATTTAGTCATGCCATGTTTTCCTCGGTTGTCCTCGGCTTCTTTTCCCACTCACGCTGCTTGTGTACAACTTTTTAACCATTCTACTCTCATCCATTCGTTTCATATTTCCAAACCATCTCAGAGATCATTTTTTAATTTTGTTCATGATGTAGTCATCTGCCTTACATTTCTTTCTTATTTCATCATTCGGTATTCTATCATACAACGTTTTCCCGCACATTCTTCTTAGTGATCTCATTTCTACGGCGTTTATCCTGCTTTCATCCTTCTTTTGCCAGCTCCAAGCTTCACTTCCATACATGAGGGTTGGCACTAGAACTCCATTGTGTACTAGTTATGTTATCACGTAAGTTTAAATAGGATTTTTTTTAAATTGATGATAACTCAAATAATAAGTTTATTTTTATAGTATTATTATACCAGAATTGACAGTGTGTATTATTTTTTATAGTTATATTCTCGATCTAAACCTAAACAGAAAGAGCTAAGTTCTGTCTACCATGAACTAACCCAGTGTAAAATTAGTATAATCCTAGTGTAATCTTAATCTGTATAATATACATATAGAAGCAATTAGGACAAAACGGAATGTTATTACTGCTATTTTTCTGAATAAAATGGATCCTTCAATTAATTTTATTTAATGTGTTTTAAAACATATTTTAATACTTATCCACATTTGAGTTAATTTGTTTTACTTTTCTTCTATATTCGTCATACTTTGTGTTGTGGGTGTTTTATTTGCCTTTTTTTATATACATATACTTTGTATATACAACACTATTAAAATAACATATCAGACATGTTTAGGACAGCCAGTCCTTCTTCAGAGATACATATTTTAAAGATACATATTTAAAATTAAATTAAAATTAGTCTGAAACATGTCTGATTTGTACTCGTAATTTTAATAGTGTTATATATACAAAGTATATAATAAAAAAAAAGAGAAATAATTTGTTTTATTCCAAAAGAACTATACATATTATAGCTTAATCATTGAGAGATCCACATAAAAAGTATCAAATGTCCCCCTGCAATAGAGGTAAAGTCTCTTCGTAATATGATTTAACTAATATGTTGAAAAATATTTCAATTGAATTAAACTCATTTGCAATTTTTGAATGAAAATGTATGTTTTCTAAAAGTGTTATTATAATTTATTAGAATGACATATTTCCTTTCTAAGGCATTATCAAATGTAACCAATCCAATGTAAACATCGGATGCTTTAGAAAGGCAAAAAATCTCATTCCTATAAATTATAAATGTTCTTCTAGAAATATACATTTTCATTGGTATTAATTAATAAGCAATTTTATTTGCATCATTATGAAGATGTATAGCTAAATAAAGTAAAACAAAGTGAGTTTTCTCTCATGCAAATAAAAAGAAACAACATTTAGTGTCTCACAAAAATTTAAATAAACAATAAACGTTTGACCGGAAATAAAATTATTTTTCATTATTGTGTTATTCTATTCAATTTGTGATAATTTATCACTCAGGAAGAAAAAATATAGTTTCCGTCAACAAACATTCAATTCGGTGAGGAGGAGTAGAGTAAATTAAAAATAACAAAGTGTTTTTCTTTTCCTGAAATTTTAAACGTTTAGAGGACACGTAATGTTTGAAAAAAGCTCATGTTACGTCAATAGGAAACAATATTTCGAAGTGTTCGCAAATATTCCGCCTGACCTTTGAAACCAAAAAAACTTAAATCCAATCACATTTATGCCATGAACATTTTAGTTAAATGAGGTTTCCGCAGATTAAAAACGTCACAATGAAAAGTCGTCCTAAAGATTTTACGATTTGTAAACACGAATGGCCGTCAGTGATTTTATCATCAAAGATTTCCACAATGTTTTTTGATATCGTTGAACCGACATTAAAAAACATTGAATAACTTAAAGTTACAACTACTTCAGTGGCGTAGTTTTAATAAATGTATTTTTTTATTTATATCCATTGTTCTAAGTCGCAGTCAAAAGTAAAAAATATTTTAATAATGAAAAAAAATGTGTTAGCAAGATAATATAATGAATTCAGATAAGTTTTGAGCTGTGCTTCTTTCATAGTTTGAAAATATGTATTTTTTATTAATTATTTGCATAGTTCTAAATCCTGATGAATTAGTTTATAATATTTCAAAGAAGAAAAAAGTTTAGTGTTTGTAAGAATTAATTGTAACTCAATAGAGACGAAGATGTAAATTATTTTGAAACAGAATATGGTGGTCGAGGCGTTTACAGGACTTATGACCTGTCACTGGTTGAGTTAAGCGATCGCTTTATGTAATACAACATTCCCCATTCCTCCCTTCTACGGACAACACGTCTGACAATTAATTAAAAGTAAAAGACGTCTTTCATGTTAGTGATAGTACGTTCAGAAGGCAAATACTCTTAATTCTGGAGAGTATCCTGTCTTCCTAATGTTGAACCATCTCTTATGCGTTTCTGGTAGTATACTATATATAATATTAGGTCCTTACATATGAAATTGGCGTTTTGTATGGGAGGAACATAAAGTTGATTTTTTTTTAATATAATATATATATATTTAATCAAAGTATGTACCATTGCTACCTATGCTCTTTTGCCATCTCATAGGTATTTCATCGATCCCTTTACTAAAAAAACAACTCGGACGGGAATCAATAAAATCTTTGAAGTCGGTTTGGACTGCCCCATCGGAGTTGAATTTTTTCCCTTGCAAGAAGTTATCCAAATTTCGAAAAAAATAGTAATCTGTTGGGGCAAGGTCCGGAGAGTACGGTGGATGTATTAGACATTCCAATTGAAGCTCTTCTAATTTGGTAGCCGTCTGTTGTGCAGTGTGTGATCTAGCGTTAACATGAAGCAGCAGTGGCCTAGAGCGATTAACCAGCCTCGGTTGTTTAGCAGCTAGCTTTTCCATCGTGGTTTGCAGTTGCTGACAATAGACATCTGCCGTAATCGTCTGGCCAGATTTAAGAAAGCTGTAGTGAACGACACCAGCACTAGTCCACCAAACGCTCACAAGTAATTTTTTTGGAGTCAATTTTCGCTTGGGGCATGGTTTGGCTGGTTCAGCAGGGTTCAGCCATTGCGATGAGCGCTTCCGAATATCATACAGGATCCACTTTTCATCACAGGTAATGATTAGATTCAAAATCCCTTCATTATTGTGCCGGTTGAGTAATGCAACGCAGCAGTCAACGCGCGTTTGTTGATTTGCTTCACTCAATTCGTGAGGTACCCACCTTTCAAGCTTTTTCACCTTCCCAATTTGCTTCAAGTGGATTAAAACAGTTTTATCACTAACACCGCAGCCTGCAGCTAACTCGGACGTGGTTTGCGATGGATCCGCTTCCACAATAGCCTTCAATTCTTCATTATCAACTTTGGTCTCCGGCCGTCCACGGGGCTTGTTCTGCAGGTCGAAATTTCCAGAACGAAAACGTTGGAACCAAAAACGCACTGCGTTTTCTTTTGCGGCACCGTCGCCATACACATCATTAATCCTTCGAGCCGTTTCTGCAGCACTGGTGCCACGGTGGAACTCGTACTCGTAAATGACGCGATATTTCAAGTTTTCCATTTTATAAACTGAGTGAAGCAAAGAAAAAAAACAATTGAGGAAAAAACAAATGAATTATAATTTTCGAAACACAAATACTTGAGTAAATACCAGTATAAATTTGAATTTGGAATTCCTAACCAAAGAGAAGATATTTGAGATCAAAGTTGCCAGTACGGCAAGACGCCAATTTCATATGTAAGGACCTAATATGTTATTTCACCTGTTCTCAATAGATGCCTTAAAAATAAATTTTGTAATGTCTGTTGATGAAATAAACTGATTTGATTTGATTTTTTTTTTTTTTTTTTGACGTATACAACAGGTCGCTTGAACCCAATTACAGTATACAATTTGTTTTTTAAGCTGATATATTGATTCTCGTGACATGTGACAGGTAGCCAATCTATCGACATTTTATTGTCACGAGAATACTACGTCAGACCAAAGACAGTGTGACAATCACACTGCCATCGCCGGGAATCGAACCCAGAACCTTCGGAATGGGAATCAGAGCTCTTACCACTCTGCCACGAAGGTCGTCATTTGATTTGAAAAGTTGTATATATGCTACCATGTTGAGAAACATTTCACATATTTTAGTTCAATCTTCACTAGCGCCATCTATTGAGACTAGAGGTAAGAATTAAACAGAAAATCTTTATTAATGTATTGTGAAAGGCTATCAACCCAATCATCACACTTTACTAGATAATCCATTAAAAAACCATATCTAATTAATTCAGAAAAGATATGATCTGTGCTTATTTCATCTAGAGGAGCTCAATTTTAATCAAGCTTTTTAATATTTAAAAATCTTATTAAAATAAAATTTTGATTTAAATTAAAGTCGTTTTGATGCCTGCCTAATAACATAAATTGGCTTATTGTTTTTGAAATATAAATAAACAGTAAAGTGTGGAAGAGCATCGTTCCACTGCGCTACATCGCAAAAAATGGATAATTTTATATACTCAAATAAATATTCATTATCTGAATAACAGTGCCTCACTAAAACTAAACTATCGTATCCTTCGTTTGCCACTTGCATACTTATTTCGCATACATAAAGGTAGATACAATAAACCATTCTTGCACTGGCATTTAAACTTTTTGGGCAGACTTTTGTTTTCTATAACTTTAAGTGCACCATTCTCTTTGTTGATAGCCTCAACCCTTCTTTCGAAATCCCTCTCCATTTGTTAAATTACTCAAAATGTACACGTTAATCTAATTGTTCATTGCACTATTTCAAAGAACTATTATTTGTTTATGATTTATTTTGTGGACGTTGGACGATCAAAGTACGTGCGGGAGATGCCTATTGGTGGCGATGAGGTTCGCAACCCATCACACAGGGTCTCCCACGGGGGCGAAAAGAGAAGAATGGAGTGCCGCATCGGTTAAAGTGTGGCAGTCCATTCTTTCTGCCTACCTCTTCGGGGAGACGGCGTGATGGTTAGTAAGTTAATCTAATTGTTCCCGAAGCCATTTAAGCTAATAGGTTGAATTGTAAAAAAATTCACACAATTTTATTTTATAATTATTTAAGCTATCGTGGATTTATGTATTATTATTTTATCTGTCGAATATTAAATTATTGTGGGAGTAATTATCCGAAACAGTGTAAGAAATTCCGAAGTTAGAAAGATTTGGAATGTCGAAGATGTTGTGGGGTGGGAAAGACTGTATTGACGTTACTGGAGAGATCGTGTGGAGAGAGTGTTTTATGAAAATGTGATTTACAAAATGCCAAATTACTTACATACCAACGGGTAGCAGTGCTCCAGAAATACCACCCAAAAGAATGCAGAATGATAGGCAGCTCGGCATATCCAACATATCCCGAACTGGCTCCAAGAAATGACAGGATACAGTCCTAAAGAAAACATAAAAAAAATATTTCATTGCGATATTTCATAATTTTACATGGTATAAAAAGTAGTGAATTGAACGGTCAGGCAATGCGCCTTTGTAATACTCGTATTATATAATATAAACACCGTTCAAAGAGTATTTCGGATTCCGTTATATAAGAGAGAGTGCGCTCCTCGCGAGCCCATTTCCCGCCAAAGCTGTGGATTAACAAAAATCCAGATTAATTGTTCTCGGATACACGATTAAGTGAAAATTTAACGGGAGCGATTAGAAAGGTGAACGTTTATTCTGTGTTATCTTAACTATCTGTCATTGTATATATCCGTATTAAGAACATATATATTCACTAACTAACTAGCCATCACACAATTTTTTCTAAAGTGTTCTATTGTTTATTTTTTTATAAAGACAAACACCAATGAATAAATAATCGATACCATTGAAAACGTCTGTTTTCTAGAAGCTTTATTTTATTTTACGTAAAAGACATGTTTTGCCTGTCTTAAGCTATCAAATAGTCATTAACATTTGATATATTTAAATTTTCGTATGAAGCATTCACTTTGTGGTGAGACATTTAAAAAATATATGTTATTTAGATTTAAAATAAAACTTAAAAAATCGTAACAACAAGCTGTTATTACGAAGCCCTGAGGAAGGTTGGGTACAAGCGAAACTAGTCGGCAATCAAAATAAGCGCATAGTGGTGAAAAACAAAGTGCAGTGTTTTTATTTTATTTAATTTTAAATACAAATAATAACAGATTTTGATATATTTGTTTAACATCGGATAACGCCTTAGACAAGTGAAACACGTCTTTCACATCAAAAATATTATATTATAACTTCTAGAAAACGGACATTTCATTCGTATTAATTATTAAGTATGAGTGACACCAGTGATCTTTTTATATATTTGTTTTATAAAACTTTCTTCCGCTCTACATTCCTTCCTGAAATCGACAATTCTGAATTACGTCGTTTTACCACACATACACCTATTGCATTTATTCTGCTCTCATATTTCTTCTGTCAATTCCATGCTTCGCTTTCATGCATAAAGGTTGGAGCTAATGTATTTCTAGATCTTTAATGTAAAGGTCATTTACTAGTTTGTAACATGTTATAAGGTGCGATATTTTTTTTAACTGATAATATATTCTTGCCTTAAATAAATAGGATTTGATATCTTGAAGATGTTCTCTTGAATTTTCTGTGATTTGAAAATATTTTGTTTCAGAAAAAATCTGCAGTAAACAAGAAACATATTTAAGTGTAGAAGAAGGAATGCAATGAAAGAAATCGCATTTGTTTTCCTATGTGAAAAACTAACCATTTTTACGAAATCCTTCCTCTTACATCTAATAATGATAACGGCAGCGTTTACCGAAACATCTCTTCTATCGTTTTCTAAACCTATAACTACTACAACCAATAACTTCTATGATCCTGGAGATGCCCCTTCTCAAACTACCGCCAGATTGATCAGTAAAATCGCAAGAGAAATGGCTTCGACTTTCGACATTGCGCTGCATTTTGAAAATTCAACCGCATCTATCGTAGACATTTTACATGTATCCCAATTAGACGAAACCAATCGCAACCTGGTTTTTCACACGGACAAGTCAAATATGTTTTTCTACAACGCCAAAAATGTCGTCTATCTTTTAAGAAGATATGGAAATGACATGATTAATAATTCATTTACAAATTTCTTTCAAAATACCAGAGACGTTTTTCATATAATAATTCTTTCCAATCCTTTAGATGTTGCTTTATATAATGCAAGTATTTTTAATAAAAATAGTATTGTATTGTTTACTTGCATTAATCAAATAAATAACATTAAGTCTTGTCAATATTTTAATTCCGATAATTCAAAAACAGATTCAGCACAGTTTATCAATATAACTCTTCTTATGAATTCATATTTAGTCATGGTTTTAGATATAACTGATGACATTATACGATTGAATCATATTTGTTATTTTTGTGGAAATGATTCAATGAAAATTAATCTGATATACGAATGTGAAATCGATTCAAAAAATCAAACAGATTATATATTAGTTAACCATATTACAATGCGTATTCAAAAAAGTTATAGCAATTTCAATGGACACGTGTTCAGAGTGGCCTTTCCTCCAGGGAATTCTTATATAGGTTGTTTTAACGGTGTTAACACTGAAATAGGAAACTACATTCATACACAATGCCAAGAGCTGAAAGGAGTAGAGGGATTGATGCTTATCGAAATAAGCAAAAGACTTAACTTTACCTACAATCTGATGAATCCTAAGACTCACGAAGAAATTGGGCTTTGGAAGAACATGGTGAAAGATGTGGAAGATTCTAAAGTGGATTTCGCTATATCATCAATTACCGTCACTAAAATCAGACAAACACGAGCGGATTTCACTATTTCCGTTGGCAAAGATCCAATGCAAGTTATGTACGTGGAACAAACTAATATTTTTGCTGATGGTAATACAACCTTAATTTATGCAAAATTTACATATAAAGTATTTCTGACGATATATAAATGATCAACTGCTTTACGCGAACTATGCTGTTCAAGTTGCGCACAGTGCGGACAAATTACAAGTTTTGGTGTCGAAGATGTATGAGGTATGCAAGTCAAAAGATGTTATGATGAATTTAGGAAAGTCAAAGGTGTTAGCTTTTGAAAGGGTAGACCAAATGGCAGTTTGTAACATAAGTGTGAACGAAGAGAACTTGAAGCAGATAAGTAAATTTGTGTATTTAGGTTGTATGTTCCCAGCGGATGGCCGAACAGATAGTGATGTCGAAAGAAGGGTTGGTGCGAGTAACAAAGTGGGGAAAAAGAGCAGAACAAATACGTCATGATGCGAGAATCATTGAATCATTTCCTCTTTAACTTCCTTGTGAACGTTTCCCCTGGGTCAGCTGAGAGTAAATAATTTTCCTTTGGAGATAACAGATCAAATTTTCCTAGCGCGTTGAAGCCATATTGTTAAAAGAGGTTATTCTTATTTTTGTTTCTTCGTTTCCTTGATACTTAGGGTCGTTATCTATAGAGCTACCCGTGCAGTGGTTTCCTCTTGCCTCTACAACGCATTTTATAGGATTCCCACCAAGAATCAATTAGGCTACGGAGAACTATAAACCCTCGAATCATCAAATTTACTGTTTCCTCATAATTCTGAACTGTTTAAATCAATAATCAATGTGGTGCATGAATATCAGATAAGCACAGTTGATGCGTCTGCAAAGGTATCTTACATATTTTTCCTGTTCTGATATATCTACATACTTCTGTCGATAAACTCCTAACAGAATAACATTTACATATTGTCCATTGTTTTGGCCGAAACACTGTGATACTTCAACACTATTAACTGTTAAAATTTAAACGCTAGTTATAAAGTATCACAATTTTTTTTCGCGACAGCTGTTTCGCCAACCAATTCATGTGGAGAGTTTTGATAACAGTTGTCAAAACTCTCGACATAGATGAATAATTATAATAACAACTTATGATGCCAACATCGGTTAGCGAGCGAAACAGTGTCGCGAAAAATAAAAAATTAAAATTAAAAAATTGTAATACCAGAACAGCTTTTAAATTTTAACAGTTTATTAATTTTATTTAATCCATTGTACAACGGGTAACTTTTGGTGTGTGTGGTATTGAAATTAAACAGAAAATTGTCTTTTTTACAGCCTGGAAAATCGTTGTACTTGTTTTTACATATTGTACATGGATCACTCTGTTGGTAACCATTGGAATACTCACACTTCTAATGTTTGCATTGGACAGACTCTTGTATGTGAACCAGATTTCACTATTTCAATATTTTTGGGTAAGTCATCATTCCCGAATCCTTGATAACCTTAGTATCATTGTGACTTCCAATTAATAATTCCAATATAATTCCTATATAATTCCTATATAATTCCTATATAATTCCTATATAATTCCTATATATTCCTATATAATTCCTATATAATTCCTATATATTCCTATATAATTCCTATATAATTCCTATATAATTCCTTTATAATTCCTATATAATTCCTATGGTGGCGATGAGGTTCGCAACCCATCACACCGCCTCTCCCGCTGGGCGAAAAGAGAAGGATGGAGTGCCGCGTCAATAAAAGTGTGACAGTCCATTCTTTCTGCCTACCCTTTCGGGGAGACGGCGTGATGGTTAGTTAGTTAGTAATTCCTTTATATTATAATTCATATATAATTCCTATTTAATTCCTGTACATTTCCTTTATAATTCCTATAAAGGAATTAATATAATTCGTATATAATAAAAAAGAGTTCATAAATATAATATTATTACAGTGTTGTTAATTTTACAGTTTATAATATTGAAGTATCATAGTGTTTCGGCCAAAACAATGAACTATTTAAAATAACCAGGATATTTTTCTCTTATTGCAGATAGCTCAATGTATTTTGGTAGAGCAAAGTGTCTTGGAGCGATCCGAAAGGATAACGGGGCGAAGGCTACTCGGATCCTGGCTCATGTGCTGTATAATTATTTGCACAGTATATAAAGCTAAACTAACGTCGGATCTGATAAACCCCCCAATAGAACATCTTGCCACCTTGGATGATCTTGCGGAATGGGGTTATGATGTGTACTTGAACGAGGTATTTAAGAAAAATTAATTATTTTAATTTTGAGTTACCATAAAAATATTAAATTAAATAATAATACGCTTTTAATATTTGTATCTAAACCACTTTAGTTGTTAACGCCAACCGGTTTCGCTCCCACCGGGGTATCGTCAGGGTAAGAAAATAATTTATTAATTCTCTCACCCTGACGAAGCGCCGGCGAGAGTAAACCGGTTGGTGTTAACAAATAAAGTGGTTTAGATACAAATATTAAAAGTGTATTATTATTTTATTTCATAATGTTACACCACAAATTAAGTACTTCATATGAAAGTTAAAAAATATTTTCTTAAATTTACCAAAGTTTTATACGAGTAATATCCCTTTTTTATTATACACTTTAAATAATGTCGCGACAGTTGTTTCGGCAACCGATGTTGGCATCATCTGGTGTTACAAAACTCTTTATTAGTTGTTAACACCTGATGATGCCGACATCGGTTGGCGAAACAGCTGTCGCGATATTCTCAAAAAAATTGTTATATAAAAACTTGTGATGTAAAAACAGTGTTGTAAATTTAACACTTAATAATATTGAAGTATCACAGTGTTTCTATATTTCTAGGACCCTTAAAATTACCTTGAAAGAGGAAATGAGAAGGAAATGACAGTTGTTAACATGAGTGTGAATGAGGAGAACCTAGAGCAGGTGTTTGAGTTTGTATAATTAGATAGTATGTACAAAGCGGAAGGCCGAATGAACGGTAACGTCGAAAGAATGATCGGTGCGGGTAACAAAGAATGGAACTTTAAAAACTTTATTCGAAACAAAAAAATTTCAATGAAACCGAAAAAATATGTATTTTTAACAGAGCTCTTATTCAAACCCTTGTGTATGGAAGCTAAGCAAGAAACTGGCAGAAGAAGGATAAAAGCAGAATAAATTAGTCCCTAACACGTATGTTTAGTAAAATTGTATACCACAGAATTTCAAATGTTGATATCAGGAAAGAATGTAGAGCGGAATGAAGTATTATGAAAGAATTTGTAATTATTCTGGTCAATTCTTTGGCGTATAAAATAGGAGTGATACTCCAGGCGACTTCTAAAACAGTGCGCTAGGAGGCGGTAGCCTCTTCGCATTGTGTTAATAAAGTAGTTTGCTAAATGCTAAACAATCATTCTTCATAGATGGCGTTAGTGGGTGGATTGTATAGATTGATCTTAAAAAAAAAAAAAAAATTAATTAGTACAATCAAATCTACATAGATGGCTAACTGGAACTGACACGTGAAGATAGGTATGGATTTGGAGTATATATACAACTTCCAAAAATGTATCATGCATGATCATAATAAAAATGGTGGAATGGGGAATGTTGTAATTACATAAAGCGTGCGCTTAACCCAACCAATGACAGGTCATAAGTCCTGTAAACACCTTGATCATCCATATTCTCTAGTGTCTCTAGTCTCTATTGAGATACAATTAAAAATTTGAATTAACCACCCACAGGTGAAAATCCAGGATTCGTATACAGATATAAGTATACATTTCACAAATATTTATTATGAAAGAATAAGTGTGTTGGTTTGGACATGCGGAACGCATGGTTGAAGAAAGTATTGGCCAGGTTCTAATGAATTTTGAATCGACATGCGTAGTCATACAAGCTGTATGAATGTAAAGGAAACTGAGAGGCCTCTACCTACCCATGTGGAGAAACGACGTGATGATTTTTTGTGGTCGTTGTTGTAAATCTTTAGTCAAATTCTTTTCAAAGTCAAATTCGGTTGTATAGGTTAATTCTTGAAGAAAAAAAAATTCACTAGTGCAACCAAATCTACATAGATGGCTGACTGAAACTGCCACGTGAAGATAAATATGGATTTTGAAGTATATATACATCTTCCAAAAATTTGTCATGCATGATCACAAATAACAAAGGTGGAATGGGGAATGTTGTAATTACATAAAAGCGTGCGCTTAACCCAACCAATGACAGGTCATAAGTCCTGTAAACACCTTGATCATCCATGTTCAGTTTCCAGTTTACGTCTTCGTCTCTATTGAGATACAATTCAAATTCAAATTCTTTTGTTTATAGTTCGATGGATCTTCTGTCACGGATACTTTACAAATATCACCTAATCCACTAATGCAAGAATTATCTAAAAGGACACATAGAAATTTGAGTATATGCAAAGTGCTGAAGAAAGCCATAAATAGTGATACGTTTCTAATTGAAGAGGAGGTTTCAATACAGCTGGCTGTGAAAAAAAAATGTCCAGAGATATTAAGCCGACGAGAACTTTCGAGGATCAGAGTAGCAAGGCATAATATGCTGCCACATCTCCATGCCTGGCCTTTTAAAAAGAATACCCCTTATTTGGAAGCGTTCAATTTTTACATCATGATGTTTTACGAAAACGGTTTGCAGGGGAAATGGAGTGAATCGCTCTACGGGACTAATAAAAATAACAGTATTGATTTTATTAAAGGGATAGTTGAGACAGATGTATCTTATATATATATTAAACTGTATGGTCCATTTCTCATATGGCTCTATGGGTTATTGCTTTCTCTTGTGTTTTTCTTAGGAGAAGTATTGTATTTTAAGTGGTTTGTTTATAAACGCTTCTGTTCCTAAGCTTGCATATGATAACCATGTTTTTGGTAAACGTTAGATCTATTCCGACATGAATATGGTGCCTCTCAAATCAATTGACTTATTCTTCTTCAACCTTTTGTGATCGTCCACTCCTAATTTTAGGTCTCCTGTCGTATTTTCTTCTCTCTTCTATCCTGAGTGATCCGCATCCATGCACGCACTCTTCCGGATATCGTCGCGCCAACGCAACTATGGGCGCCTAGTTCCACACTTTGCCGTCCTCGAGCACCAGCACAGCAGTCGCCTTGTACACTTTTTATCTGGGTCACGAGCAACATGTACCGCCTATCGCCACTAAAGGTTTGTGGCCAACTTGATGATGCCGAAGACAATTGTCCTCATTTCTAACTCTGTCCCGCAATCTGATACCCAATAGAGTAACTTTCAGTTTGGGACAGTTTTTGTGACATTGTTACTATCTCAATACCACAGTATTGTTCATGTGTGAACACTGGCAGAACACAGACGTTGAATTGTCTCCTTTTCCAAGTTAATGGGTATTTTCGGATTCTTCAAAATATGGCCAAGATTAATTTTGGCCAATTCAAGCATTCATTGAATATATTAAGCGTGAAAATATAATCAATACAATTTGTGTTATTTGTTTTTCTTTTTGTATAATAATTAGGTATAACAAAACACAATGGAAATAATGTACAATAACACATATTTTTCTTGGCAAAAAAATATACATTATGAAAAAATAAAGATATGCAAAAATACTAAAATTGATAATAAAATATTATTCAATATCAGTTATGAGGTATTAAAAAAAATCAGAAGCATAATAACATAATATACTCGTACATTTTTTCCAAGTTAAAACTAATTAAAATAAATCGCATGAAATAGAACCATCTATGGAAATACTTTGAAAACAAACAGATACATTTCACACCCATTTCAACCCTTACCATGATATTTTATGATCAAGTGTTTCGTAGAAAACTCGCTAGATGGTACTAATATAAATAGTATTTTCTTTTTTTTTCAAAAAACTATGAAATCTCTGAGTAAAACGAAATCAAACATTGATTACGTACAATAATGAATGAAAGTCTATATCATCAAGAAGTTGTATACGTTCTACAAGTTAGTTTTAATAAATAAAAACTGATACACGTTCTTCAGGAACTTTGATTTTATGAGTTCTGTTAAATCAAAGGTTCCCAAACTTTTTTGACTCATGGCCCCCCTTTCAGACACAAAATTACACAAGGCCCCCCTGGAAATTTACCTATTTTAAATTTAACAAAACAGAAAAATGTATTGAACCTATGTATTAGGATACTTAAACTGTTGAGTAATTAATATTTATTAAATAATCCTAATGAGAAAGGCGACCCTGACGTACTTTCTATAACGATCCTGGTGTGAAATCATCAAAAAAATATTCAACCGCAAGAGTATTTTTTTTATTTAAGAAAGGTATGTATATTGGAAATCGAAAAAATACAATAAATACGTAATTATTACAAGTGAATAATATCATATTACAAGAAAATAAAACTAATACATGTGTACGTAAGTATATTATTATTTGAAACATCACAAAATCATAGATGATATTTATCCTAAAGATGATTTTATCAAAAACTTTAACTATGTAACAAATTATATACGTATGTACATCGTGTAATCAAATTATATACGTATGTACATCATTTAAGCACCTCATGGCCCCCTTTTTTTATTTCCAGGGCTCCCCTATTCCCCCAGGGTCACGTTCCCCCTTTGATCCCTCAATAGCCCCCTGGGGGGCCAGGGGGCCCACTTTCAAAACCTATGTTTTAAATAAACTACACTTTCACGCACGAAAATTTTTACTTGGGCACAATACTCATAGCATGTTCTTCATGTAAAATAAAATCCCATTCAAAAGGTGCAAAATATCACCTATAATTGAAAATTTTGAACCGAATTGAATTTGAAGTAGGAAATCCATTGCATAAAATACATACCTACATAGAGAAAAGTGTAAATTTTAAATTTCGTTTGTTATTGGGGAGGGGCCTATGTGTCCAGCAGTGGACGACAACGGCTATTAAAGAAAGAAGAAAGAAAAAATTGGGGAGGGGACGGGGGATGGAAATTTTTTCTATGGTAAAGAGGAGTCGATTCTTTTAACCCTTAACGTGTTCAAAACAAAACGCTCGCTCCCATGTGGTAAATTCAGTTTACCGCTAACTTTATCTAAATATCAAGCATATGACTCGATGAATCAAAATTTAATTTATGTCATCTTGTAGGGAATTTCATTAGGAATAGATCGATATCTATAACATACTCGTACATGGATTATTTGAAAAACATATCATTATTCATTTTTTTCTGGAACCATGCGATTTCTGATATGGAATGCGTCACAGCATACGAGCGACTGGCATCAAGTATAAACAAGCGCCGCGCGGCGCGGCCCACTAAAGGCACCTAGGCAAAATGTATAGTACGTTCAAGACAACGAGTACGTATTAATATTTGTCCCTTTTGGTAAAGTGTTAATATTTTCACAGTTCTGATATTATTAAGTTGCGTCCTGCGTTTCCGTCCACAGTCGGTATTAATTCGTACATATTGAAAAGGCCAAAGATATAATTTATAATACGTTCAAAACAGCGAGTAAGTATTTGTCACTTTTGATAAAGTTGTAAATATTAGCAAAACAAATTCTACCTTAACACGAATGAAGGTGAGGGCAGTCTTAGAAAATTTTTTTTTGGGATGAAGGAAGTAATTTTTTGCTTTTTTTTTATTACGAAATATTGAGAACACTTCAATGGAGGATTACAATTTTTTTTATAATATTAGGGTCCATAGGTTTTAAGAAAATCAACTTTAAATTGGCAGTAGAAACTCAATTAACCACATGGCAACGCGACGGTTAATACGGTTAAGAAACACTGTTTTAGATGATCTTATCCACAGATATCGTGTTCACTACCAGACGCCTTTTTTTCAACGAGCTTTTGGATATCGGCTAGATCAGCTTTAGTAAGCATTATTGTAAGAAATATACATTTTTTAAATAAACCTAAAAGTTACCAAAAAATACTGTACATATAAATTTTTACGTTAATCAATTTGAAATGTCTTTCCAAGAAAAAAGATTATTACGTATTTTTCGGCCTTTTGACTACGTGTAACCCCTTAATCGTTTATCTAATGGAAAACTATCAAATTCTCAAAGTTCGTAAAATTATATTTGATTCCGAATCATTACGTTTTATTTTATATAACATTATGAGTTACTTACTCATTTGATTATAGTGGAAACCGTTGAAGCTAACAATATTGAAATCAATATGATGTAGACACACTTCTTCTTCTTCTTCTTCTTTGCTAGCCTTCTTCCCTCCACTGCTGGATAAAGGTCTCTTCCAATTTCCTCCACTGGTCTCTATCCTCCCCCCTTTGTATCCAAGATTTTCCAACCCTTTTGACAATATCATCGGTCCATCTCATCGGTGGCCTTCCGACACTTCGCCTATTTGCCCATGGTCTCCAACTGAGTATCCTGGATGCCCATCGGTTGCCACCCTGCCTAGCCAAGTGTCCAGCCCATTGCCATTTCAATTTTGCCAATCGGTCAGCAACCCTGGTGCGGTGTCTGATTTCTTCATTCC
Organism: Lepidostoma basale; assembly: GCA_022606425.2. NCBI lineage: Eukaryota > Metazoa > Arthropoda > Insecta > Trichoptera > Lepidostomatidae > Lepidostoma > Lepidostoma basale. Next base: position 157,963 of record JAHDVF020001444.1, on the reverse strand, counting down.
TTATGCGGTCACGTAAGCTCACACCAAGTATCTGTCTTTCGTGGACACTTTTTGCTGTAAGAGTTGTCGTCTCTAGTCCGTATGTCATCATGGGCAGTATACAGTAGATACAGTAGATACAGTAGATACAGTCGATATAGTAGATACAGTAGATACACACATATAACTATATATTGACGACCTTCGTGGACGAGTGGTACGTGCTTTGTCTGCCACAACAAAAGTCTCGGGTTCGATTGCCAGCGATGGCAGTGCGATTTTCATGCTACCTTTGGTCTGGTAAAGAATTAACGTAACAATAAAATGTCGATAGAAGGCATTTCAAATGTCAATCATTTGATAAGGCAAAACATGTCATTCACATAAATTATAATGAAAATTCAAGAATAAATACGTTTTCATTCCAATTAATTAGCATGCGTGGGAATGGTACAAAAATAATATGTGACATCTTTCGAATATTTTAAACCCTCGTCATCGGGAGAACGATATAAACTCTCGATGATGAATGTATTAAACCTTCGAAACATGTCTAGAAAAAAAAAATCAAATAATAAAAAAAAATTATATAGTTGTATTCCATTTAATTAATGAAAACGAAAAATCCTTAATTTTATTAAACGTAGATTCTATCAGCTATCGTTTATTTTTTTTAATTTCAATCACTTAAAAAATATTAATACAGAGATGTAGAGTTTGTTAAAAAAATATAGATACGAGTATATGAATAATTTAATGTACTGATACAAGATATTTGAAAAAAACATATGTTATATTAATAGGAAGCAATATTTTTAAGTGTTTGCAATTATTCCGCCTGACCTTTGAAACCAAAAAAAAAATCTTTTCATAAATACGATAAACATTTTAGTTACACAAGGTTACCGCAGATTAAAAACGTAACAATGAAAACTTGTCTAAAAGATTTTCCGATTTGTAAACAAGGTTTTTTGATGTTGGATAAAGACTTTTTTATATCGCTGAATCGACATTAATCTGTAAAATAATATACAAGTATGTACCATATAAAATGAAAATGTATTAATGTGTCCCGATTTGAACTACTTCAGCAGCTTGTACAATACATATTTTTTAATTGTTTGATCTTCTTCTTCCTAGGCAGGCTTGTTTTTTAGGGACGGTCCTAAAAGGGATTATTCCTCTCCTCTTTTTATGCCATTGTAATGGAAGGTTTGGGCGACATTCGTATCCAAGGGCGCCGGGTGTTACAGTTTTAGTAACACCACACGTGGAGGCACATTCATTGCCACTAATCATTATTTGTAATTTTTTTAATAAATTTGGTAAATAACTTTACACTGATTTATTATTCCAAATCATTATGAAAAGTAAAGTTTAAAATGTCTATATTTTACAAAATTTCAGGTAAATTTTGAGACTCATTAATACCCCAAAAAGGGTGTATTTGACGAATTCAAAAAATAAATTACTTTTGAAGTAAAAAAAATATTGTCATGAATGATTTTTCAAAAACAAATGATCAGTGAAAATCATTTTTTACTAGTGTAATTTAAATTTTCGTATGAAGCACCTAATTTGCGGTGAGACATTTTTAAATAAAATAATAATACACTTTTATTATTTGTATCTAAACCACTTAATTTGTTAACACCAACGAGCTTCGTCAGGGTGAGTTTACGCTATTCTCAGTTTATCTTTCGTCAGGAACTGTTTATCCTATTATCACCCTGACGTAGCTCCGGCTCAGTTTATTCTCTCACCCTGGCGAAGCTCTGGCGGGAGCGAAACCGGTTGGTGTTAACGAATAATGTGGTTTAGATACAAATAATAAAAGTGTGTAGTTATTTAAGTATATTTTATCTACATGTTTTTTTTAATTCAATTATCATTCAATGCAATTCCATAAAAAATATATATATATGTAGATCGGGTCACCTCAGTTTGATTAAATAATATAGTAATAAAATATTATAAATCACAGCACCCTTGAGATGATTAATTCATTAAAATGGCGCTCTATAAATCAGCTAATTTATTATTATTATATTATTATATAAAGATTAAAATATGATATTAAATATAAAAAAGTTTAATAATTATAATGTATGATTCTTTATACATGTTTTTTCTACGGTTAAAAATACATAATACTATTGGATAAAGAAACAAACTAAGAATTTTAAATTCCACATTACATTTTACATTTTACTTGTGATATTCGTTAGTATTTATTAAAACGCTCGCTGTGATTGTATGTAGGTAAAACAAAAATACACATTCAAATATAATCGTAATTAGTGAAACATACCACACATAGCGAATAATGCTGGTAAAGCAAAAAAACGAAATAAAATCGACTTTAGTGGCAGAGTGGCAAGAGCTATGACTACCACACCGAAGGTCTCGGTTCAATTCTCGGAGATGGCAATGTGATTGACATACTCTCTTTATCTGGTAGAATTCACGTGACAATAAAATGGCGATTGATTATAGACTGTACCCTATATATCGATTTGGCTTGCGCTATAATGATGTAAAGAGCAATCGAACATTTAATAATGATAAAAACAATTATTATTATTAAACTAACTAACTAACCATCACGATGTCCCCTCGAAGGGGTAGGCAGAAAAGAATGGACTGCCACATTTTCAATATTTAATTCATTTATTCATGCCACGTTTTCCTCGGTCTTCCTCTATTGCGAGTTCAATTTACCTCGTTAACATATACTTTTTTAACCATTCTTTCTTTATTCATTATTTCTATGTATCCAAATTATTATTATAATAACATTTATAGCAAAACAAACAATATTGTGTATGAAAAATGTAAGTTAATGTTTAATTTTATGATGATTTAACTTTCCGTTTCTAAAATTAGATCCCGACACGTTTCCCACTTATGTTATCAATAAAATAAATCACATCAGCAAACTCGGCTTCCTGTCCATCAATACAAATACCCTTCAAAGACTAGCGTATTTAGAATTTCGCTATATAAAAGAAGGCACGCTCCTCACAAACCCATTTTCCCCCAAAGCTGTGGATTAGTAAAATTTTATTATAATAACTGTTACTCCATATGGCGTTGGCTAAGAGGTAAAAATAGGTTGTTAGTCTACTGGACTGAATGTTTTGATCACTTTTATCTTGTGTTACAATTGAAACGTGATAAATTCAAAAAAATATAATCATTAACTTTTTTTATATATTTTTTAAGGCTTAGAGCTTTTATATATACGAATATTTATAAATTAAAACACTGGTTTTGCCAATTTTGAGTTTCAATTTAAATTTTCGCAAAATTTTACTGGCATTATAAGACAAAATTTTGCGAAAATTTAAATTGACACTCAAAATTTAAAAAAACAGTGTTTTAATTCATTAAAATATTACAATTTTAATACGTGGAACATAAATTAAATAGACAATATGTGCACCCTCTAAATAGAACATTTTGTGTTAAATTATATTTATTTTGTTATTTTATTTTGTATCATTGTATTTTATATTATTTGTTTTAGACTTATTTTTTGGATGTTGGACGATCGAAGTGTGCGCGGGAGATGCCCATTAGTGGCTATGAGGTTCGCAACCCATCACACCGCGTCTCCCGCGGGGCGAAAAGAGAAGGATGGAGTGCCACATCGGTTTAAGTGTGACATTCTATTCATTCTGCGTGATGGTTTGTTAGTTAGTAAGTTAGTTTTTAAAATTTTATACTTGAATTTTTTGTAACTTACAAATATTTTCTTTCAGAATTGGATCTACAGAAAACACCAACCCTTGAAATTAAGAACAATTAACATAATGGAAAAAATCGAATTTAATTTCAATTTCGAAGCGGGAAGAACTTTCACGAAAATCTTACTCTTGCACCTAATTATTTTAACGTCAAAGTTAGCCGAATCAACCCTTCTATCGTTTTCTAAACCAACTTCAACTTATAGTTACTATGATCCTGGAGACATCAATTCTCAAACCACCGCCAGATTGATCGGTAAAATCGCAAGTGAAATGGCTTCGACTTTCGACATTGCGCTGCATTTTGAAAATTCAACCGCATCTCTCGTAGACTTTTTACATGTATCCCAATTAGACGCAACCAATCGCAACCTGGTTTTTAACACGGACAAGTCAAATATGTTTTTCTATAACGCCAAAAATGTCGTCTATCTTTTAAGAAGATATGGAAATGATATGATTAATAATTCATTTACAAATTTCTTTCTAAATACCAGAGAAGTTTTTCATATTATAATTCTTTCCGATCCTTTAGATGTTGCTTTATATAATGCAAGTATTTTTAATAAAAAAAGTATTGTATTGTTTTCCTGCATAAATCAAATAAATAACATCAAGTCTTGTCAATATTTTAATTCAAAATATTCAAAATCGGATTCAGCACAGTTTATCAATGTAACTCTTCTTATGAATTCATATTTAGTCATGACTTTAGATATAACAGATGATATTATTCAATTGAATCATATTTGTTATTTTTGTGGTAATGATTCAATGAAAATTAATCTGATTTACGAATGTGAAATTAATTCAAAAAATCAAACAGATTATATATTAGTTAACCATATTACGACGCGTGTTGAAAAAAGTTATAGAGATTTCAATGGACACGTGTTCAGAGTGGCATTTCCTCCAGGAAATTCTTATATAGGTTGTTTTAACGGTGTTAACACTGAAATCGGAAAGTACATTCATACACAATGCCAAGAGCTGAAAGGAGTAGAGGGATTGATGCTTATCGAAATAAGCAAAAGACTTAACTTTACCTACAATCTGATGAATCCTAAGACTCACGAAGATATCGGCTTTTGGAAGAACATGGTAAAAGATGTGGAAGACTCTAAAGTTGATTTCGCTATTTCATCAATTACCGTCACTGAAATCAGACAAACACGAGCGGATTTCACTACTTCCGTTGGCAAAGATCCAATACAAGTTATGTACGTGGAACAAACTAATATTTTTGCTGAGGGTAATACATTATTATCTAGAAAAACTCATATAAACAGTGTTTTAATACCTAAACAAGTGCTGAATAGAAGTGATTTGAAACCAAAAATGTGTTAATTTTACTTCTTATACAGATGAAATATTTGATAATATCGTAGCAAGGCAAAACGTATCACTCCCTTGTTATTAATTCCTAATTCTAGAAATATTTTAATTACGTAATATGAATATTGACAACTTAGTTTAATTAACAATAAATTATCTGTTAAAATTTAAAACAATTGTTATGATATTACAACAATACCAAAAAAATATCACAAGAGTGTTATAATTTTTAATAGTTAATAATGTTAAAATATAATAGGGTATCGGCTCAAACATTAATATACTCGAATGTTATATTACCTGTTAAGACATATGTTGGATGTGTTTTTGGGTAACACCGTGTGATAACTCCTTCTTGACCGACGTTTCGGAGATCGTTGCAGTCCCCATCTTCAGGGTTAGGTTAGGAAGTAGTGAGAAGGAGTTATCACACGGTGTTACCCAAAAACACATCAAACATATTGCTGCCAACCGTATAAATCTACGCAATTACCTATCAAGACAATTAAAACTAACTAACTTATCATCTCGCGTCTCCCCGAAGGGGTAGGTAGAAATAATGAACTGCCATACTTTTCTTTCCTGACATATTTCTCTCGCTTCCTCAACATTTATACATCGTGTCATGCACGCGCGTCTTCTCTGACTCTTCGCGTGGCCGACATTCAATATTTGATTTATTTGATCGTGCCGCGTTTTCTTCGGTCTTCCTCTATTCCTAGTTCCATTTACATCGATGACAAATATTTTTTACTATTCTTTCTTCATTCATTATTTCCATGTGTCCAAACCATCTTAATGATCCTTTCATTATTTTGTTCATAACACAATCATTCGCACCGCATTCACTTCTTATACTTTCATTCGACACTCTATCATACACAGAGTATCGCACAGTCGTCTAATGTATTCCACTTTCATCCTTCTTTTGCAAGTTCCGTGCTTCGCTTGTATTCATAAGGTTAGACAAATAATATATGGTATATTATACAATTCAGTTGTATATTGTCTTGTATCAAATAAAATGACATGCTTATTTACTATTGGCATTTATTTCATGTTTAAAATTACTCGTACTGTATTAATTAGTTAACATTGTTTTCTTCTTTAAACTGTAAATTTTTATTTTACAGCCTGGAAAATCGTGGTACTTGTTTTTACATTGCATACATGGGTCACTCTATTGGGAACCATTGCTTTTCTGACTATTCTTATGTTCGTATTAGATAAACACTTGTATGTGAACCGGATATCACCGTTTCGATATTTTTGGGTAAGTAACTAACTAACTAACTAACTAACCATCACGCCATCTCCCTGAAAGGGCAGGCAGAAAGAATGGACTGTCACACTTTTACTGATGCGGCACTCCATCCTTCTCTTTTCGCTCCGCGGGAGACGCGGTGTGATGGGTTGCTAACCTCATCGCCACCAATAGGCATCTCCCGCGCACACTCTGATCGTGCAACACCCACAAAATAAATGTAAAATAAATAATATAAAATACAATGATATAAAATAAAATAACAAAATAAAAATAATTTAACACAAAATGTTATTTTTAGATGGTGCACATATTGTCTATTTAATTTATGTTCCACGAATCCGTCGTTTTTAAAAAAAACGATGGGTAAGTAATCATTCAAGAAATTTTCATTACCTTTAGATAGTCACATTGCGAATGTTGCAGTATTGAATTTTTAATACAAATCTCGATTTTTCTTTGAATTTACTAATTAATTATTCAAAAAACTAACGTTGATTTTCTCTTTTAGAACCTTTTTTTGCATTTTTTTGGTATTACACAAGAGTATTGTTACATTGATAAAATTATGATATTTTTTATTTTAGAAATAATACGACAGTAAATATTTTTTAATTACAATGACATTGATTTTTTTTTTACGTAAAATGTCATGATTCATCTCTTTTAAACATTTGGTCAAATTGACAACCGTTTTATGAAGATAATAAAATAATAATGTTCATATATGTTACAATGTGTATTTTCGACACTTGGTCAAACGAAATGTGCGAATATAAGACAAATAATTATCGATAAAAATGCGAGTTTTTTTTTTTTGAAAAGTTACCTACTTAAGAAATAGGGACGCTTTAATTTTTTTTATTGAAAAACTGTTATATCATTTGATTTTTTTTTCTCTCTTTAAGTAAGCAGTATTTTTTCTTTAAAATAGTCTCATTTGAAAACTAGAACGTTGATCTAGCTAGAAAATAAAATCCAGTGTCGAAAATACACATTTTATATCACCGAAACAGGCCAATATTTTATTATTTCGTAAAAGTTCAAGGCGTTCTTTTACCGATCCTTATAGCATGTATAATTAGGATGAAAGTAAAATAAATGCAGTAGAAAGGAGATCTCTTAGATAAATGTGTGTAAAATCTGTGTATGGTAGAGTGCCGTATGAAAATATAAGAGGTGAAAGTGTTATGAACAAAATAATGAAAGGGTCTTATAGATCGTTTGGACACATGGAAAGAAAGAATGGTAAAAAAAAAGTATATGTTAATGATGTAAATGGAACTAGAAATAGAGGAAAACCGAGATAAACGTATCACTATCGACGTGCGTGCATGACACGATGTATAAATGTTGAGGAATCGAGAGAAGTATGTTAAAAAAAGAAAAGTGTGGCAGTCAATTATTTCTGCCTACCCCTTGATGGTTAGGGAGTTAGTTTTCAAATTAAAATAATTTGCATATATTTATTCTATGTTTGCCATACTTTGGGTTGTAGATGTTTTCTTTTTCTTTTTTATATACTTTGCATATACAACACTTACTTTAAAAAAATAAAAAAATACATATCAGACATGTTTCGGACAACCGGTCTTTCTTCAGTGATACATATAATATTATGAAGATACATATTTTAAATATTTTAAAATAGTTTACAAATATGATCAGTTTTGACAGATGTTATAAATATTTATTTTGGAACGCTTTTGCTTTTGTTATATCAAATATTATGAATGAATTCAAAATTTTATATAATAATTTAAATTACTTGTTACCGGAACGGAAATAAGAATTTCAAATTATTATATTAAATTTTAAATCGATTATTAATATTTGTTATAACAAAGCATAAACGTTCCAAAATAAATCTTTATAACATCTGTCAAAACTGATCGTATTTGTAAACAATTTTTTAATATTTTAAATATGTATCTTTATAATATGTATCACTGAAGAAGGACCGGTTGTCCGAATTATATCTGATTTGTAATATTTTTATTTTATTTAGTGTTGTTTATACAAAGTGCATAAAGAAGAAAAAGACAAATAATTTCTTTATATTTTTATTTACTATGCATGTTTTGCATCATTACATCGAAAGTTTTCTTCGCTTCGCAGATCGCGCAATGTATTTTGGTAGAACAATGTGTCTTGGAGCGATCTGATAGGATAACGGGGCGAAGGCTCCTTGGATCCTGGCTCATGTGCTGTATAATTATCTGTACGGTGTATAAGGCTAAACTAACGTCGGATCTAATTAACCCTCCCACAGAGCATCTTGCAACCCTGGATGATCTGGCGGAATGGGGTTACGACGTGTACTTAAATGAGGTAAAAAGATATATTTAATTATTTGAGTTAAATCTTCGTATTACTTTCGTTCAATACAAAAACTTGACTTTTTTGGTGTTCGGGACATTATTTATTTTTTACACCTTAAGGGCGCATTGAGACGTGTTTAAAATCTAAAAATGAACGCTGCAACTGATACATGTGGCGATCCATTCTCTCTGCATACCCTTTCGGGAAAAAGGAGTGATGTTTTTTGTTTTTATTATATAGGGAAATTTTTTTAATAGCATTCATTATTTTTTGCTTTATTATATTATACAAAATCTTTGGAATTGGAAAAACAACCCTGTTTATGTTCCACTTTAATTTATTAAATATATTTATACAAGAAAATAGATATAAATATGTAACTCGATATAAGTTATTATAATATTTACTCCAGAGGATGCTGGTCACCTCCGAAAAATGTTGTGGTTAATGTTTTTATTGTGTAGAGATTTTTAATGAAAGCCGTGCCACACTGTTTTAAACAAGCTCTCCACATCGGTCTCCACCGGCGGTTTAAAACTGTGTAGACACTTGTTTGAAACCAAAATTTGTTTGACCTTCAACAAAACTTTGTGGACGGAGGCGCATAGTATGCGGGTGGATCCACCGTTTAAACACGCATTCCACATGTCGACGGACGGATAATGTGGACGCTACACCAACCGTGGGCTCCACAGCTCTCCACCAAGGTCACCCATGTGGAGAGCTTGTTTCAAACAGTGTGGCACGGCCTTTAATTAAAGTGAAACATAAACTGTGTTATTTATTTCATTTCCAAAGTTTTTACAAAGGAATTCCGCAGTGGTAACGCTTTTATTTTCAATAAAGCCTTTGGTTCATGTTATTTTTTCTCTCTTCTGTATTTACTTGACTTGTCTCTTTTTTTTAGTTCGATGGATCTTCTGTTACGGATACTTTACAAATATCACCGAACCCGCTTATGCAAGAATTATCCAAAAGGACACATAGAAATTTGAGCATTTGTAATGTTCTGAAGAAAGCCATGGACAGCGATACATTTCTGATAGAGGAGGAAGTCCCAATACAACAGGCTATGAAGGAAAAGTGTCCGGAGATAATGAACCGTCGGGAACTTTCGAGGATCAGAGTAGCAAGGCATAATATGTTGGCACCTATCCATGCCTGGCCCTTTAAAAAGAATGTACCTTATTTGGAAGCGTTCAATTTCTACATCATGATGTTTTACGAAAATGGTTTGCAGGGGAAGTGGAGTGAATCTCTCTACGGAACTAATAAAAATAATAGTATTGATTTTATTAAAGGAATAGTGGAGACAGATGTATCTCAGAAACCTATTAAATTATACGGTCCATTTATCATTTGGCTCTATGGGTTATTCCTTTCTGTTCTATTTTTCTTGGGAGAAGTACTCTATTTTAGGTGTCTGCGCCTAAACTTGAAAAAGTTTTCTTAAAAAGATGAATTATTTAATAAAATTTATATTGATTGTCTATCGTGTTATAAAACAAATAAAATAAAATCTCTTTGTCTTGTTTTTTTTTTCTTACATTTTCTAAAAATATTTGGAGCATTTGAATTATTTGTAAGAAATCGTGAACTGTATGCAAGTATTAATACATTTTTTTCTTCATATATTTGTATATTACAAATAGCATGTTAAGTTCTATCTGCAGAAAAAACCAACAAATTGCTTAAATGATGCCATCTATGGAAATAGTTTGGAAATACCTAAGAAATTATTTTATTCACCTGTTGAATGCGAGCATATATTCAAGCGCTTAGTAAGAAACGCAGTAGATGGTGTTAATAAAATAGTATATATAATTTAATTATGTTATTTTGAATATTGAAACAAATTATTATATCAAGGAATGAACTGAGGAAGGTAAATGAAAGCATAGTTTTCAGCTCGATGCGTTTTAAATCTTCCATCCAATATAAAAGCTAATTTCAACATATAAAGTAGAAATAAATCACTGCATAAGATGAAGATGAGCCTGCATTATAAACGCCTATGTGAAGATTGTTCCGCATTTTATAATTAAAAGTTAACAAGAACATACAAGTGTTTAAAAAACTGGTATCTCAGAATTTGCCAACCATTTAATAAGATCTTTCATTCATATCCGACATTAAACTCATTCATAAAAATAGCAAAGTAATTTTTAAGCAACAAAAATCAACAAAATCAAAAAGAGCAACCAAAATATTATTAATAACCAAATAAACTTATTCTTCAGTAATTTGATATTAATCACAGGAATTTGCCAACTTCCAGCGAATTTGAATAATTATTTTTAAGTCGATATTTCATTGCATTTGATTGTTTGCATTAGTTTTGACTCTCCTTAATTTCATATACCATATATTTAAATTATTGTTTACGCCTCTCAATTTACTAAAAAAAGTCTAATTTTGATTCCAAACATTATTTCCTTGTCCTTGTCTTTTTCTCTACCGCCGTCTATATATTGATTTAAATCTGTATATATTTTTAGTTTAATGTTGCCCTTATGAAGCTTAGGTACAAGAAAAACAATTTAGCTTCAAATGTAATTACAATTCCTTGGTTAAAACACAAAGTAATTATTTTATTTCGTAAATTTTATTTTGTAAATAAATTTATACAAAAAAAATTATGACTTACACGCACAAAACTTTATTTAAGTTGTATTAAAAATCATCTAAACCAATCAAAGGAATAATTTCAACATTACGATGCCTTTGTTTTATTTTCTTTCAACTATCGAATTATACAGAATTTATACATGGAAGAAATAATTAGATTACGCACCTCTTCTCCGCGAACACTTGGCAAGATAGGGTGTCCTTCGGAGCAATGGAATGCACATTTTATGTGGCGCAGACCAATACTCGTACATGCTGCAAACAACGCAGTACCCGAGCGTCCCCGTCTCATTCGCCGACTGGACTGGAAGACGACCTGGTTTGAGCATCCAGAAGCGCGGCCCGGCTAGCAGACTCCTGGAAGAGGAAAAAGAACTTTAACATATACCATAATGTTTAAAAAAAGTGTTTTCAATTGAACGACTACTTCATTTTTCTAATCTCATTGTCATTGTATTTTAATGAATTAAATATACAACAAGTAATACAAAGATCACATGAATATTTTTTTGGAAATATTGTTTTACCACAGCATTTTATTGTACTTTTCACAAACATGCTTCAGGATACAGACACCCTTCCACAGTGTAGAAAAATTTCCACACCGAAGAAGGGCGTCTGTGTTCGGAAACATGTTAGTGGAAAATGAAAAATAAAGTTCTGTAAAAAAAAATACAATATTTAAAAATAATCAAATGTAAAACGACAACACAAAGTATTAGAAGATTTTAGATCAATTTAAGGCGTTAGCACCGTGGAATCCAATAATTACGATTTTATAAATTAAAACACTGTACGTATTTGGACATATGGAAAGAATGAATGAAGAAAGAATGGTAAAAAAATTATATTTAAACGATGTAAATGGAACCAGAAATAGAGGAAGACCGAGGAAAACGTGACACGATCAAATAAATCAAATATTGAATGTCGGCCATGTGAGGAGTCAGAGAAATCGACGCGCGTGCATGACACGATGTATGAATGTTGAGGAAGCGAGAGAAATATGTAAGGAAAGAAAAGTGTGGCAGTCCATTCTTTCTGCCTACCCCTTCGGTGAGACGGCTTGATGGTTAGTTAGTTAGTTAACATTGTACGTTACTGTTTCCACATTTGAGTTTATTTTTCTCGATGAGTTTATGTCATTCTTCTGATGATGAAGGTGTAACCATTCTAAACATGTCGAGAAAAATAAACCCAAAATAAAAGAACGCTGATTTGTTTAATACGAGTATGGAAAAATAATTCAATAATTTTGAAACCCTAAGTGTAAATTTAAAAAAAAAATTACCAACTAACGCGCATTAAACTTAAATAAATTTGATAGCTCATAATAAGAGGAAGAAATTAAATTAAAGTATTCTTCTCCGGTCTCAATCTAATGATTGGTCTGCAGCTAGGCGACGCATCTCCTCTTCCACTCCGCTCGGTCCTCGGCAACTCTCTCCTACTCCACATAAGAGATGCAGGCCATATCTGGTCTAGGTACTCCTGGCGAGATCGTCCTCTGCAAATCGATCCCTCGACGAATCCATCCAATACATCATGCAGGAAACATTCGTGTCGCAACACATGACCAATCCATCTCGCGGGCCTCTCCGCTATGGTGTTCAACATGTGCCTATTCTCTTCAACTCTGCTGAGAACCTCATTTGTAATGTGGTCCCACCATGAAACATGAGCAATTCGTTGGTAGGTCCAGCCTTTTGCGCTCTCTTTCGCCCAGGCACCAAGTCTCGCAGCCGTACAGTAAAACACTCCACACTAATGTTTTTATAAGTTCTTTTCGGAGGTTTGGGTATATGTTTTTGGATTCGAATATTTTAGATTTTTTGTTGAAGGCAAGTTTAGCCTGGTGGATACGACTAGGTCATCAAACGGTAAATGAAGTAAGTTTGTTGGAAGTTTATTTGATGTAGAATCGCACGCCCCTGTTCAAAACTTTATTTCGAGGTTAATCTTTTATTTAGTAACATGGTTTCGTTTTCGTTTAAAACACTTTAGTAAACAAAGCATTATTATGTAGATCAAGACATTAACATATTTTAAGGTTCAAGTGCGTGATTACGAAACAAATACTATAAAACTATTAACACAATAATTTAGTAAAAAAAAAGCCACAGTTTGTTTGATTTCAACTTGACTAATGACGTCTCGTCAAGCTCAAAAGCTAAAATACTATACATTAACCGTTAATTGGATCGAAGGAAAATATTCTCACTTGATATAATCCACGCTCTGTGGAAACAAGTTAGTATTGTCCACATAATGTTACATAAATAAAATTAGCATACTTATCGATTGAATGAAAAAAAAATCAGAAGATATAAGTTAACAAAATATTTATAAAGTATATTTTTGTACTTTTACATAGAAAACATTTCTATAAAAAAAATCAGTTTCCTTTCCCCCAATTCAGACTCACAAACCATCACGTCGTCTCCCCGGAGGGGTAGGCAGAAAGAATGGAACGCCACGCTGTTCTGTCCTGACATACTTTTCCCGCTTCCTCTACATTTATACATCTCGTCATGCACGCACGTCGATTTCTCCGACTCCTCACGTGACCGACATTCATATTTGATTGATTTGATCGTGCCACGTTTTCCTCGGCCTTCCTCTATTTCTAGCTCCGTTCACGTCGTTTACATATACCTTCTTTACCATTCTGTCTTCACTTATTCTTATCTCAATGACCCTTTCCTTATTTTGTTCATAACACTTTCATTCGCACCACATTCAATTATTATACTTGCATTTGTCACTCTATCATATACAGATTTGCCACACATTCGTCTTAGAAATCTCATTTCTACTGCATTTATTCTACTTTCATCCTTCTTTTGCCAGTTCCATGCTTCACTTCCATACATAAGGGTCAGCACAAGAACACCATTGTGCACTGCCATCTTGCCTTTTTTGGATAGGCTTTTGTTTGCGATGACAACTTTAAGTGCACCATTTATTCTGTTGCCTGCCCCAACCCTTATTTCAATATCTTTCTCCACCCTCCCATCCTTTAATAATAATAATTATAATATGCTAACTTTTAAAGCGCCGTTTTTGTGATGTAATCACCTCAAAGGCGCATGTAAACATACTTCCTAAATAAACAAATTCATCCACTTGTTCCAGATTTTCACCGTTTACACTAATGTTGCAGACTGTCATGCTTCCTTCTTTTTCGAAAATCATTACCTTGGACTTATTCACATTCATCATCAAATCGTATCGCTTGCATACCTCATTCATACTAGACACCAGGGCTTGCAGTTCGTGCTCATTGTCTGCATGCAGCACAGCGTCGTCCGCATACAACAAACAATTAACTCCCCCAATTAAGGGTTAAGCTTATTATTTTTAGATAAGCGTATAAATATCAAGAAGAAATCTACACGGTCCTTCATGATTGTTTGATCAATTATGTTATACTTATTTCTAAAATACTGAAATTCGGTGTGCGTATATAATTATAGATTTTATTTTTATCTTAAGGCGTAACACGACTGTCAATTTTCTAGGGAATAGTTTTTTTTTATTAGCTTAAAAGATTTTTTGAACTTTCTAGAATTAGAAGCAAAGCAAGCAAAAGCATTTATACTTGAAAGATTTTTTTTATTTAAATTTCCAGCTTTTTCCCATGTGCGTTTGGCTGCTCCTTAATGACTACGAAAACCCTTATGATAAGATATAACCTAATTTCATATATTTTTATTTTATAAGTCTTTAAGGATTCTTATGTACGAGTAAGTATCTTATTATATAATATGTTAAACTGTAAAATTAAATAACTTTGTTTTATGTATCACAATTGTATTTTATTTTAAGCGACAGCTGTTTCGTCAACCTATGTTGACATCATCAAGTGTTACAATAATATATCAAAAGTCAAATTTTAATTGTATCTCAATAGAGACGAAGACGTAAACTGGAAACTGAACATGGATGATCAAGGTGTTTACAGGACTTATGACCTGTCATTGGTTGGGTTAAGCGCACGCTTTATGTAATTACAACATTCCCCATTCCACCTTTGTTATTTGTGATCATGCATGACAAATTTTTGGAAGATGTATATATACTTCAAAATCCATATTTATCTTCACGTGGCAGTTTCAGTCAGCCATCTATGTAGATTTGGTTGCACTAGTGAATTTTTTCAAGAATTAACCTATACAACCGACCCACTAACGCCATCTATGGAGAATGATTTTCGGCATTTAGCAAACTACCTTATTAACACAATGTGAAGGCTGTTGACCAACATATTGTTAGAAGCCGCTAGGAGTATTATTCCATTCTATATGCCAAAGAATTTTGACCAGAATATTTGAAGACCAAATATTTGTGAATGTATACTTATACCTGTATACAAATCCTGGATTTACACCAAAGGGTGGTTAATTCAAATTTTAATTGTATCTCAATAGAGACGAAGACGTAAACTGGAAACTGAACATGGATGATCAAGGTGTTTACAGGACTTATGACCTGTCATTGGTTGGGTTAAGCGCACGCTTTATGTAATTACAACATTCCCCATTCCACCTTTGTTATTTGTGATCATGCATGACAAATTTTTGGAAGATGTATATATACTTCAAAATTCATATTTATCTTCACGTGGCAGTTTCAGTCAGCCATCTATGTAGATTTGGTTGCACTAGTGAATTTTTTCAAGAATTAACCTATACAACCGACCCACTAACGCCATCTATGGAGAATGATTTTCGGCATTTAGCAAACTACCTTATTAACACAATGTGAAGGCTGTTGACCAACATATTGTTAGAAGCCGCTAGGAGTATTATTCCATTCTATATGCCAAAGAATTTTGACCAGAATATTTGAAGACCAAATATTTGTGAATGTATACTTATACCTGTATACAAATCCTGGATTTACACCAAAGGGTGGTTAATTCAAATTTTAATTGTATCTCAATAGAGACGAAGACGTAAACTGGAAACTGAACATGGATGATCAAGGTGTTTACAGGACTTATGACCTGTCATTGGTTGGGTTAAGCGCACGCTTTATGTAATTACAACATTCCCCATTCCACCTTTGTTATTTGTGATCATGCATGACAAATTTTTGGAAGATGTATATATACTTCAAATTTCATATTTATCTTCACGTGGCAGTTTCAGTCAGCCATCTATGTAGATTTCAATTTTTCGTAATTTTTCGAACGTTCATGGTTATTTGTTTCTCTGTCAATTTGAATAATTTATTTTAAAAGGAAAAATAAAATACAATTGTGATACATAAAACAAAGTTATTTAATTTAACAGTTTAAAATGTTAAGGTATCAAAGTGTTTTGGCCAAAACAATGGACTATTTAATTAAAATATGTCACAACAAAGTACTAATGTTTAGTAAGAAGCATTTTTAAAAAACATATATTAGTGTGGTGTATTAGTACGTGTACAAAAATGTCAGAGTTTCCTCGTTTGACATCACGGTTTTTATGGGTAGCGCTGATTTTTAAGTAAATTTAAACAATTTAAGGTTATAAGCTATAACTAGTTCCGTAAAAATGTACCAGAGTAAGAAAAGTTCGAAAATATTTTATGAAGATGATCGTTCAATAGATTTGTGGCTGAAAGCGATTCTAAATTAGTCAGTGCTCTTGCCTATAAATTATAACTGTGTTCTGTGATATGGAGTCCTCTGGAAGCGAGATATTCCATTATGCTGGAGAGGGTTCAGAAAAAATTTCTGAGGTATGTCTACATGAGGGAATATGGTAGTTATCCGTGGCTCTATCCCACGGCATTTCTTCTGGGAAAGCTCGGAACCAATTCTCTACAGTTTTGAAGAGCCTAAATACAGAGCCTAGGCCCAAGGAGACTCAAATAAGTGCAAGGCCTCCACCAAGTCAAACCATAAACAATATCAAAGGAACATTACGGCTTGTTATATTGTCAAGATCGCACTGGTTAATCTCACTATTGCTCTGAGGCGACGATATATTGAATTTAATTATCAACATACGAGTATATTTAATTATCACACAAACACTTATATTTTCCTGTTTTATACGCTACAAAAATTGAGAAATATTTACCCTAACTGTGTGTCCTTTAGACATATCATTAGGTTAATGGCGACATTGAACATGAAAAAATAATATAAAAAATAAACAAAACATCAAATGGAAGTATGTAAGGTTAAGTGATTACTATGCTTGACCTTATACATAACAAAGGTTCTGATTTGACAAACATTCCACTTAAATGTACTGTGATTAAATGGAGAGCCGATAAAAAATATACAGAATATTGAAATTCCACGGAGGTGCGTGGTTTTTTTTTAAAAACCATAAAGTCATAAACCTTTAAAAAAAAAACTAACCAACCATCACGCCGTCTCCCTGAAGGATCAGGCAGAAAGAATGGACTGCCACACTTTTCTTTCCTGATATATTTCTCTCGCTTCCTCAACATTCATACATCGTGTCATGCTTCGCGCGTCGATTTCTCTGACTCCTCACATAGCCGACATTCAATATTTTATTTATTTGTTCGTGTCACGTTTTCCTCGGTCTTCCTCTATTTCTGGTTCTATTTACATCGTTAACATATAATTTTTTTACCATTCTTTCTTCATTCATTCTTTCCATATGTCCAAACCATCTTAATGACCCTTTTATTATTTTGTTCATAACACCATCATTTGCACCGTATTCACTTCTTATATTTTCATTCGACACTCTATCATACACAGAGTATCCACACATTCATCTAAGAGATCTCATTTCTACTGCATTTATTATACTTTCATCCTTCTTTTGCCAGTTCCATGCTTCGCTTCCATACATAAACCTTTTTATGTTTTAATTAACATTTTTAAATAACTTTGTAAACAATTTTTAAAAAGATGTGGAGATGCCTATTGGTGGCGATAAGGTCCGCAACCCATCACACCACATCTCCTTCGGGGGAGAAAAGAGAATGATTAAGTGTCACATCGGTTAAAGTGTGGCAGTCCATTATATCTGCCTACCCCTTTGGAGAGACGGCGAGAAGCTTAGTTGATTAGTTAGTTTTTAATCAATGAATATAATAAAACTTCATATTGAGTAACGAATATTAATGAAAACTTAATTTTCTAACAGTTTTATCATATTTCATTGGTGACATGTTTCACCTTGCCAGAACATAACCAAATTTCGCATTTGATAATGTCTAACCTTTGACATCTGATATATTTAGCTTTTTTATTGTTTATTAAAAAGTGATCTAAACTCCATATCAAATAATTTATACGAATTAAAACGTCTATTTTCTAGAAGTTTTATTAGAATTAGAGGGAATTACATGTCTAAGACATTACAATTAAACTAAGTAACTAACCATCACGCCGTCTCCCCGAAGGGGTAAGCAGAAAGAATGGACTACCACACTTTTTTTTCCTGACATATTTCTCTTGCTTCCTCAACATTCATACATCGTGTCATGCACGCGCGTCGATTTCTCTGACTCCTTACAAGGCCGACATTCAATATTTGATTTATTTGATTGTGCCACTTTTCTTCGGTCTTCCTCTATTTCTGGTTCCATTTACATCGTTTACATATAATTTTTTTACCATTCTTTCTTCATTAATTCTTTCCATGTCTAAACCATCTTAATGATCCTTTCATTATTTTGTTCATAACACCATCATTTGCACCGCATTCACTTCTTATATTTTCATTGGACACTCTATCATACACAGAGTATCCACACATTTGTCTAAGAGATCTAATTTCTACTGCATTTATTCTACTTTCATCCTTAATTATGACAGGCTTAATATGTTATTCCCCTATGTTATAACAAAAATTCTAGAAAACATACGTTTTCATTGGTAATTATTTAGTTTTTATCAAAAAATGACAATTTTCTTCACTTTGTGTGGTGGAAATCAAAATTCGAAAATATTAAACGATTTTTATATACTTTACTGACACAAAGTTATAAATTTTAAGTATTTCCGTACCTGAATATATTTATATGAAAAATTTATGATTATTATGACATTTATATTTTCCGAAAAAAATATTTATTAAAATGGCATTTGTGCAAAAGTCTCTATATAAGCCATATTTCTATAAACACTACCACAAACCATCATAATATTTTTCCGAAGGGTAGCAGGGAGAATAGATTGCCAAATTACTGTATCTTGACACACCTCCCTTGATTTTTTTAAATATCTATTTACATCATTACAGTAGCTAATCATAACAAGTAGCTAATTTATCGCCATTTTATTATCACGAGAATTCCACTCCAGACCCAAAGACAGTGTGAGAATCACACTGTCATCGCCGGGACTCAAACCCAGTTTCTCGGGTGTGGAAGTCAAAACTGTTGCCACTCTGCCACGAAAATCGCCAAATTCTTCTTCTTTAGTCATAGACGCATGTCAATTCTTCCGACTACTTGCCGTATTTCCAGCCATTGTATTTTTTTTTTAATTCGCGCCATATTTTAAATAAGAACATTCGTAATTTTAGAATTTCCATCATATAAATTAATTCATATAAGTAACATAGGACCCTATAAATTATAATATTATTTTAATAAAGCATGGGAATGTATTTTTATTACATCCTTAACATATTACAATTTGACAAACTTACTAAACCTTCGTAGCCGAATGGTAAGAGCTCTATCCTAGTTTCGATTGACGGCGATGGCAGTATGATTGTAACATTGTCTTTGGTCTGGTATAGAATTCACGTGACAATAAAAAGTCGATAGATAAGCTTCCTATCACAAGTCACGAGAATTAATATAATAGTTTAAACAAATTGTATATTGGGTTCAAACGACATGTTGTACATAAAAAAATCGCTTAAATGTTATATTTAAGCTTCCTTAATTAATAAAAGTCATTAAAATGGTTTGGACACAGAAAATATAAAGAATTAATGGTAGAGAATGTATAACGTTATCGATGTAAACGAAACAAAAAATAGAGGAAGACCGAGGAAAACGTGGGACGATTAAATCAATCAAATCATATGTCGGCCACGTGAAGAGTAAGAGAAATCGACGGGTGTTCATTACACTATGTATGAATGTTAAGGAAGCGAGAGAAATATATGAGGAAAGAGATGTAGGGTGGTCCATTTTTATTCCTACCCCGTCGAAGGGACGGCGTAATAGTTAGTTAGTTACTAAATAAGTTATTAAACCTTACATAACAACAAACCCCCTCCTCCCAAACATGGTTTCCTATTTTTAAGTTCCATATTTAAAATTTACCTACGGACCTGGTAAATATTGTTAAGAAAACAAAATAAACATAATGGCCGCGCTATCCGCCTATCAGGACAAACAGCGTTATTTGGTAATGTGCTTTGGATTCCTTAGTATAAAACAAGGCACACTCTTTGGGAGACGATTTTCCCGTCAAAACTGCGGACACACCTGATCGCATTTTCAGCTCAAATGATCAAGTTATGTGAACACAGTGGAAGGTGAATATTGAATCTAAAACAATTTGATTGGAATCTTGTACGAAAATTAAAAACGAAAAACTAAAAAGAACTTAAATTTAATCATTTCCACATTTTGTAAATACCTACGAAAATAAAACATCCTAAAGGCATATTAAAAATCATTTAGGATATCTCTTAAATCAGCCAGCGGGACTTGAAATGTTTTTTTTTTGTATTCCGTGTAGTTGTTCTCTTTGCTGAGCTATCGTTACTATGTTATTCTTTCTTTATGTGTCATATCCATGTCTTGTACAGTTCTAATGAGCAACTATCCACGTCTAATCACGTATGTTCCAGAGCCAGGAAATCTGTCTTCTCCGCACACCTCGACGAGCCTCTATTTTGCCATTTATGATTAGGTGCAGCAGCTTGTACTTCTGTCCTCTAAGCATATGCCCCAGTTAGGACGACTTCCGGACCTTGCCAACAATTGTTTATCAAAACTTCTCTTTCGTACCATATTTTTGTTACCTCACTATACTCTTGTTACTATAACATACCATTGTTAATATAGTAGCGCCATATAGCGATATGTTCTGCAAATTCAGGGTCTATATTTATTGTTATTTGAACCGCATTTTCATTTAAGAAATGTTGTTATGTGATTCAATAATTGCCTTGATCGGATACTACGATGGAATTGAAACTGATTTAAAAATAAAATGTAGTCTTATTTGTTGTTACTTGAACCGTGTTTCATATTAAATAATAAATACAAATAAAAATGACTGATATCTTGATTTATTTTTATTTTATAATGCTTAATAAAATCAGACGTTTTCATTCGTAATAATTAAAAAAATAATCTAGGTGTACGAAAATAATTCATATTTTTAATTGAAATTTCTTGGTAGGTTCATTTTAAATAAAGAAAAAAAATTATACAAAATTTCTTTGTTATTATATATATTAAGTGTGTTTCCACTTGTGTTTATCGTCGACCGGTTTCGGCAGCTTGATGTCAATCTTCAATCAATATAAGACATACAATTCAAAGTTTTAACACATATCCTTAGAATTACACAAAGAAATGGTAAGCACCTACCTTAGATGCGCAGCAAAATTGTAACACACACAAATACCAGACGCAGATGTCAATCTTCTGGGAGATGACAGCAGAACAGGAACTAGAAGATGGCAGCAAGCTACCGAAATCGGTCGACGATAAATACAAGTGAAAGCACACTAAATCTGTAATAACATTATACACTAAATATATAATAACATTAATTTTTATAGAATTTGTTAAATAATATAGTGCAACTACAAACTGAATGCAAATGAGATTTTATATATCGTATTATAATTTGTAATGTTATATCTAGTTTGGTTATTAAAATATATTTACATCTAATGTATTTCTTTCAGATGAGGAATAAAAACAAAGCAAAGTATTTTTAAAAATGCTTCTAGATCACGATGAAATCGTCTACAGCTAAAATGAACGACATCTCCGGATTATCTCTCATATTTCTTTTACACCGAATAATGTTGACGACAGCCTTTAATGAATCTGCACTATTACCGTTAATGGAAATGACACCAGGAGACGGTTATAATTCTGGAGATATCCATTCCCAAATTGCAGTCGGATTGGTCAGCAAAATAGCAAAAAAAATGGCGTCAGCATTTGACATTGCCTTGCATTTCGAGAATTCAACTGGATCCCTAGTAGACGCAATCTGCGCTCAATTTCAAACAAATGATACAAGCAATGATTTGGATCCATCTAAAACAAATAAGTTCTTCTATGGAACACAAAATGTTGTGCACATATTGAGGAGATACGGAGAAGACAGGGCTGACAACGCATCCGCAAAATTCTTTAGAAACACTCGCAATTTATTTAACATAGTAATTTTATCTAATCCATTAGACATCGTTTTATATAATGCTAGTATTTTTAACAAAAATAACGTGGTGCTTTACATCTGTATTAACCAATTACAAAACGTGAAAACTTGTCATTTGATGGAAGAAGTGAATACAGATTTTAATACGTCTTTATTACTAAATGTTTCTCTATTGAAACGCGTGTATTTGGTCATGATTATGGACATCACTGATTACGTCATAAGTTTATTTGATATCTGTTACTTCTGCGGCGAGAATTCGCAGAAAGTTAAGTTGTTGTACGATAGTAAGATTAATACCGAAAATGATCAAATAGATTCATTATTCATTACTCATATTGCAAAACAAACCGAGACATTTTATAATAATTTCAACACTCACCCGTTTAGAGTTGCATTCCCTCCCGGAAATTCGTATATCGGATGTCGCAATCACATTAACACAATACGCGGAGATTATATTTACACAAAGTGTCAAGAGTTGAAGGGAGTCGAAGGATTAATGTTGAACGAGGTGAGCAAACGGCTTAATTTTAGATACGATCTGATGAATCCAAAAAGCCACGATGAAATCGGCCTCTGGAAAAATATGGTGAGAGATGTGGAAGACTCCAAAGTTGACTTCGCAATATCTTCAATTTCTGTAACAGAAATAAGACAGAAACGTGCAGAATTCAGTTACAGTGTTGGTTTGGATCCATTGCAAGTTATGTATGTCAGCCGGCCCAGTGTACTCTCCGAAGGTAAATCAATAACTATAATGAATAATTCAATGTCATACATTCCGCTTATTGCACAATATGTTGCAATTAAATATGTTATCAAAAAAAATTATTAATTCCGTATATTAGCAAGTTTAGAATAACAGTAAAAAGTAATCTAATTACCTATGACATTTATACTTTTGTATATATTTTCTTTTAACTGTTTATATCCGCAAACATTGATCAAAATATAACTTCAAATATCTGTATTGTTGTGTAAGTAAACCATAGATATTGAGCAAACCAATTTTCTATGATAACTGCTCAAAAACTCAATCAATGAAATATATTGATTGTGCAATGATATTTCAAATGAATCAATTTATTTATTTTTCAGTTGTCTTATTTAAAATATGAATAATCCAAATGAAGAATTGTGTCATTATTATCGTAATTGAACAATGATGTAAAACTCTATTTAAAATAATTCATTCGAATGAGAACGTCCGTTTTGAGACGTTTTATTATGTTTATAGGAATGACATAATTCGCCTTTCTAAGGAATAATCAAACTTGGTATTATGTAACATTTGATAATGTATCATAACTTGCAAAAAATATCGTTCCCATAAACTATAATAAAACTACTAGAAAACATTCGTTTTAATTATAACAACTGTGTCCTAGATACGATCATTCGCTTAAATGAATTTCATTTTTGAGTTTTGCAGCCGGTAGATTGGCTTTCAAACGATAAGTTTAACGTCATTAATAAATCATATATACTCCTACCATTCCCATTGCATTTAGTGTTAAGTCTACATGTTATAATATGCATAGGCTTATGCGGTTTTTAATTGGCTATTAACTAAAGTAATAAATATATTTTTCATTACAGCTTTGACTATTGCGGTGGTATTCACACTTCAAATGTGGTTAATCATATCAGGAGTTATAACTTTCCTGTCATGTCTTATGTTTGCGTCTGATGTATATTTTTACAAGAATCGCATATCTCTATTTCGTTATTTTTGGGTAAATGAACATTTACTTCATGCACAAATTTTGCATTCATTCATACAACGATATTTATTTATAACTAATGATGTTATTTTAGATTGTGGTGTGCATCTTAATCGAACAAGGGATAATGGTTCGTTCCGAGAAGTTGACAGGACGAAGGATCCTTGGATCCTGGCTCATGTGCTGCATCATCATATGTACAGTGTATAAGGCTAAACTTACGTCGGACCTGATCAACCCACCTACTGAACACCTTGCAACTCTTGATGATATTGCTAATTGGGGTTATGAGGTTTATGCAAATGAGGTAAAAAATTCATTAATAACAATTACTTATAGTCCGATACTGTTTTTTTTACATATACAATTTTTCTTACGTAATTTTTACTACTGGGTGTTATTTTAGAGGTTTGGTTTTTAAACTGGCAACATTGTTTCTACAGACTGTCAATTTGACAGTTGACAGTTGATTTGTAGTCAGTACCCAGTTGCTCGATAAAGTTGTCAAAAATTGGACGATTGCGCTTTATACGAGCTGGCCGTGGCGCTCATATGTCCGAAATCTGATTTAAACAATAATGACATAAATTATCTATTAAATAAAGCCCATATTATTGACATTGACATTATTTTGATGTTTTTTTTATTTAGTTTTGAATTTGTGTACCTCTAAAAAATACACCCTTATGCAACTGGGTGGAATGGCAAAACTTATTGTAAACGTACAAAACGTACAAACCTCAAAAAAAACACCCAATATATAATATATATGGTTGTAAATTTCTTGATAGAAGTTCATTGTAAATAATGAAAATGAAAATAAAAAATATTAAAACAGTATATTTAATACACCGGAATATAGCTGCCGAAACCGGTTGAAGCCATTAAACCAAGTAGGATTAAACTAAATATATATAACTATTTTTTTTATATATATTTTCGGTTTAAACAGTTAATTTTAAATTGAATAATAGTTTTTGTACCATGAAGAAGGATCCGCGTCGTATAGAATTGAAGTAACATTCCCCGAATCAACATGTTTCGGGTCTGGGACTAACTCAAGGAATTCCGTATAATAAAATAATAAATAACGTATAACAATGTACACAGAATAATAAATACAGGACGAACGAGGAAAATTTGGCACGATCAAATCAATCAAATATTAAATGTCGGCCACGTTAGGAGTCGGAAAAATCGACAGCGTGCATGACACAATATATGAATGTTGAGAAAGTGAGGGAAGTAAGTCGGGGAAGCGGTTCATTATTTCTGCTATCCCCTCAGAGAGACAACGTGATGGTTAGAAGGTACTTCAACATTATTAACCGTTAAATTTACAGCACTGTTATCATATCACAATTTTTATTATACGCTTTTTGAGAACGTCGCGACAGCTGTTTCGCCTACCAATGTTGGCATCATCAGGCGTTACAAACAACTGTGAGTTGTTTATAACATCTGATGATGGTAACATCGGTTGGCGAAATAGCTATCGCGATATTTTCAAAAAGTATATAATAAAAATTGTGATATTATAACTAACTAACTAACTAACCATCACGCCGTCTCTCTGAAGGGGTAGGCAGAAAGAATGGACTGCCACACCCTTCTTTCCTGAATTATTTCTCTCGCATACTCAACATTCATATAATACATCGTGTAATGCACGCGCGTCGATTTCTCTGACTCCTCAAATGGCCGACATTTAATAATTGATTTATTTGATCGTGCCACGTTTTCCTCGGCATTCCTCTATTTCTGGTTCCATATATTACAACACTGCTTTATGATATTATAACAGTGTTGTAAATTAAACAGTTGATAAATTTTATTGTGGATTTTCCAGTCCCGATATGAATCCAAATTTGTATTCATCGAACTTTTCAAATCAGACAACTTTCATCATAATTACACTTTTACAGAAAAAATATAAACAGTGTTTTTTAACCATATGTGACACATCACTTATTCATCATTGCTTTAACCCAATATTGACCGCAAATTTAAACTACAACGCAATTTATATAATTTTCCAGTTTGACGGTTCTGTCGTCACGGACGCTTTGCAAGTGTCATCAGATCCACTGATGAGAGAGCTGTCAAAAAGGACCCTTCGAAACTTGAGTATATGCGGCGTTCTGAAGAAAGCCATGACCGGCGACACGTTCCTGATTGAGGAGGAAGTCCCAATACAACAAGCTGTGAAGGAGAAGTGTCCTCAAATCATGAGTCATGAAGAACTATCGAGAATCAGGGTGGCGAGACATAACTTATTGCCATCTCCACACGCTTGGCCCTTTAAAAAGAATACCCCTTATCTGGAAGCATTCAATTACTACCTAATGATGTTTTACCAAAACGGGTTGCAGGAAAAATGGAGCGAATCGCTGTATGGGACAACTAAAAATAATAGTATTGACTTTATTAAGGGAATCGTGCTGACAGATGTATCTCAACAATCGATTAAACTATATGGACCATTTATCATGTGGCTTTATGGAATCTTACTCTCTATTATATTTTTCATGGGAGAAATCATATATTTTTATTGCGTTGTTTCGAATCAAATTACATATATGTAAATAGCCTGGATACTGACAGATGCAACCAACATAGAGAAGAATACATTCATTTGAACTCTGGATATATAAAAAAAATACTTAAAATTACTAAACCACTAAAGAACACCAAGGAGTTTGTCTACCTCGGGAGCAAAATAACATGGGACGGTCGGTCTAAGAGCGAGGTCGACAGCCGTATACATCAGGCTAGGCTTGCATTTAATAAAAGGTCGAAAATAATAAAATCAAATAATATAGACCTAAAACTGAGAATATTCCTCATCAAGACCTATGTATGGAGTATCTTGATGTACGGCTGCGAGACATTGTGTGTATCCGAAAGAGATAAGCGGAGACTAGAGGCTTTTGAGATGTGGTCCTATAGAAGACTATTAGGAATTTCCTGGAGAGACCACATCACGAATGAGGAAGTTCTTCAAGGAATCGAAGGAGGACGGCACCTGCTCAGGACCTTGTTCAAAAGGCGTGCAAGATAGATCGGCCATGTAATACGTCATGAAGGTCTCTTGCATGCCATAATGGAGGGTATGACCGAGGGGACAAACTCTAAGGGAAGTTCACGCCGAGAGTACCTGAAGGACCTGTTGGTGGATGTGCGCTGCTCATCATATGCAGATTTCAAAAGAGCCGCACAAGACAGGGAAGAATGGAAGAGAAGAATAGAAGAAATTGCTGCAAACCAATCCCAGGATTGAAACTTTCTAACTAACTTAAAAAAAATTGTAGAGACAGAGTTCCCAGTGAGATTATTCTCCAACGGATGAAAAAGAATCTGTTCGACAGTGTAAAAACAGGGAAACTGCAATTCTTTGGTCACGTAATGAGAGGAGAAAAATACCAACTCCTGCAACTGACAATTCAGGGAAACATACCAGTAAGATGAGGACCACCTCTGAGAAGAATCTCTTAGCTGAAAAATTTAAGAAAATGGTTCAGAAATAGCACCACATTGCTGTTCAGAGCCGCAGTCAACAAGGTGGAATAACCCCGATGATCTCCAACCTTCGCAAAGGAGACGGCGCTTAGAGAAGAAGAAGATATTTATACAGTTTCAAAATAACATCTTCTTCTTCTTCTTCTTCTATTTATAGACCTTTGGTCTGTTCCTGAAATCAGGCTGGCTTCTCTTGGGAGGTTGACTCCCAACTATCTCTCCATCTCTTCGGCGGTCTTCCGGGGGGACGGCAGCCGGCAGGAATGGTGGCCGGTGGGATTCTGGTGGGGTCCATCCTCTGCACGTGCGCATTCAAGTATCTTCTGCGTTGTCTGTCCCATCTCAAGACATCCTTCACCTTGCTGATCTTGCGGATAGCCGTGTTGTAAAATAACATATTTATGGTTTCTTGAATAATGATGTTAAGTTCCATATTAAATAATTATTAAGAATGAAAACGTCTGTTTTTAAGAAGTTTTATTATAGTTTATGGGAATGAAATATTATATTTCGCCCTTTCTTGTGCATTATCAAATGATGACTGGCATTTTACAATGAGTTGATGCCTAATCAAATTCCATGTATCGTTTGATAATGCCTTAGAAGGGCGAAATATAATATGTCATTCCCATAAACTGTAATAAAACTTCTAGAAAGCAGACGTTTTCATTTTTAATAATCAACATATTTTTATTTAATACGATTGGAAACGTCTGTTTAATAGATTTTAATTTTTTAAATTAGTACAAATTAATATATTTTTTATTTACTTTGTTTATACGTATAACACTTAAATCAAAAAAAATTAAATTACATAGACATATTTATAAATAATCAAATAAATTTAACTTCAAGTCTAATATTTGATTAGTTCCTTTGTAGTAAGTAATTACCTGAACCCAAATAAGAATTTTAAATTATTATTTTGAATTTTAAATTGAATCATAATAATTGTTATAACAAAAGCACAAACGTTTCAAAATAAATATTTATAACATATGTCAGATCATGTGAACAATTTTATAATATTTTAAATATGAATCTTTATAATATGTATCACTGAAGAAGGACTGGTTGTCCGAAACATGTCTATGTAATTTATTTATTTTTAATTTAAGTGTTGTTAAAAAGGAAATAAAGCATTTTAATCTATTTTTATTTACAGTGTAGTGGCGTGGACTCTTAAAGTTAATATAATAGTCCGCCTTAAAGCGTTTCAAATGTGGATTCACCGTAGAATGCCTAAGAGTATATTGGACCGATATGATAACAAACACTGAAATAATACGTAGAGCCAATGCAAATAGAGAACTGTTCACCGCAGCTCCGTAAATTATTTTATTTTGGCCATGTAATGAGAAGCAACAAATACACCGTACTTCAGCTCGTCATAAAGAGGAAGATCGATGCCCGCAGAGAGGCCGGCAGAAGACAGCTCTCCTGGCTTCGAAACATTCGAGAATAATCCGGCGTCAGAACTATGGGTGAGCTGTTTCGCGCCGCAAGAACAGGAAAACTGTCTCCCAAACGGTCGTCAACATCGGAGGGATCCGGCAGGACACTTGAAGA
This sequence comes from Lepidostoma basale, assembly GCA_022606425.2. NCBI lineage: Eukaryota > Metazoa > Arthropoda > Insecta > Trichoptera > Lepidostomatidae > Lepidostoma > Lepidostoma basale. The sequence goes on along the minus strand of JAHDVF020001444.1, from coordinate 128,518 downwards.
AGAATAAGAACACGATTGAAAACGTCTGTTTTCTAGATTTTTATGGGAATAACATATTTTGCCTTGCTTAGACATAATAAAAAGTTTGGTAATGTCTTAGAAAGGCTAAAGGTATCATTCTCATAAAATAAAATAGATCTTTTAAATAACTGATGTTTTCATTTTTGTTTAACATTTGATATGGAGTTTTAAATCATTGTTCAAGAGACAAGAAATAACAAATTCCTGTATATGTTTTTCTCCGTTTTTTCTTTTATGTATAGTTAATTCAATAAAGTGAAGTTAAATTGTGTAAATCATTTACTAACCCTTATCTTGGCATGATATCCTTATTTTGGCAATTTATAAATTAGTATTAATAAGCATTTTTCTTTAACCAGGTAGAGTTGTTAATATGTATCACTAGATGAAACCACGTCACACAAAATTTCAAGTGTTGCATATTTGAAATTACATTAAAGGTTTTTGATTTGTTTAAATCTATGTCAATGTTATAACTGTGTTACAATGCCATGACAAAGGACCTGATGTCATCAATTGAGCAAATATGTTTTCGATCTTGAGATAAAGACACTGTTTTATTACCAAAATATGTGTATATGTACATCTTCTTCTTCTTCTTACTCGGCCTATTCCCGTCCACTCCTGGACAGAGGCATCATTCATTCGCTTCCATGTCACTCTGTCTTGTGCAGACTGCATCCAGGTTATTTTGACGTGTCTTTTTAGATCATCCTTCCACCGTAGTTGCGGTTGCCCTGCACTTCTCTTTGCCGTCCACGGTCTCCAAGCCAGCAGTCTTCTTGTCCATTTTTCATCTGAGCTTCTAGCTACGTGACCTGCCCATTGCCATTTTAGAGTCACCACCCGGTGGATGATATCAGTGACCTTTGTTTTTTCTCTCAATGTATTGTTTCTGACTCTATCTCTTAGTCTTATTCTTAACATGGCTCTTTTTATGACTCTTTGGGTCACTCGTAGTTTCTCGGCACTTTGTTTGGACAATGTTACAGTATCAAGACCATAAGTATATTTAAACCATCTACGTTTTGCCGATGACATCGTACTCGGGAGCAACACTCCGGAGGAACTAGCTGAAATGCTTAAAGAACTAAACGATGTATCCAAATCTGTAGGTTTGAATAAAAACCTGGCAAAGACCAAGGTGATGTGCACGGAAAGGCTTAAAATCAACGTGGATGGCAACAAAATTGAGAATGTCCAAGAATATACATAATACAAATAACAACTTCTTGTTTCTCCAATGTCAAGTGTGGCTTGACATATATCTTGCACAGCTCCTATGTCAAGCAAGACTCGACATTATAATGTCATTATAATAATTTTAAAAAAGCGTTGTATACAACCCATTTTATTTAAAATGAATAAATATAAGAATTACTCACTCAACACAATTCGACTCTACACTACATTCCATTACGACTTATTATTGAGACTCCTTCTTTACATCTACTCGTATTTCATAAATTATTTCAGCAATTGGCGGTACGTAAAAAAAATATAGAATGCAAAAGAGTTAACACTTGGCATTTCGTTTCTATGCAGAATTTACAACAATATCCTATTTGTTTAACATTTATTGTGTTCACGTATTTTAATACTTCAAACTCATTTTACGTTTAGAAACAAGGTGGGTAGCTAATTGAAATCAACACACTACCCGTAAAATAGTACCATGTACGTTAAATATTTATTGTTTATTGAATAATGATATAAAACTTCTTATTCAGTGTTTTATATTATTGAAAACTGTAGTTTTTTTTAACATCTTTTAATGTATTTTATTGGAGTAACATGTTTCGTCTTATTTTCTAATGCAGAGGGTCCCAATCTTTTTCGGTTTTACGGCTCCCTTAAAACATCAGATTTTCCCGCGGTTCCCTTAATCATCACATCAGACTTTTTTATTTTTTTTTACCTTCTTGAGAAATTGTAAAATCCTATAAGGGATAATAAAAAATACATAATTTCAACTGTTTCGGTAATACCCATATTGAGACTGGACAACCACCATGGTCTGCTTTTGAAAAAAACAATGAATGACTCTAAAGTCTCTAAATTCTTGGAATTTTGTCAGCATACACGATTGTTGGCGCAAAAATTTCAAGATTTGGCAATTCCAACAAATTTGCCGAACTGTTTAATTGAATATTTCACGGCGCCTTTATGACGACACCCCTGGGGAGCCGCGGCTCACAGTTTGGGAGTCATTGGTCTAATGCTTGATTTTTGACATTGATAATTCTCTATCAAGGCCATAGATGTCACTCCGTTAAAAATGAAAAATATATAGAAACGGATCAATTTAAAAACACATTAATAAAAAAATAAAATAAGATTCAAAATTTTTAGTGGGTGTAGACGTCATTAAAGAGCTCCTGTTACAGTTTGTGTATTTTATTGTGTTTTCGTTGTTTAAACTTGGTGATTTGATATTAATCTTCAACTTTATGTGTTTTATATCGATGTTTTTGTGATTTGGTGTTAAAAATCAATAAAACGTGTGTTTTTTAAAGATTTTTAAAATTTTCTTCGAGCGGCCGCGAGCCGCGAGGCACGCGAGTGTTCTTGTTTAAACTAAGGTTATAATAAATGTTTTTTTTTGTTGTGTTACTAATATATTTAGCCGTCTGCCACGTGGTAGATGATGTTTTTTTGTGCAAGTGTTTAAATTTAAATGATTTTGGTCCAATATTTATTTAAATTAAATCGTATGTGAAGAAATTTTTTACAAATTTACAAGTGTCAAACTAAAACAATGAAATTTGAAATTTGGAACTGTTTAAAAAATTTCTCGCGAACGTTCTTACCGAAAGTTCTTACCGAAATTATTAGTTAGTTAGTTAGGTTAGGTTCTAACGGGTAGTAGGGTTACGATGGGGTATACTTTGCTGGAAAGTGTACTTCTATAAAATGTCGTAATGCGCCATGTTGCAATAACACCCGCAACACTTCTACCAAGTCCAACTCATTAGCGTCCTCGAGTGGTCTCTCAGGCCCTGCGAACCCCGGGCAATGTGGCCACTGACATTACCATCAGTGTCATGGCGGATAATGAGTGGGCGAATGGCGAATGTCCGGCACCATAAAGCCGGACCCCCCCAGCTAAGGGAAGGTGACCCCTACAGAAAAACCCATCAGAGAAGGCAACGGGAAACCACTCTGATTACCTTTTCCCAGGATATTCACTATGGCGAGAAACACAACAATGGCCCCTAGTCCCGGGCAGCCCTTCAATGGGCAGGGGGTGCGAAGAATCTCCCGGCTCAAAATAGGGGCCCGTCAGGAGACAAATGTCCTGGCTACGAAACGTGAGGGAGTGGACCGGCATCCGAAAGTGTCGAGGAGCTGTTCCGAGCGGCGCAGGACAGGGACAGGTTCGCCGAGGTGATCGCCAACGTTGGGGGGACCCGACAGGGCACTTGAAGAAGAAGAAGAATAAAAATATATTATTATTTAATAATATCTGGTATTTTATTAAAATCAAATGATTTTACTAAAATCTCTCTATGGAAGTTCATTTTAAATAATAATTAAAAAAAACGACGTTTTTTAACTACTACCACTTTCGTTTTTATTTCGACAGCGACCGGTTTCACCAGGCTCGCTGGCATCGACAGACTGCGAGCCTGGCGAAGCCGGTCGCTGTCGAAATAAAGACAAAAGTGGAAGTAGTTAAAAAACATCGTTAACTAACTAACTAACTAACCATCACGCCGTCTCCCCGAAGGGGTAGGCAGAAAGAATGGACTGCCACACCTTTCTTTCCTGACATATTTCTCTCGCTTCCTCAACATTCATACATCGTGTCATGCACGCGCGTCGATTTCTCTGACTCCTCACATGGCCGACATTCAATATTTGATTTATTTGATCGTGCCACGTTTTCCTCGGTCTTCCTCTATTTCTGGTACCATTTACATCATTAACATATAATTTTTTTACCATTCTTTCTTCATTCATTCTTTCCATATGTCCAAACCATCTTAATGATCCTTTCATTATTTTGTTCATGACACCATCATTCGCACCGCATTCACTTCTTATATTTTCATTCGACACTCTATCATACACAGAATATCCACACATTCGTCTAAGAGATCTCATTTCTACTGCATTTATTCTACTTTCATCCTTCCTTTGCCAGTTCCATGCTTCGCTTCCATACATAAGGGTCGGTAGAAGAACACCATTGTGCACTGCCATTCTAGCTTTTTTGGATAGGTTTTTGTTTGCGATGACAACTTTAAGTGCACCATTCACTTTGTTGCCTGCCCCAACCCTTCTTTCAATATCCCTCTCCACTCTCCCATCTCTTGTAAACATACTACCTAAATACACAAACTCAACTACTTGCTCCAAGTTTTCACCATTCACGCTAATGTTGCAGACTGTCATGGTTTCTTCCTTTTCAAAAATCATTACCTTGGACTTATTAACATTCATCATCAGATCATTTCGCATGCATACCTCATACATACAATTCACCAGGACTTGTAGTTCATGCTCGTTGTCAGCAAGTAGGACAGCGTCATCCGCATACAAGAGACAGCTTACTGACACTCCGCTCATTTTGGCACCTACATCCAACCCTTTCAGCTCTCTCATACAATTGTCCATATATAGATTAAATAACCACGGGGACATTACGCAACCTTGTTTGACACCTTTATTGATATCAAACCAGGCTGTAAGATCTCCATTTACTCTGACACTAGCAGTGCTTTCTGTGTATAGCGACTTAATTGCCGTGATCAGTTTTGTACTTATTCCATATTCAGACAATATTTTCCACAACTTTTCTCTATTAACGTAATCATATGCTTTTTGTAAGTCGACAAATGCACAGAAAAGTTTGCGATTTTTGGCCAGAAACTTCTCTGTCAATGTACGAAGTCCAAAAATTTGATCCATACATCCTCTGCCATTCATAAAGGCACCTTGCACATCCCAAACTTTGTCACTCGTCAATTTTCTTACTCTTTCTATTAAAATTCTGCCATAGACTTTACCAACGACACTCAAAAGACTAATAGCTCTGTGGTTTCCACATTCCATACGCGATCCTTTTCCTTTGTACAGGGGCATAATTACTGCTCTCCTCCAGTCTAGCGGCGTATATCCCTCCTCCAAGCACTGGTTAAATAACTTACATAACCATGCAGAAACCACTTCGCCACCGCTTTTAATAAAATCTATGGCAATACAATCAAATCCAACAGCTTTTCCACTTTTCATTGCATTCACAGATCTTTTCATCTCATTCGTACTTATTTTCTCAATATTATCATTCATAGGTCCCGCACTCGCACTAGTTGTTATACTTTCGATCACGCTTGTATCACCACCATACATCTCCTTAAAATATTCTATCCATCTTTCTTGTATGATCTTACTCTCCGTTAACATTCTTCCCTCGTTGTCTAAAATTGCTTTCACACATCCACTATCAGGAGGATTTCGGGCTTTTTTAACTTCTTTCCAAAACATCGTTATATTTAATTATTATTGTATTTTATTAATAACTGGTATGGAAAACGTGTTTTAATATAGAAGTGTACATATTTGTCTGGACAAAACTTGAATATATGATGTAAAACTCCATATTAAACGATTTTTAATAATGCCTAAGAAGGGCGATACATGTCATTCCTATAAAATATAATAATTCATTCGTATTAATTGAATATAATATATTTTATTAATTGATTATAACATATATTTAAAACATGCGGGACTTACGTTAAATAATAATAATAATAATATATGTATATTTGCAACCAAGGGGGACCCAGACCACATTTAAGCTACGCTACTCTTCCTCTGTGTTCCACCGTACACACATAGCAATACAACAGTAAACGAAAATACACAATTGATACATAAAAAATATTAGGTCCTTACATATGAAATTGGCGTTTTGCCGTACTGGCAACTTTGATCTCAAATATCTTCTCTTTGGTTAGGAATTCCAAATTCAAATTTATACAGCTATTTACTCAAGTATTTGTGTTTCGAAAATTATAATTCATTTGTTTTTTCCTCAATTGTTTTTTTTCTTTGCGTCACTCAGTTTACAAAATGGAAAACTTGAAATATCGCGTTATTTACGAGTACGAGTTCCACCGTGGCACCAGTGCTGCAGAAACGGCTCGAAGGATTAATGATGTGTATGGCGACGGTGCCGCAAAAGAAAACACAGTGCGTTTTTGGTTCCAACGTTTTCGTTCTGGAAATTTCGACCTGCAGAACAAGCCCCGTGGACGGCCGGAGACCAAAGTTGATAATGAAGAATTGAAGGCTATTGTGGAAGCGGATCCATCGCAAACCACGTCCGAGTTAGCTGCAGGCTGCGGTGTTAGTGATAAAACTGTTTTAATCCACTTGAAGCAAATTGGGAAGGTGAAAAAGCTTGAAAGGTGGGTACCTCACGAATTGAGTGAAGCAAATCAACAAACGCGCGTTGACTGCTGCGTTGCATTACTCAACCGGCACAATAATGAAGGGATTTTGAATCGAATCATTACCTGTGATGAATAGTGGATCCTGTATGATAATCGGAAGCGCTCATCGCAATGGCTGAACCCTGCCGAACCAGCCAAACCATGCCCCAAGCGAAAATTGACTCCAAAAAAGTTAGTTGTGAGCGTTTGGTAGACTAGTGCTGGTGTCGTTCACTACAGCTTTCTTAAATCTGGCCAGACGATTACGGCAAATGTCTTTTGTCAGCAACTGCAAACCACGATGGAAAAGCTAGCTGCTAAACAACCGAGGCTGGTTAATAGCTCTAGGCCACTGCTGCTTCATGATAACGCTAGACCACACACTGCACAACAGACGGCTACCAAATGAGGAGAGCTTTAATTGGAATTTCTAAGACATCCACCGTACTCTCCGGACCTTGCCCCAATAGATTACTATTTTCTTCGAAATTTGGATAACTTCTTGCAAGGGAAAAAATTCAACTCCGATGGGGCAGTCCAAACCGACTTCAAAGATTTTATCGATTCCCATCCGAATGGTTTTTAGTAAAGGGATCGATGAACTACCTATGAGATGGCAAAAGTGCATAGATAGCAATGGTACATACTTTGATTAAATAAATATATTATATTTTAAAAAAAATCAACTTTATGTTCCTCCTATACAAAACGCCAATTTCATATGTAAGGACCTAATATATGTTAGAGAAAGAATAAAAAAGAAATAATGCACAGCAGGGGGTACAGGAGGGAGAGAGGAGATAAATACAGGATAGGGTAAATAAGGAATTTTATTTAATATGTGGAATAGGAAAGGTACATAACATAGGAAATACATTCAATGAAAGACACATTCAGGAGTCACAAGCAGTAGTAAAATTGTATCATATACTTAACAATTGGAGACGTTTTCAGAATAGTGATGGAATAACAGCGATTGTGTCATCCTGGTTAAAGCCGACTTCAGAACAGCCTCGTTACAAATGGAATAATATAAATTACTGTATGTACTCGTATTATCAATTGTGAAGTACTTGTCAGTTCGAAATAGGCAACAGAAGAAAAAATAATCGATAAAATCAAGATTTATCCAAAATGACGTTGCATGAATAATGTACTGCATTTCAAATCATTATCATCACAAGTATGCTTCTATTTAAAGAAATGATTATTTGAATGGAATCAGATGTTTATATTCAGAATAAGACATTACTGCGTGAATAAACAAACCCCACGATTCCACTTTTTTGGGAATAGGTGACCGATTAGGTGGACCGTCGTTAATGCCTTTGTAAACAGGGGTAAGTTGAGAATTTATAGATTACCAGCGATTAAGATGTCACAATAACGACTTTGAATAGACAGCAGTAAGGAAACAGAGTAAACACCAAACGAAAGTAAATATCTTTACGGGTTTTTAACGATAATGTTCGTATTTATGATTTCTTCAAAAGTATAAAAGACGAATATTATATGATAATGTTATACCGAAATCGAATGTAGAATGTCGTGAGGTTTTTATGCTTCGGAACTGTTATAGTGAAGATTGGAATTGTATTTTTAATGGTGACACATTTAAGATTTTCTGACATTTATTTATTTGATGTGTTCATATTATTACTTTTCAAAGATTTTAATTAGAATTATGAAAATATTTAAGTTTTATGTATGTGACCGGTTTCGCCTACGTCATGAACATTGACATATTGGTATAGGGTGTTTTTTTTAGAGGTTTGGTTTTTAAACTAACAACATTATTTTTAAGGATTGTCAATTTGACAGTTAATAGTTGATTTGTAGTCAGTACGTTTTGCCATTTTACTCAATTGCTCAATAAAGTTGTCGAAAATTGGACTTCACGATTGCGCTTCATTCGCGCTAGCCGTGGCGCTCATATGCCCGAAATCACATTCAAACAATAATGGCACAAAATTATCTATTAAATAAAGCCAATATCATAGAAATTAACATTATTTTTATGTGTTTCTTTTTCATTATGAATTTGTATACCTCTAAAAAAAATATCCTTATACACACTGTTTTTATATAAAGGTTGTTACACACTGTTATATAAAAAAAAATCAAATGTTTATTACAGTTAACCTCGAATAAGAACACAATACACAATAACTCTCTGAAACTAATGAACTCTTTAACCCTTAACGTACCGTGTTCAAAACAAAACGCTTGCTCCCATGTGGTAAGTTCAGTTTACCGCTAACTTTATCTAAATATCAAGCATATGACTAGATGAATCAAAATTTAATTTATGTCATCTGGTAGGGAATTTCATTAGGAATAGATCGATATCTATAACATACATGGATTATTTGAAAAACATATCATTATTAATTTTTTTCTGGAACCATGCGATTTCTGATATGTAATGCGTCATAGCATACGACGGAATACGACCGACTAAACATCAGGTATAAACTTGTCTGCGCGCAGCGGCGGGCGGGGCGAAGATAAAGGCACCTAGGCAAAATGTATAGTACGTTCAAGACAACGAGTACGTATTAATATTTGTCCCTTTTGGTAAAGTGTTAATATTTTCACAGTTCTGATATTATTAAGTTACGTGGTGCGTTTTCATCCAGTCGGTATTATTACGTACCTATTGAAAAGGTCAAAGATATAATTTATAATATGTTCAAAACAGCGAGTAAGTATTTGTCACTTTTGATAAAGTTGTAAATATTAGCAAAACAAATTCTACCTTAACACGAATGAAGGTGAGGGCAGTCTTAGAAAATATTTTTTTTTGGGATGAAGGAAGTAATTTTTTGCTTTTTTTTTTATTACGAAATATTGAGAACACTTCAATGGAGGATTACAATTTTTTTTATAATATTAAGGTCCATAGGTTTTAAGAAAATCAACTTTAAATTGGCAGTGGAAACTCAATTGACCACATGGCAACGCGACGGTTAACCATCACGCTGATTTCTGGCGGAGTAGGCAGAGATTATAAAACACACATATTTCTATCCTGGCACCCTTCTCTCAAATTCTCAACATTCATCTTGTAATTTACACACACACATACACACACTCACTCACACTCTCACACACACACACACACACACATCGATTTTTTAAGTCTTTGTGTAGCCGTGGATTTTTAAAACCAGCATGTGAAAGCACCTTTCCGTGTTTCCTAAATAATATATTTTTTTATTGCCATTTTAATTATCTATTTTAATGGAATAAACAGTCCATTGTGGGAGCTTTAACGATGTGATACTTAATAACAGGCACTAATAAGACATTAATTCAAAAGATAATATGACGACTTTAGTAAAACTCTTGATGGAAGTTCATTTTAAATAATCTTCTTCTACTTCCTTGTTGTTGACGTATGTGGTCTGTTCTCCAGAGGTTTGATTGGTTATTTTAAATAATAATTAAATACACAATGTTTTAAATAATAACGTCCATGTTTATTTTTGTTTATTTAACAAAGATGTAAAACTCCATTTTAAATAAGTAATGAAAATGGACGTCCGTTTTCTAGAAGTTCTTTTATATATTATGGGAATGACATGTTTCGCCTATTTGGTGCACTATCAAATTGTCACTTGATAATGTCTTATATTGGCAAATCATGTTATTTCAATAAATTATAATAACACTTCTAGATAACAAATCTTTTCATTAGTTTTTACTAATTTCAAGTTTCGCTTTAATTTGACAGCGATTGGTTTCGCCAGGCTCGCTGTCGAAATAGATTAAATATAAGTAAAGGAAGAAGCTATTTGTCTTAATATCGTTTTACACAATTATTATTCATTTAAAAAGTACAATGGTTCAAGCAAATTTTTTTCTTAACATCTTGTATAAAAAATTTATAGATAATTGTGAACCATAATGAACTTTGCTAAACCTTTTATATCATTATAATATTCTATTTATACGTTTCAGTTAATACATAAGCAAAGAAAGTTTGAAAAACATTTTAGTTTATGTGTGGTATATAAGCAAAAAAGTTTCAGTTTAAGTTTAAGCTAGAAAGCTTATGTTTTTTACACTAATTATTCTGTCACCACCTTAACCTTTAAAATTAAACTTTTGAAAGATTTTTATATCGTCTTACGATACATAAAAACAAATTTCGTTTACGCAATAATATTGTGATGTTTTACGTGATATTCATAATTATATTTTATTCACAAATCAATTTGTATTCATAAACATTGCCTCAAACCTAAATAATCGTTCAATAAAACAACAAACAGGTTTTGTTTTTTCAACACAAGTTTTCTTTGCGCAAAGTTGAATGTTATGCTAACAAAAATAACAAAACTTGTTTATGAAGCTGCTTTCATACGTATCAAAACTAATTGAGTTTAAAAAATATAACGCTATAGAGTTTTGGTTTTTTAAGAATCTTGACATATTATGTCAATTTACTTTTAAAAAACTATATACAAATGAAGTATACAAATGATTATTATAAATAAAAAAATTGTAAGCACAAACGATTTTTTAATGTATTTTGATTATTCACGTTTGCATGTAATAATTTAAGTGTGATACATGCATTTAAACAATATTTGAAAAATATCAAATTGTTAAAATATGAAATTCTGTTTTTCAATTTTAAATATTTTTCTATTATTTTTCGCGACAGCTGTTTCTTATATTTTTCAACTGTAAAAATTAACATTTAACAGTTGAAAAAATTATGATGATGTCAACGTAGGTTGACGAAATTGCTGTCGCGAAATTATTTTTAAAAAAATTCACCGAAATAAAGGACTAGAAAAGTATTTGTTTAATAATTAAATGTGTTACTGGAAAACGCTTCATTCACACAGTTTATCCAGACAATATGTTATGTATACTTATTTATTACATATTTTAATTTAAACCATTTTGAAAATATTTGTGAAGATCCGGAAATCAAAACAGTCTTCAATTTAAACAATTTAAATATATACTACTCATCGGATGCGGAAGGCACAACACAGGAAACTTCAAGAACTTATTCGACTAAAACGTCTGTTTTTATAAGTATTATTATTATTTATGTGATTGACATGTTTCGCCTGTTGAATGCATTATCAAATTTTATTATATTTTAAAGACATATAAACATTTGATAATGCCATCTCCAGGCGAAACATGTCATTCAAATAAAATATAATAAAACTTATAATACATACGTCTTCATTTGTATTGATTGTAGGACTTAAGTGGTTAATTATTTATTATTTAATGTTAAATAAACTCTTAATATTGTAAGATATTAAGCAAATGGATTGTTCATCCACTAAATAAAATAATTTCAATTAGTGGAAAATGGAAAAGGGTAATTAATAGATACGGTTTATGGTCGAGAGCATAATGAATTTTATTTCAAACATAAAATTCTAAATCATTATGCTTTTGTTATTGATTTGTCCCTGGAACTCTGTCTAATTTCAATTTGCACCATCCTGTGGTTATTGCATTCCGTTAAGAATATTTTTAGTTAGTTTAAATCGTTTTTCCGATGTTAAAGGTACAAAAGGTATAAAACTTTCAAAACATACCAAAAAGTATTAGCTCAATAGTGGAAAAAAATATATTAGAAATTCCATTGCAGAAGTGCTATGTTAAAAAATGAAATAATTTTTTATTTTTAAGTGTGGATTTAGTGTAAAACCACTAATTTTTGTGTCTTTGACCGGTTTCGGTAGCTCGACAGCTTGACCAAAAGATGGCAATGATTAAAAAAACATTTTTATTTTAACTGTCTAACTAACTAACCATCACGCCGTTTCCCCGGAAGGGTAGGCAGAGAGGATGGATCGGAATATCTTTCTATCTTGACATCATTCTCGCGCCTCTTCTAAATTCACACATCGTGACATGCACGCTCGTCGATTGTTCCTACTTCGAACATGGCCGCCTTTCAGTAATTGATTGATTTGGTCATGCCATGTCTTCGTTGGCCTTCCTCGACTTCTTTTCCCATTCACACTACTTGTATATATCTTTTTAACCATTCTTCCCTCATCCATTCGTTTCATATGTCTAAACCATCTTAGTGACTCTTTCTTAATTTTATTTATCACGCGTTCATCCGCCTTACATTATTTTCTTACTTCATCATTAGATATTCTATCATACACTGTTTTAAGCACATTCTTCTTAGTGACCTCATTTCTACGGCATTTATCCTACTTTCATCCGTCATACAGGTACATTCTTCCTTTTCAAATACCAATATTTTAGACTTTGACAGGTTCATCACAAGTTCATACTTATTGCATACTTCGTATATTCTTGACACAAGGACTTGTAGTTCGTCCGCTGTTTTAATCGTCAGTGATTAAAACAGCGTCGTCTGCATATCGTCACCTGAGAGTAAGAGGGTTCCAACTAACAAAATTTCACATTTGGCTTTTTTTCGTGAAAAGGGTTCTTACTAACCTTATCTATACGTACAATAAAAAAAAAACATGTAATAGTATCGTCATTTTGATGTTACGAAAATAAACAAGTTCCATCTGATCATTCAAAATACACGATTCACTGAAGAAGGATTCATTTAAACTTAGAACTTTATTATTCCAACTGTTGCCAGACAAAATTTACACGTTTCTCGGTAAAAGGATCTCTGTAAATTGGAATAAAACCCCTTTATTCTAAGATACACACCCAAAACCAACAAAACTTTGAATTTCGTGATATTTACATATCATTTACATGTTTCAGATTCTTACGAGCGATATTAATTTAAAAAACAAATGCTAAACTATCATTCCAATATGAAAAATGTGTCCGGAGTTATTTTGAAACTATCACTCCATCAGTTGCTGCTGGTATCGAGATTAACTGAATGCAGTTTACTGGAAATGGAGTCAACAACTAGAACATCACCCGGAGATCACATCACAGAAGACTTCCGCTACGAAACAACAATCAATTTTGTTAGAGACATCTCATTTACAATGGCTTCCCTCGCTGACGTAATGATACATTACGACAACTCTACAGAAAGCTTTGTTAATGTCGTATGTGACCAAAAGCTCAGCGAGACCTCAGTTGGATTTACTACTCAGAGAAATAATCACCATTCCAACAAGTTTTTCTACAAAGCTTCAAATTTTATTTACATTTTAAACAAATACAAATATGATAAAAATAATTTTACGTTAAATAAAAATCGTCGTAATATAATGCACTTGGTTGTTTTGCCAGATCCTTTAATCTTTGCGAAAATAAATAAAAATATTACAAGGAAAAGTAATATTGTCTTATACGTATGCACTAAAAATGGATTCAAATCTTGTAACGACTATTTCGATAGTTCTATAACAAATCATTTGATGTTTTTAGATAAGGATTTTCTCAAGCGGATTTATTTAGTCATGATATTAGAGATAACGGAAACGGTAAAATTGTTTGAAATATGTTACTTCTGCGGAAAGAAATCTCAAAAAATTATGTTGATTTACGAGTGTCCATTAGAAACTGGGCGTATATCAGAAATTTTAGAACACATCATGAAAATAATTGATTCGATTTATTTAAATTTTAATAATCACGTTCTTCGAGTCGCTTTTCCGAAATGGAATATTTACATGGGATGCGTTAATCCAGTGAACACAGAGACAGAAGAAGATGTTTTCACTAAATGTTCAGATATCAAAGGTATCGAAGGACTGATGTTAGTGGAAATGAGCAAAGGACTCAAATTTAATTTTTCTTTGGTCAATCCCAGGAAACATGATGAAGTTGGGCCGTGGAATAATATGGTTAAAGATGTATATCTTTCAAAGGTCGATTTCGCAATAGCCTCTATATCTGTGTCAGAAAGCAGAAGTAGAAGGGTTGACTTTAGCGCTGTAGTAGGGGATGACCCATTGAGGGTAGTCTACATGAAAAGGCCGAATATACTCGCAGAAGGTATTTATTATTTATTATATATGATTTAATTGGTTAAAATATTTTATTAAAAAAAAACATGTATTTTTAATCTTAATTGTAATTAAAGGCTAATTTTATATTTGTAGAAGTCCTATTACGTGTTTTTGTAGTAACATATATATTTGTTTATTTTTTAACGATGACGTTCTTCTTCTCTTGGTGTCACGTCCAGTCTCCACGATCTTAACTATCACTTAAGAGTAGTAATTCCTCTTCCTTATGATGACCTGAAAAATGATGTCCAGAGTGATTCCTCCTTTAACCGGGTGAATCCAGTTCATGGAACCGAAAATTCACAATTTATTCACTTTCTATTTTACTTGACACTGAAAGTAATATCAGTGGTCACATTGCCCAGTTTTTTCAGGGTCTGAAATACCACTCACGGACGCTAGAAAGATGGGCGTGCCAAAAGTGTTACTGGTGTTATTGCAACATTGTGCATTACGACATCTAATAAAGACATTCCTCTCTCAGAGCATATCCCATTACAGTCCTACTACCTGTCAGAACCCATTTAAAATACGATTGTTTTTTAAAAAAATTCATGATATCAAAATATAATACTATATAACCTTTTTCCCTAAAAATATTATCATTATTCTTCAACCTTCTTAATTCCACTACTGGAATAAGACCTCTTCGATTTTTCTCCACTCGTTCCTGTCTTGTCCTTTCCGTATCTAGGTCATCCCAGATATTTGGGCAGTGTCATTAGTCCATATTTTAGGTGAAATCCTGACATTCATTTTCTATGCCCTTAAAAAATTGTATTCGTTGAGTGTTTAAAGTTTTGTTCTAGCCTTTATAGTGTGTTTTTCCACCTTGGTTTATCGGTATTTATTGTTAGATTATATTATGCTGAAGGAGGAGTTACTAATGGATCTGCAGAAACATGTTTTTTTGCCTTATATTTATTTTTATGAAACAATAAATAATTTTTTGTTTTTTCGTTTGTTTTCAGCACTTATAATTGCAATAGTGTTCACAATGCAGACGTGGATTACTCTCGCATTAGCAATCACCATCTTGTCTTGCCTTATGTTTGGATCGGATAAGTATATTTTTACCAATCATATGGCTCTTGGCAGCTACTTTTGGGTTGGTTATTTTTTCTTCAGTAAAGTATGAAATAAAACGTCTTCTCGATATTTAAAGCCTCGTTTTTATCGTATTAAAATTTAAGAAATACTATTAGAATCGAATCTAGTTTTTAATTCTAAAACTTGAAATTTTCTTTTGACCCGATACTAGTATTTTCACCAGAAACTTGTTTATTCAAAAATACGTTAATGCATGCTATATTGAATATTTTAAATATTTTAAGAATAGTTTAAATCTCACAATTAGTAAATAGTGTAAATCTTATAATAAATAGTGTAAATCTCACAATTTTAATTTTTAGATTCACTGGTCTCTATCTGATTTTAAAAAAGTTTAATATGTTGTGTTTGTTTATTGGTGATCTCTATTTATTAAAAAATGCATTTTCTTAATTAACTGTTAATTCGTTGTAGATAGTCGGAAGCATCTTAATAGAACAAGGAATTGATCGATTTGACCGGCTACCAGGGCGAAGAGTGATTTTCTCGTGGCTTCTCTGCTGTATAATTATCTGCACGGTTTATAAAGCAAAACTTACTTCTATATTAGTCAACCCACCAGAAGATCGTCTGGAAACATTGGATGAACTTGCAAGATCAGGATGCGACGCATATCTTAACGAGGTAACTATACCTATCTAATCCCAGAACATTAAATTTTCATTATTCTTCTTATCAGCCATCTGCTGCATCTTCCGTATCGGATATTGGTCCTCCAAAAAATGTGACCAACCCACCGCCACTTCAGCCCGCTTATCATCATAGGCACCAATTAAATTAAACCTTATTTATTCACTTACAATATATGCAACTTTATTGCAATTTTATATCAATTAGACATATTTTTATTTTTTGTGTAATTAGTCAAGAAATATCAATTTTCTCCTCATTCGCCGTCAATAAGAATTCGTAAAAAGCCGTGAAATCGTTATCGTGCCATAATTACTTTATTAAATAACTAACTAACTAACCATCACGCCGTCTCCCCGGAGGGGTAGGCAGAAAGAATGGAACGCCACACTGTTCTGTCTTGACATACTTCTCTCGCTTCCTCTACATTCATACATCTTGTCATGCACGCACGTCGATTTCTCCGACTCCTCACGTGTCCGACATTCAATATTTGATTGATTTGATCGTGCCACGTTTTCCTCGGCCTTCCTCTATTTCTAGCTCCGTTCACGCCGTTTACATATACCTTCTTTACCATTCTGTCTTCACTCATTCTTTCCATGTGTCCAAACCATCTTAATGACCCTTTCCTTATTTTGTTCATAACACTTTCATTCGCACCACATTCACTTCTTATACTTGCATTTGTCACTCTATCAAATACAGATTTGCCACACATTCGTCTGAGAGATCTCATTTCTACTGCATTTATTCTACTTTCATCCTTCTTTTGCCAGTTCCATGCTTCACTTCCATACATAAGGGTCGGCACAAGAACACCATTGTGCACTGCCAACTTGGCTTTTTTGGATAGGCTTTTGTTTGCGATGACAACTTTAAGTGCACCATTTATTCTGTTGCCTGCCCCAACCCTTCTTTCAATATCTTTCTCCACCCTCCCATCCTTTGTAAACATACTTCCTAAATAAACAAATTCATCCACTTGTTCCAGATTTTCACCGTTTACACTAATGTTGCAGACTGTCATGCTTCCTTCTTTTTCGAAAATCATTACCTTAGACTTATTCACATTCATCATCAAATCGTATCGCTTGCATACCTCATACATACTAGACACCAGGCCTTGCAGTTCGTGCTCGTTGTCTGCAAGTAGCACAGCGTCGTCCGCATACAACAAACAGCTTACTGCCACACCTTCCATTTTTGCACCTGCTTCCAACCCTTTCAGCTCTTTCATACACTTGTCCATATATAGATTAAACAACCATGGAGACATTACACACCCCTGTTTGACACCTTTATTGATATCAAACCAGGCTGTAGGATCCCCATTTACTCTGACACTAGCAGTGCTTTCTGTGTACAGCGATGTAATTGCCGTGATCAGTTTTGTGTTTATTCCATATTCCGACAATATTTCCCACAGTTTACCTCTATCTACGCGATCATATGCTTTTTGCAAATCGACAAACGCACAGAAGAGTTTACGGTTTTTGGCCAGAAACTTCTCTGTCACTGTA
The DNA here is from genome assembly GCA_022606425.2 of Lepidostoma basale. NCBI lineage: Eukaryota > Metazoa > Arthropoda > Insecta > Trichoptera > Lepidostomatidae > Lepidostoma > Lepidostoma basale. The sequence goes on along the minus strand of JAHDVF020001444.1, from coordinate 110,839 downwards.
CGAAGTGCAAAAATTTGATCCATACATCCTCTGCCATTCATAAAGGCGCCTTGCACATCCCAAACTCCATCACTCGTCGTCTTTCTTACTCTTTCTATTAAAATTCTGCCATAGATTTTACCAACAACACTCAAAATACTAATAGCTCTGTAGTTTCCACAATCCATATGGGATCCTTTTCCTTTGTACAGAGGCAAGATAACTGCTCTCCTCCAGTCGAGTGGGGTATATCCCTCCTCCAAGCATTGGTTGAACAGTTTACATATCCATGCGGAAACTACTTCGCCGCCGTTTTTGATAAATTCTATAGCGATCTATTATTATATAATTTTTATATGTATGTAAAAAAACTAACTAACCATCACGCAGTCTCCCCAAAAGGGTAGGCAGAAAGAATGCACCGCCACACTGATTTTCCTTAAATACTTATCATGCTTCCTCAACATTCATACATCGTGTCATGACTCGTCACTTAGCCGAAATTCGATATTTTACTTTATATCACTATTTTGTATAATTATATTGTAAAAAATACATTAAAGTAGGATGTGTACAATCCGAAAGATCTATGTGAAGAGCCCATTTAGGTGTTTTAATTTTATTTTTGTTTTTCAAAAGTTATTCAAATAATAATGTACTTTCTTCTGTATTCGCCATAACTTTGTGTTGTTTTATAAATATTAAAAATATATTTTCAAAAATATATATTTTTAATATTTATATAAAATCACCGATGAAGGCATTTGTGTCCGAAACATGTTTGATTTTTAATTTTTATTTTTTTAATAAAATGTATGTTGTGTACTCGTACAAAGTATATTAAAAAAAGAAACAAATAAAAGACTTTTTACAAAACATGTCAAACGCTGAAATTGGTTAAAGCCCCGGGTAGAGTAGTGATCATTCTAAACCGCATCACTTCAGATTTGTATATTTCTCATACTAGTGAGGCATCTACTCTAACTTCTTCACCCGTTATAAACTATTTGAATTCATCCGTAATATTTCAGATGTTTTAAATAAATTTAAATGATAAAATTAAGGCATTAACGCTGTAGAATCGATAATGTTGATTTTTTTTTATTCTTTTTTTTCCACTTTTGACAAGCCAAAAACTGGAAACTGTATTGTTCAAAAGTGGTAAAAAATACTATTCAAATTTATGGAATAAATTATGTTTATTTTCAGTTAGATGATTCTCTAGTCGTCGGAGCGTTACAGTTATCAACGGATCCATTGATGCACGATCTAATAAAAAGAACCCACATCAACGTCAGTATTTGTAATGTTCTTAAAATGGCACTCAAGTCCAACACGATTCTAATTGAAGAACAAGTGCCCATCCAGCAAGGGCTCACAAGAAAATGCACTAAAGCGCTGAACAACGACGAGCTCTCGAGACTCAGGATCACGAAGGATCTTATGCTTCCGTCTACGCATGCGTGGCCATTCAGCAAAACAACCCCCTACTTGGACTCCATCAACTACTACATTTCGCTTTTCTTCCAACATGGGCTGCAGAAGAAATGGAGCGAGTCATTATACTACACGCCTCCTGGGACCAATATTGACTTTGATAAAGGCCTTGTGAAAACGGATGCGTCCCAACAGTCTGTTAAGCTGTATGGACCTTTTATAATGTGGTTTTACGGGATCGTTCTCGCTGTAATATTTTTCTTAGGCGAGATCGCCTACTTCTACTGCATTATCTCTAGACTAAAAAAACCGACGCCTTTTTTTCGAAAATGCTAAATGGCGGCATATCAAAACATACAGGTAGATAGATTGTTCTATCTCACAGCCATGGGAACCAGCCTGTTTCGGGTGATGCCGATGGGAAGAGCTATCAGTCTGTTGTACATAATCACCTTGAAGGTCGACGTCTTTTAAAGGGTGTTTTTTAGAGGTAAACAATACATATTCAAAATGAAAAAAAAACACATAAAAGTAAAGTGTTAAAGTTAAAATAAAATGTCTATGATATTGGTTTTATTGAATAGATAATTTTATGCCATTATTTCGGGCATATGAGCGCCACGGCTAGCTCGAATGAAGCGTAATCTTGAAGTCCAATTATCGACAATTGTCGGCTTTGTGGATGCGTATTTTCCACTAGAGTGCACGTGGTGTGAAAACAATCAAAACAAAGGTCTTCCGAATAACTTGCTCGGATGGACAATTATGGACCGTAAAAGAGACCATGATTTTTAAAATAAGTTTGCACAATCTGACGTGAGTCTATTCATGGTAAAATGGCAAAAGTTATTGATTACAAATCAACTATTACCTGTCAAATTGACAGTCTGTAGAAACAATGTTGCCAATGTTAAAAACAAAACCTTAAAAAAACACCCTATATATTAATCATTACGAATGAAAACGTCTGTTTTCTAGAAGTTTTATTTGGCTCTCACTTGTTTTGTTTGCAAATGCTTGTACAATATTATTGTTAAAAAAATTAATTACTTACATATTTCGTCTTACTAAGGCATTGACAAATATTTGAATGAAGATTTTTACACCAAATGTTGAAATAAATATATTTAAAAAAAGACAAATATAGAAATACATAATATTCAAGTAAAATATATTCACGTACACACAACAAAGAATGCATAGAACATTTTGAACAATACAAATACTTGTAGACAAATACTGGATTTGACCCATTGCGGGTATAAATTATTTTTATAAGGATTAATTATATCTCAATAGAGACGAAGATGTAAATTGTTTTCTGGGAACAGAATATGGTGGTCAAGGCGCTTACAGGACTTATGGCCTGTCATTGGTTGGGTTAAGCGATCGCTTTATGTTAACATTAATTCTCATTCCGCCCTTCTTACGACCACCTCGTCTGACAAATTTTTAGAAGATGTATATATGCTACAATGTTGAGGAACACTTCACATTTTTTAGTTCAATCTACACTAGCGCCATATAGAACGTTTATTCTATAATATGGGCCAATTGTGTTGACTTACAATAATGGCCGAGAAATATTAAATACACATGATGTTTATTTTAATACATAATTTTATAACATTTATATGACTTTATTATTTTCACCAAGATAACAAAGCGCAAACAACCTATAAAGCGGTATAAATCGATTATTTTATTATAATAATTATAAAGCCATTATTGGATAAACTGAGTTGATAATTAGGTGTTAACTTTGGTCTTTTGAATGTTTAATAACACTATTTCCCTGAATAGTTAGTTTAATTAGGTAAATAAAAGAATAAAATATTTTCCAGTCCAGTTTACAAGAGAATAACAACAATCATTTCAATGATACTTCTTTATAACTCTGGCAGTTGTGGAAATCGGTGTCAGTAAATGTGTTTCATTTAACACATTAAATTTAAAAATCATTTATTTCTGAGACGATTGTAAATTAAAACATTTAATTTTTCTAGCGATTAAAAACTCAGGAAAAATACTTTAGCTTTGATTTTTTTAAATGTCTGAATACAGCCAAAGACGTTACCAGCAAAAATCATATTGTTTTCCTGGTGAGTGCTCTGAACCCCATTACTATTGGGTGTATGCATTAATTCGTGCGGTTTTTTTCCGAAAATTAAGGCTTTATTGTGAAACAATGGTTATATATTCAATGTTCAAAGTATTGTACATGGAAAGCTACAACATTTGCCCATCTTTCTGGCAGTTTGTGGATTCTATCCTAAAAGAACTTCTCCGGCTTGGCGGCCAAGAACGAATGGAGCCAATTTTTGATACCCTGTTCTGAAGTGAAGCGTATTCCGGTGAAGGCATTCTTCATTGATCTGAACAAGTAGTAATCAGAAGGGGCCATGTCTGGACTATAAGGTGGGTGAAGTAGAACTTCCCACCCACTGTTTTCCAAATAGTTTTTAACCGGTCTTGCAACATGTGGCCGAGCGTTGTCATGATGGAGAATTATGGATTCGTGTCTAGTCGCATATTCTGGGCGTTTTTCCGCAATCGCTCTCTTCAAACGAATCAATTGTGTTTGGTAGAGGTCCCTTTTGATCGTCTAATCCGATTTCAACAGCTCATAATACAAAACACACCCTTGTGATCCCACCAAATACAGAGCATTACTTTGGCGCCATGGATATTCAGCTTTGCCGTGGATGTTTATGGTTGGTCGGGCTTCGCATACGATTTCTTGCGCTTGAGGTTATCGTAATGAATCAATTTTTCATCACCAGTGATAATCCGATGCAAAAATGACTTCTTTTTGTGGCGTTCAAGCAACATTTCCGACATGCAGAATCGGCGTTCGACGTCTCTTGGCTTCAATTCATACGGCACCCAATTTCCAAGCTTTTGGATGAATCCCTATGCTTTTAAACGTCTGAAAATGGTTGTTTGATCAACTCCCATTATACATTTATATTGTTTGATTATACATGTTCTTCTTGCGTTTGGCATGCGTCTTCATCGAGCAATGCCTCCAATTCTTCATCTTCAAACTTTTAGGCTGTCCGGGTCGTTCTTCGTCTTCCAAGTCGAAATTGCCACTTTTAAACCGTGCAAACCACTTCTGGCACGTTCGATCAACTAGAGCATGGTCACCATAAACCTCCACTAAAATACGATGACTTTCGGTAGCTCTTTTCTTCATGTTAAAGTAATGAAGAAGAACTCCCCGCAAAAACACTTTTCTTACACAAATTTCGACATTTTCAAATGAATAGAAACAATTGTTGTTTAGGCTTCAACCAAATGACATATACTGAAAAAGACGCGCAATGACAGTACCTTTCAAATGAATATAGTCACGGATGAACACGACGCGAAATAATACTAGTAACGCCCTCACTTAGAAAACCGCACGAATTAATGCATACTCCTTATAATATATCGTGGGTATAACCCTTAAAAAATCATGGCGGGTCAGATCATTCCAAAATCATGAGATCACTCCAAAAATATTAAAAGGTCGTAAAATCGAACCCCGCTGACAGCGTAAACCTGGTTTACGGAGATTACCGAAATAATCAGTAATTTTATAATTTTTAAACAAATTTTAAATACCAAATTTTTTTTTACCAAACGCAAATGAAAACGTCTATTTTCAAGAAGTTTTATTATATTTTAAGGAAAATACATATTTTTCCATGCTAAGGCATTAACAAATTTAAATCATTTTTAAATATACTCGTATACAAAATGTCTATTACGATGCCACATGCAGCAATACGTATAATAAAACCGACATTCATTCGTATTAATTGTAATTCGAGTTCATTATGAAATTTATAATCCTTGACTGTTTCGTTTCTTGAAATTAGCTTCTTGATATTTTGAAAAAATATGAGGTATTAATTAAAGTTTTTTTTTCAGTAAATGGAAATACTTCAGGGAATATTAGAAACGCGTTTTGAAAATTTTGTAAAACCAATGATTACCTAAATATTTTATTACAAAAAGATGCGGAAATTCACATTGCTTCATATCATATTAATGGTCGCCTTGTCTCAAGGTTCACTCCTAGATATTTTATATACAGATAATATTTCAAGAAGTTATAACATCCAAGGAAAAAACTCCAAAGCTGCTGTGGATTTAGTGAGAGAGACGGCTATTCATCTTTCATATTCATATGACATTGTTATACATTTTGACAGTACAACAGAGAGTTTTATTAATGCTGTTTGTTATCAAGAAGCTATTAACAAAAGTTCCAAACACAAACGTAATCACAAGAAACAAGCATCATCTTATGAAACTGCGTACTTTGTTTTCTTGTTGAAGCATTACATTCCAATAAATGGAACAAACATTTTATCTCTCTCCAATTACAATTACACCAGAAACATATTGCATCTAGTTATACTAAGCGAATATCAAAATGTATCATTTTTATATAAAAACTCTGATAAAGATTTAACTCTACTTTTCGTATGCATGGATCAAAATCACGATGTTGATACATGCAAACATTTGCTCTATAGCACATCCCCTTGGTCCCTTAAATATTATTTATTGGAGAGTGATTTTATTAAATCCATAAAATTATTGCTTATTTTAGAAATAACAGATACTAATGTGAGGTTATACGAAATATGCTTTTTCTGTGGAATCCAATCACGAAAAATAATTTTAATACAAGAAAACGATATAAGCGAAGATTTATTTTCAGTGTTTAATGCAATGACAACTAAGATTAAATTCAATTATTGGAACTTCAATGCGCATACCTTTAATGTTACTAGTCAACATACCGACATTTTTATGAATTGTAAAAGTCCGAACTTCACAGAGAATGGAGTAATGATTTTCATCCAATGCTCCGAGCTGTCGGGGTTTGAAGGAAATATGCTCATTGAGATCAGTAAGAGATTGAATTTCTCTTTTAACGTGGTAAAACGAAAGAGACATTTCGGACAGGAATTCGATGGCATGGTGAAGGATGTTTCTCTTTCAAATTTTGATTTCGCCGTATCCTCTATTTGTATAACAAAAAATCGTTCAAAATTAGTAAAATTTTCTACGGTTGTGTTTGAAGATCCGTTAAGAGTTGTTTACTTTTCTCATTCTAATATATTTTCTGAAGGTAAGTTCAGCGAATAATACATTGAATCTTTCATTATATTTCGTAATAACGATATAGAATTTTAAATGGCGATAACAACAACCATTGAAACAAAAATATGTAGTTTTGCACTTTATCTAATTATTTAAAAATCACTGAAATATATATTTTTTAAAACTAAACAATATTTTTCTCGAGATAATCAAATGATTTTACTGAAATCTCTTGATGGAAGTTCATTAATAATAATTTAATAAAACGATGTTTTTTTAACTACTTCCACTTTTGTCTTTATTTCGGCAGCGACCGGTCTCGCCAGGCTCGCAGTCTGTCGATGCCCGCGAGCCTGGCGAAACCGGTCGCTGTCGAAATAAAGACAAAAGCAGTAGTAGTTAAAAAACATCGTTTTACTGAATTATTATTTAAAATTAACTTCCATCAAGAGATTCCAGTAAAATACAAGATATTATTAAATAATAATATTTTTTTATTAATGTGTTTGTAAATTGATCCGTTGACAGATTGGTCTGTCGATGCCAGCGAGCCTGGCGAAACCGGTCGCTGTCATAGTAAGGACAAAAGTAGAAGTAGTTAAAAGACATATTTTTTATTTAACCCTTAACGTACCGTGTTCAAAACAAAACGCTCGCTCCCATGTGGTAAATTCAGTTTACCGCTAACTTTATCTAAATATCAAGCATATGACTCGATGAATCAAAATTTAATTTATGTCATCTTGTAGGGAATTTCATTAGGAATAGATCGATATCTATAACATACATGGATTATTTGAAAAACATATCATTATTAATTTTTTCTGGAACCATGCGATTTCTGATATGGAATGCGTCACAGCATACGAGCAACTGGACACGCAAGTATAAACAAGCGCCGCGCCGCGGCCGGCGGGCGAGACTTTACGAGATTTTACGTATGATAAAGGCACCTAGGCAAAATGTATAGTACGTTCAAGACAACGAGTACGTATTAATATTTGTCCCTTTTGGTAAAGTGTTAATATTTTCACAGTTCTGATATTATTAAGTTGCGTGCTGCGTTTCCATCCACAGTCTGTATTATTACGTACCTATTGAAAAGGCCAAACATATGATTTATAATACGTTCAAAACAGCGAGTAAGTATTTGTCACTTTTGATAAAGTTGTAAATATTAGCAAAACAAATTCCACCTTAACACGAATGAAGGTGAGGGCAGTCTTAGAATTTTTTTTTTTTTGGGATGAAGGAAGTAATTTTTTGCTTTTTTTTTATTACGAAATATTGAGAACACTTTAATGGGAGATTACAATTTTTTTTATAATATTAGGGTCCATAGGTTTTAAGAAAATCAACTTTAAATTGGCAGTGGAAACTCAATTGACCACATGGCAACGCGACGGTTAAATTAGGTTATTAAGTTGCTTTACACATTTTTTAAACAACAGGTTATTTGAACCCAAATACTGAATACATTTTATAAGCTATTGATTCTCATAACATGTGATAGGTAGCTATTACATCGCCATTTATTTTATCACTTGATTTCTATTCCTTTAATTTAATTCGTTATTATTGTATTTGTTATTTGTTATTAACGATCTGTTTTCAGCTATTTCTATCAGTGCAGTTTTCGGGGCAAAAGTATGGGGTCCACTTGGCGTTACTGTTGTCGTCATCTCGTTAGTTTTATTTGCAATCGAAAAATATGTATACAAAAAAAAAAATTCAATCTTTCGATATTTTTGGGTAAGATAACATCATTTTATTATGAAAATCTCAGGTTCAAATACAAGGCATTGTTCGTGGCTATAAGACCGATAAACTCAATAAATACTAAACTGTTATTTTCATCATTATGTCTTTATATTCCATCACACCGTTTCCCCCGAGGGGTAGGCAGGGAAGATAGATCGCCATACTGCTCTATCCCGACATACCTCTCTAGATTTATCTTCATTCATACATCGTGTTACGATGTTTGTTAAGCACGCTCGTCGATTTTTCCGATTTTAATTGTGGCCGCCTTTAAGTACATTATTTGATTAATTTGGTCATGCCAAGCTTTCCTTGATCTTCCACGGGTTCCCTATCCACTCACATTCCTTGTATACAATATTTTAACCATTCTTCTCCCCTCCATTCATGCCTTGTTTTTTTCCTTGTACAACAGGTCGTTTGAGTCCAATTACTGTATACAATTTTATTTTAGCTATTATATTGATTCTCATGACATGTGATAGGCAACCAATCTATCGCCATTTTACTGTCACTTGAATTCCAGACCAGACCAAAGACAGTGTGACAATTACACTGCCATCGCCGGGAATCGAACCCGGGACCTTCGGTATGGAGTTAGAGATCGTACCACTCTGCCACGAAGATCGTGTTGAAACCATCTCAGGGATCCTTTTTTTTAATTTACTTACTATGCAATCATCTCCCTTACATTTCTTCTCTATTTCGTCGTTCTGTATTCTACCATATATCGTTTACCCGCACATTCTTCTCAGTGATCACCTTTCTACGGCATATATCCTAATTTCATTTTTTTTCATCCATACATAAGGGTTGGCTCTAGAACTTCATTACGTAATGCCATATTTGCTTAAGTGGATATATTTTTTTATCCAGTGATGACTTCGAAAGCGCGATTTATAATTTATTAATTTTATTTTGTGACTAATTTTCAGGTTGTTAATGGAATTTTAGTTGAGCAATGTACATCTATCACCCGGAAGCTACCGAGTCAAATAGTGCTTTGTTCTTGGTTATTATGTGGTATTATTATATGTACGGCATTCAAGGCAAGACTTACTTCCCTACTGGTACAAACTCCTAAAAAACATATATATACTTTAGATGAACTGGTGGACTTTAATTATGAACTGCATGTATTCGAGGTACAAATTATATCATTCTCGATTTTTTACAGTTATGACGAAAGTGTCAATGCATCACAGTTTAACTGTCAGCTGTCATTATAAAATAATCTGGATAACAACACGATTTTATCTTTATCTTCTTCTTCAAGTGCCCTGTCAGGTCCCCCCAACGTTGGCAATCACCTCGGCAAACCTGTCCCGAACAGCTCCTCCACACTTCGGATGCCGGTCCACTCCCTCACGTTTCGCAGCCAGGATATTTGTCTCTTACCGGGCGCTGGGCGTCCCTCAATTTTGCCATCCAATATCAGTTGGAGAAGGTGGTACTTTTCCCCACGCAACATATGACCCAGATGTGAAATTTTCCGAAATTTGATAGTTGATAACATTCGGCGATTGAGCCACATTTCAAATTCTTCCAGTCTGTTCATTGAGTTGACCTTCAAGGTCCACGTTTCACATCCATACAATAAAACAGACCACACATAGCATTTGATCATTTGATCATCTCTATAACAAAATTAATATAAGCACTAACGACTACATAATCATCGTCATTATCATCAGCCTATATCCGTGCACTCCTCCGTCTGCTTTGATGTCCGTCTAACCTGGACATCACACATCCATGTCGTACCGGCGACCCCTTGATCCCCCCTCGAATGTTGTCCCTCCATTAGAATTGTGGAAATTGTTGATTTTTTTTAACTACTTCCACTTTTGTCTTTATTTAGACAGCGACCAGTTTCGCCAGGCTCACTGGCATCGACAGACTGGTAGCACTATTGTAAACTTAGTCCTTTATATACATACAGATCAAGGGTGGTAAACATGATTCTATACAAAAATAATCTTCAAATATTTATGTAAACTTTTTTGAATTTAACTATTGGTATTACAGGTATTCTTGGAGGTTCGTTTTTAATACAATGGGTTTTAATTTTTACTATCGCTTACATATTCATATATAATGTTTGAAAAAATGGTAATTTTGTTTTCATTATTACTGAATTTAAATATTATATGTTATAGTTCTGGGTCCGTAAGGTTGGCATCGCCTTATTCGGTTTTCCCCATCCATATTTCTGCTATGGAATCAAACAAAAACACATTTTGGGCAGTAATCGATTCCAGGAATATTTTTTATTTATTTATATTGGGTATAGCAACGGGGAGTGCACGAACAGTAGTTGGTCATTAAGTAACTACTTGGTCAGGGGTATTGTATTTTAGCCTATTTATTTCTAGAATTTCTAATTTGTCTAGTTTTTGACTTTTTGGGCATTTATGTAAGATTTTAGCGTTTTCGGTTGGGTTAAATATATGATTGTTTTCAATAAGGCGGTTAGCAAAATTGGAGTTCGTTTTATTATTTCTCCAACTTTTACATGTTCCCCGATTCTAATTTTGAAGGCCCTTCCTGTTTGGCCTACATAGCTTGCAGGACACGTACTGCAGTTAAGTATGTATGTGCCGGAATTTTGCATATTATCTCTTTTAAAAGATATTTTTGCATATTATCTCGTTATAAAATAATCTGGGTTATAACACGATTTAATCTTTATCTTCGTCTTCAAGTACCCTGTCGGGTCCCCCCAACGTTGGCGATCACCTCGACGAACCTGTCCCTGTCCTGCGCCGCTCAGAAGAGCTCTTCCACACTTCGGATGCCGGTCCATTCTCTCACGTTTGGCAGCCAGGACTTTTTCTCCTACCGGGCCCTCGGCGTCCCTCAATTTTACCCTCCAATATCAGTTGGAGAAGGTGGTACTTTTCCCCACGCAGTATATTTGATAGTTGATAACAGTTCCCCGTCAACTCTAGCTCGTCTCAGGACTTCGGTATTGGTAACCATGTCTGTCCAGGGGACTGAGCATTCGGAGCATTATCTTAATAACGAAATTAATAAACTCCTTCTGTTTAAAGATAATAAGGGTTCGTGGATTATTTTTATTTATAGTCCAATTTACGGTAGACAGCCTATCAGATACCAATAATAATTATTTGTGGAAATATACTTAAATTATTTAAATGATGCGTTATGGTAGTTCCATTGATTTGTATTACTTTTTACAGGTTGATTATATCTATGAAGAACTGGAGTTTTATTCTCCTGAATTATATCAGAAAATTAGATTGATGACGATAAAACCACAATCGATGTTATGCTCCCTGCTGAAAGCAGTAAAGAACCCCAAGACGATGATAATAATTGAGCAGGCATACTTGATTTCTGGACTTTTAAAATGTTCGGGAGCATTAAGCGTCGACGATTTGCCTAAAATACGTATGACAAAACATGATATTTACGCCCGGCACGCCTGGGCCTTCAGCAAAACAGCGCCATATTTAAATGTTTTTAATCACTATATAAGATGTTTTTACGAGAATGGATTACACAACAAATGGAGCGAAAATATATACAAAACAGCTGGGGATATTAATTTTGATTTCGCCAATGGCCTTGTTAAAACGGACAACATTCACGAAGATAAATTTAACGGTTTATTCTTCGTATGGTTATTTGGAATAGTTTTTGCTTTTCTTGTTTTCTGTATAGAAATATTATACAAAGTGTGTGTTGTTGGAAAACGTTCAAAAAACACTTAAATTGGTATTAAGATTTAACCACACTATATTTAATGGAACTATTCAACATTGTTGAATACAGTTGTTTAATAAAAGTTAAGCTTTCTATTGTTTTGGCCGAAACACTATGATACCCCAACTTAAACTAATTTCAGCGTTTGACGAGTTTGTAAAATAGTATTTTATTATTTGAATAATTCTTGAATAACAAAAATTAAATTATAATACCTAAATGGTATCTTTACATACATCTTTGGATTTTGCACATCCTACTTTAGTGTATTTTATTACAATATAATAATATAAAATAGTTACATACAGACAAATATTGAATGTCGGCCACGTGAGGAGTCAGAGAAATCGACGCGCGTGCATGACACGATGTATGAATGTTGAGGAAGCGAGAGAAATATGTCAGGAAAGAAAAGTGTGACTGTTCATTCTTCTTGTCTACCCCTTCGGGGAGACGTCGTGATGGTTAGTTAGTTAGGTCATAATCTAAATGTGAAATATATACAAAATAATTAAGTGAATTTCAAAACATATAATAAAATTTTAGAATACTGTCTTATTTTGAAGGTGTTTTGTGTGTTTATATTAAAACATGTTCGTTTCTGCACAAAATCATTTTTCAATTTGTTGTAGACTAAAGAGTCGGATTCTTCTCCTGTGATGCTGAACTCCAGTTATCTTTCCTTCGTTTTGATGGTTCCCCTAGTAGATACTAAAATACTTATAGTAGCTGTCGGAAATCTGGTACATTGTCGCGCTTTGAACGTAGTTAGCGCGATAAGCTGGCATGTGCGAATCATCGGTGTATTAGGTGTCTATTTATTAAGAAATTCGGAGTTAACTATTTGAGTCTGTGTAATTTATATTATTATAAATAAATATAGTTGGTGTAATAGCACCTATATTTTTTAATGTTTAATTAACTGTTATTTTTTTCAGATTAATAAAAATATTCAAAACAAACCCAACATGTCATTTTACAGTTTTTGATAGATTTTTATAGGTTAAAACAATTCGAAAATTAAAATAAAACTATAAGTATTTTTTACCTTGAATCACACGTACTAAAACTATTTAATTACCAAATTAATACAATTACCAGCACACTAGTTCATATCCACACATATACTTCTACAAAAGTTAAATAATTCTCTGCCCGTTTTGCAGCAAAACCATTTTCGTTAAAAAAATATTTACAAAGGATTTATTACCAATTAATTTCTAAATAGAATGCATTATAAACTCTTCAAATTGCCTGCACTTTGAATAAATCGATCCAATCGTATAAAAACAATACGGTTTAATTGTTAAGTTTAAATTTTCTTTGAACTCATGCAATCAAACAAAATAAACTCAAGCATTAGGAACAAAAACATTTAAAAATACCTATATACATTTCGAACTTGGCCATAGTTTAATGTTACCATTACGATTTCTTTCTTTACTTACCATCATACTTTCTTTCATTGCCATTTTTAATTCTTTCCTTGTATCCACACCGTCTTTATGATCCATTCATTATCACACTTTCATTCGCACTGCATTTACTAATATTTTCATTAGCCACTTCCATCATATCCATAATATGGGTCAATTATATTGATTTGGAATTATGGTAGGCTTATATTGAATATAAATGAGTTTATTTCAGAAGATAATTTTATTACAGCTATTTTCCTAACATCACAAAGCGCTCATCACTTTTAAAACAATATTAATTTATTATTGCAATAATAAAGCTCAATTTCGTTCCATTAAATGGTTCAATAAAACAATACCCTTTATAGATTGATTAATTGAAGAGATTAAACTTTAAAATTATCATTTATAAGAGCATGGCGACTATCTTTTCCATGATACTTCAATTGTATTGTATGGTAAGTAAACTCAAACAAATAAGTTAGAAATTAGCAGTATTTTAGTTCTTTTCTGGTATCCTTTAGCAGTTGTGGAAATCGGAGTAAGTAAATGTGTATCATTTAGGTTATTTATCTATCTGACAAAATGTTAAAAAAACTAATTTAGCTTTTTATTGTCTGTATGAGGTATGCATGCGAAATGATTTGATGATGAATGTTAATAAGTCCAAGGTAATGATTTTTTAAAAAGAAGAAACCATGACAGTCTGCAACATTAGCGTGAATGGTGAAAATTTGGAGCAAGTAGATGAGTTTGTGTATTTAGGTAGCATGTTTACAAGAGATGGGCGAGTGGAGAGGCATATTGAAAGAAGGGTTGGGGCAGGCAACAAAGTGAATGGTGGCCTTAAAGTTGTCATCCCAAACAAAAACCTATCCAAAAAAGCTAGAATGGCAGTGCACAATGGTGTTCTTCTACCGACCCTTATGTATGGAAGCGAAGCATGGAACTAACAAAAGAAGGATGAATGTAGAATAAATGAAGTAGAAATGAGATCTCATAAACGAATGTGTGAATACTCTGTGTATGATAGAATGTCGAATGAAAATATAAGAAGTGCGAATGCGGTGCGAATGATGATGTTATGAACAAAAGAATGAAAGGATCATTTATATGCTTTGGACATATGGAAAGAATTAATGAAGAAAGAACGGTAAAAAAATATATTTTAACGATGTAAATGGAAACAGAAATAAAGGAAGACCGAGAAAAACGTGGCACCATCAAATAAATCAAATATCGAATGTCGGCCATGTGAGGAGTCAGAGAAATCGACGCGCGTGTATGAATGTTGAGGAAGCGATAGAAATATGTCAGAAAAGAAAAGTGTGGCATTTTGTTCTTTCTGCCTACTCCTTCGGGGAGACGCCGTGATGGTTAGTTAGTTAGTTAGTTTTTTACCTAGAGAATAACATCTCAGGGAAAACACTAATGATCTGATTTTTCATAAAACCCTGAAAGACCTAACAGCAGAAATCGTTTCGCTTTCCGGATGAACGTCCATAACTTTTAGAGTACTCTTATAAATATCAAACAATCGTGATTTTGATACCTGTTGATACCGTAGGTGTTTGTTTTGGGAGATTTTATTCACAATCAATAGTTTTACGAGAACAAATATTACATATTAATTTTTGTATTTTTTTTTCAGAGAGTTTTAAAAATACTGTTCGAATATATTCCATAAACAATGAATTTTTAAATACTTGATTCCAAAAAGATGTGGAAATTCACATTAATTTATATAATATTGATGGTTCCTTTCTCCCATTGTTCCCTCCAGGATATTTTATCAGCAGATATTTCAAGAAGTTTTAATATCCAAGCGGAAAATTTCAAAGCGGCTGTAGTTTTAGTGAGAGAAGCGGCTGTTCATCTTTCATATTCATATGACGTTGTTATTCATTTTGACACTACTACAGAGATTTTTATTAATGCTGTTTGTTATCAAGAAGTTATAAACAAAAGTACAGTACAGAATCAAAAGAAACACGTATCATATTATGGACCTGCTTACTTTGTTTTCTTGTTAAAGAGTTACATTTCAAAAAATGGAACAAAAAAAATATCTCTCTTTAATTTCAACCACACCAGACATATACTACACCTGGTTGTACTAAGAGATTATCAAAATATTTCATTTTTAATGGAAAACTATGCTAATGATGTAACCATACTTTTCGTTTGCATCGATCAAAATCACTATTTTGATACATGTAAACATTTGCTCTATAACGAATCCCCTTGGTCACTCAAATATTATTTATTGGATAGTGATTTTATTAAATCAATTAAAGTTTTGCTGATTTTAGAAGTATTAGATACGAGTGTGAGGTTACACGAAATATGCTTCTTCTGTGGAATTCGATCACGAAAAATAACTCTAATACAAGAAAAGAATAAAAGCGATGATTCATTTTTAGTGTTAAATGCAATGAAAACAAAAATTAAATTCAATTATCGGAACTTCTATGCGCATACGTTTAAGGTTGCCAGTCAGCCTACCGATATGTTTATGAATTGCGTGAGTCCAAATATCACGGAGAATGAAGAAATGGTTTTCACTCAATGCTCTAAGCTATTGGGGCTGGAAGGAATTATGCTAACAGAAATAAGCAAGAGACTGAATTTCTCTTTTAAACTGGTCAAACGAAAGAATCCGTTAAGTCATTTCGGTCAGGAATATGGACGCATGATTGAGGATGTCTCCCTCTCGAATGTTGATTTCGCCGTTTCTTCCATTTGTATAACAAACAATCGAATTAAAATGGTACAGTTTTCAAGGATTGTGTTCGAAGATCCATTAAGAGTTATTTACTTTACTCGTCCAAATATATTTTCTGAAGGTAAGCACAACGACTAATAATTGAACACTTCATCATATTTTATAATAACTATTTTGTTTTTTGTTGTAATCAAAATGACTTATTTTCAGCTGGCTCTATAAGTGCAGTTTTCGAGGCAAATGTGTGGGGTCCACTTTTTGTTGCTATAATCTTCCTTTCATCTGTTTTGTTTGCATTTGAAAAATACATATACCAAAAAAACTTTTCGTTCTTTCGATATTTTTGGGTGAGAAAATGTTATTTTATTATAAAAAATTCTCGTGTTTTACAGATAAAATCACAATATATATGTCAACATAAATAGATGACAATGTTCGTGGCTATGGGACCGATATATTGACACATACTGAACTAATTAATATGAAAGAAACATCGATTTTCTAGAAGTTTAATTATATTTAATGGAAATGACATGTTTCGCCCTTCCAAGGCATTATCAAATGTGATGACATTTGATAATGCATAAGAAGGGCGAAACATGTCATTCCCATAAAATATACTAAAACTTCTAGAAAACGTTTTAATTATCGAGTATGGAGTTTTACATCATTGTTCAAGAAACAATAAATTATTTTATTAATTAATTTGCTTTGCGCATGATAGAATGATGCAATTGTCACACAATATGGCGTTTATACGTGGAAGTATTTTATAGCAAAAGAGTTTTAAAATTTTGAAATTGGCGGAGTCTCGTAGAGACATCTTTGATAGTCACGATGGACTCCTTATTTTTCTTAATGAAGAACTTCTGGTTCAATTCTCAAGAAGGATTGATCTCCTAATCTTTTTGGTGATCTGCCCGGGGTCTTCTACTTTGGGGTTTCGCTCTTCTAAGGCATTATCAAATGTTTGACATTTGATATTTGATAATGCCTTAGAAGGGCGAAACTTGTCATTCCCATAAAATATACTGAACTTCTAGAAAACTGACACTATCATTCGTATTAATTAATTAATTAAATAATATTGTCTAATTTTCAGGTTGTGAATGGAATCTTAGTTGAACAAGGTACAACAATCATCTGGAGTGTATCGAGCAAGGTATTGCTCTGTTCTTGGCTATTGTGTAATATTATTATATGTACGTACTTCAAGGCAAGACTGACTTCCCTACTGGTGCAAGCTCCGAAAGAACACGTATTAACTATGGATGAACTAGTGGATTTAAATTATGAACTATATGTGTTAGAGGTACATATTATATCATAATGTATATATTCTAATATTAATTCACAATTTTTATGCAATTATGACTAAGGTGTCAATATCTTATTCATCTTCCTCAGCCTATTCCCGTCCACTCTTGGACAAAGGCCTCCTCCATTCGCAACCATGTCATTCTATCTTGTGCAGCCTGCATCCAGGTTATTCCGACGTGTCTGTTCAGATCAGTAGTTGCGGTCGCCCTGCACTTCTCTTCGCTGTCCACAGTCTCTAAGTCAGCAGTATTTTTGTCCATTTTTCATCTGAGCTTCTGGCTATGTGACATGCCCATTGCCATTTTAGAGTCGCTACACGGTGGATGATGTCAGTGACCTTTGATTTTTCTCTCGCCGTATCGTTTCTGACTCTGCCTTTTAGGCTTATTCCTAACATGGCTCTTTCCATGGCTCTTTGGTGTCAATCAATATAATAAGGGGTCAATATAACATAGTACTACATAGCTCAATGTGCTGTCATTATAAAATTGTTACGATTGTCATAGATGAAATTATTATCAGCACTAACTACTTTTTAACTTAACATGGATATAATAACTACATTTGAATGATGGATCGCAGTATTTTGAAAGTTTCATTGATTTTTTTATTACTTTTTTCAGTTTGATTATATCTACGAGGCACTGGCGCGTTATTCTCCTGAATTACATCAGAAAATAATATTGAAGACGATAAAACCACAGTTCGTGGGGTGCTCCATGCTGAAACAAGTAAAGAACCCCGAGACGATGATAATGGTTGAGCAGACATACTTGATTTCTGTACTATTGAAATGTTTGGGAGCACTAGGGGTCGACTATTTGCCTAAAATACGTATGACAAAAGATGACATTTACGCCCGACACGCCTGGCCCTTCAGCAAAACAGCGCCGTATTTAGATGCTTTTAATCACTACATAAGATTGTTTTACGAAAGTGGATTGTACAATAAATGGAGCGAAAACATGTACAAAACAGCTGGGAAGTTTAATTTTGATTTTGTCAATGGTCTCATTGAAACTAAAAACATTCAAGTAGTAAGATTTAACGGTCTGTTCTTCGTGTGGTTATTTGGAATAGTTATTGCTCTTCTTGTTTTCTGCATAGAAATATTATATAAACGATTCATAACTGCTGGGTCGCATTTAGAGTGAACTTCGCTGCTTTTGGGTTAAAATGACCTCCTCTGTTTGAAATTTCAAGCATTGCATTGTTCAAATCTTATGAAGTCTAATGATATAAGTTTCTATTGTTGAAGTTTGCGTTTGATTATGAAAGGATCGCTGCGTTGGTTCGGATATAAGGAGCGCATGGATGGAGAAAGAATGGTTAAGAAATTATACGCTAATGATGTAAAAGTGTTAACGAGGAATATTGTATTATATAATGTGAAGCTATTCGCAAAAAGGGACCAGAATTATGGGCATTCACTTCTTGGTTTTTGCACCACAATAATGCACCGTCTCACACTGCCAAAAAATTAACTCATATCTCTCCATAACCATCGTTTTCCCCTGATTTAGCGCTGTGCGACTTCTGGCTATTCCCTAAGCTTATAAGCTTATAAGACCGCTCCAGGACACCGTTTTGACACGATTGAAAATATAAAAACCGAATTGCTGTGTGCTTTAAAAGTAATTCCAAAAATCTATTATACTTTAACAATTGTTTCGAGGATTGGAAAAAATGTTGGCATAAGTGTATTGTATCGGGTATGTATGACTCGCTGTATGAATGCGAAGGAATCTAGAGAGATGTGCCAGGATAGAGTAGTGTGACCATTCTCTCTGCCTACATCTGCGGGGAAACGGCGTAATCTTTTGTTTGTTTGTGTTGTTGAAAAACGTCGAAAAATCACTTGTATTGATATTTAGATTTAGAGTATTTACACTCTGTTTTATGAAATTGATATTTGGAGAAAATCATATTGTACTTTAAGGATGAATTATGGTGCCCTTTGTGAGCATTATGTGTAATTCATTTTTATTTTCAGCTATGATCACAGCGTATTGTAGAACATTTGCATGTTAATAATAAAAATCTAACATTAAATGATCTTGAAATTTTAGAAACAAAATAGAATATTAATTGATAAGGATATTATTAACAACCGAATAAATTAAAATTCAATTTCCATGTTCGAAATGTTCCTGCAATCCTTCCCTCCCACCCCCTTTTAAATCCTAGTTAGTTAAAATTTAATCCAACCCCCATTTTTTGTCTGTAAGTGACCATTCTATATTTATTTATTGTTAAAATTTGTGCATAGAAATATAACCAAAACATGTATCCATTTAAAAAAATAATAAAGTATTGTGATAATACGAAGTACGTTTCTATTTATTCAAATCTATTTCCTGTTCGTGTTTTGTTTTGTGTTTCAGGAAAGTAACAAAAATATCACTCTACATACTTAATATATTTTTGTAATTATAATTTTTAACACACATTAGATTATAGAATTAATTGTGAAATAAGTATATTTTCTTTATTCAATGACAATTGCGGTACCCTGACCATGTCATGTTTAACTGGAAGTCCTTTTTCTTCTTCAAGTGCCAGGTCGGAACCCCCAACGTCGGCGATCACTTCGGCGAACCTGTCTCTGTCCTGCGCCGCCATCTGTCGCTCCAACAGCTCCTCCACACTTCGAATGCCGGTCCACTTCCTCACGTTTCTCAGCCAGGACATCTGTCTCTTACCGGGCCCTCGGCGTCCCTCAATTTTCCTTTACAATATCAGTCGAAGAAGGTGGTACTTTTCCCCATGTAATACATGACCCTGATTTGAAATCTTCTGAACCTTGAGAGATGATAACAGCTCCCTGTCTCCCCTATATTGCACTACAAAATCAGCCTCGTGGAACTCGTCCTCGTGGAAGACCTCTTAAAAGATGGAAGGACAGCTAGGAGTGTACCTTACAGGAGGAGGAACACTCTGGAAAACAGACCACATAGGTCTACAACAAGGAAGAAGAAGAAGATGATAGTGTAAAACAAAGAACTATTGTTATCATAGAATATATAAGCCCACAGTGGATAATGTACCGGCAGATTACGATTGCAAGTCCTTAGTTAAACCCCACGTTATCAATAAAGTTATATTTTTTAACACTTAACCGTGTTGGAAGTTGTTCCATCCTAAATACCTTAACCGAAGGATAAAACATAAAACTTTTTTAAACTTTTTTTTAAATGCGCGCAATTCAGTCGGTTGATATTATAGCGGAGCGCTAGTGGTCTCCTTCGAGAAGCCGAACTATAAAGTTTTGTCCCGATATAGTTTAGTTGGCATCATGCGTTGGAACAGTGAGGAACGTGCTTTTGCCGTTAAGACCTACTTTTCGAACGGATGTTCTGTAATTGCAACCCAGCGCGCATTTCGGAATCGTTTTATCGCGGTCACTAGGTTCAGACAAAATGCAAGTGCGACAAGACGAAGAACTGGAATCCCTCGTCCCATTAGATCACCTGAGAATATTGAGGCAGTGAGAGCTTCAATGTTGCGATCACCAGGGTATTCTGCGCGCAAACATGCGTCTGCCCTTGGACTTTCCGATCGTTCGTTAAGAAGAATTCTTCATGATGATCTTCATTTGCATCTATACAAGATTGCGATTGTGCAGGAACTTTCTGAACGTGACTTCAATTCTCGGAGGAACGCTTGTGATGTTCTTCGGTAAGTCGTTTCTGTGGACGCTATTGTGATTTTCATTTGTGTGGAACCGTCAAAAAACAAAACATGCGCTACTGGGCTGACAAAAATCCTTTAGAATTGCATTAAAAATCTTTGCATTCAGCCAATGTCACAGTTTGGTGTGCAATTTCCTCAAGTGGAATTATTGGTCACTGGTTCTTTGAGGAAAATAAAGTAACGGTGATAGTGAATTCGGACCGGTATATAAACATGTTACAGGATTTTTTTTTCCACGGCTAGATGAGTTGGACTAAGGGGACACTTGGTTCCAACAAGACGGTATAACGGCACACACTGCAAGAGCATCGATGGCTGTTTTGAGGGAACACTTCCCTGAGCGCCTCATCTCAATTAGGGGCGATTTGGAGTGGCCGGCCCGCTCTCCCGATTTGTCCCCTTGTCCCCGTGTTTATGTGAACCGTCCAGGGACTCTAAAAGATTTGAAGACCAACATCCAGGAAGAAATTGCCAAGATAACGCCTGATATGCTAGCAAGAGTCATGACAATCGCCAGAAATCAGTTCGGATTCATACAATGGGTTTTATTAGGTTTTAATAAAGGGATGTTATGCTGCCGCACCCTGTATATACGATGTTAATTTATTAATATAGTTTAATTACAGTTATTTCCCGTACATCACAAATTGCTAATAACCTATGAAATACATATAATATTGCAATAATTAAGCTCAACTTTGTGCTATTTGATAGTATAATATAATAACACTATTAGCTTTAATTGATTGATTAATTGAGGAGATAAAACCTAAATATTTTCTTACAGTTCAGTTTATAGGAGCTTGGCGACTATCATTTCCATGATACTTGTATTGTATTATTTGATATGTTAACCCGAACAAAATAAATATAAATTATTCGTATTTTAGTTCTAGTCAGATGTCTTTCATTTGTGGAAATCGGAGTGAGTAAATACGAATCATTTATGATTATTATAATATTTATTAAAAAATACACCGTTTATATCTGACAAAATTGTTAAGTTTTTTTATTCTTCTTCTCCTTATTTTAGATCTTGCGATTTGTTTATACAGGATATCAAATTTCTTCATGTGATGAAGACGACCAGCTTTTTCTCCATTTCATTTGTGGTCGTTCTGATGGTCGATGGCACTCTGGAGTATCTTGCATCACGATCTTAGTAGCTGGATTCATTTTCTTAACGTTTGGCCTTTCAGAATCATCTTTTCTACCTACTCTAACTCTCTATGCCATCAATTTTGCAGGATTTGCGAGTATCATCATTTGGTATCCTATTTCATTCTACCCGCGATATGTCGCAATGCTTTCATTTCTGCTACTATACAGTGGGTTTTTTTAAGGTTTTGTTTTTAAACTGGCAACATTGTTTTTACAGACTGTCAATTTGACAGTTGACAGTTGATTTGTAGTCAGTACGTTTTGCCATTTTACAATAAATAGACCAACGTTAGAACAGCGCTTGTAATTTATTTTGAAAATCATGGTTCGGTTCACCAAACTTATCGTGCACTACATCCATTTTACGGTCGACATAATCGTCCATCCGAGCAAGTTATTTGGAAGACCGTGGATTGTTTTCGCACCACGTACACTCTAGTGGATAAAACGCATCCACAAAGACGACAATTGTCGGAAATGGGATTTCACGATTGCGCTTCATTCGAGCTAGCCGTGGCGCACATATGCCGAAATCCTATTCAAGCAATAATGGCATAAAATTATATATTAAATAAATCCAATATCATAGACATTATCATCATCAGCCGTCTGTCATCCACTGCTGAATGTAGGCCTCTCCCAAAGCCCGTCACCGCCCCCTATCCATTGCCGCTCCCATCCATCCATGTCCAGCAATCCTCTTCAGATCGTCGGTCCAACGTGGTGTGTAAGGGGAAATAACAGTATACCTGTCCAAATGTCAACCTCACCTGCCTGTGGTGCACCCTGCTAATTAACAAACGAGGCCCTGGCGACCGAAGAGATGGCGGGATAACCATCTAGACAACTACTTGTACAAATGAACATCGGTGACGGGCAGCAGCGCCACTGGAACAAGTAGGCAAACTCTGCGATCACCAACCCGCCTGCCCAGCCTGGTGATTAGGGCAAAACCTCCCAAACCAAAATGATAAACGTAGACATTAACATTATTTTAATCTGTTTTTTTTTTTTTATATGTATTGTATACCTCTAAAAACAACACCCTATATTTTGTTAATTAATGAGTTAAAACATTTATTTTTCTAGTGATTAACATCTCAGGAATAATACGTATGATCAGATTTTTCATAAATCACTGAAAGACGCTACCAGCAAAGATCGTTAAGCTTTCCGGATGAACGTCCAACCCTTCGTGGCGGTGTGACGATATGTGGTAGAATACTTCTATTAATATCAAACGATCGTGATTTCAAACGCTGCTGACAGGGCAGGTGTTTGTTTAGGAAGATTATAATCATAATCTGTAATTACACGAGAACAAATACTACGTAATATATATTTTTTTTCAGAACATGGAAATACTTCAGGGAATTTAAAGAACACTTTACGAATATTTTGTATAAGTAATGAACACATAAATATTTAAATCCAAAATGATGTGGAAATTCACATTAATTCATATAATATTGATAGTCCCTTCCTCCCAATGTTCTCTCCAAGATATTTTATCAGCAGATAATATTTCAAGAAATTATAATATCCAAGGGAAAAACTTCAAAGCGGCTATAGATTTAGTGAGAGATACGGCTATTCATCTTTCATATTCATATGACATTGTTATTCATTTTGACAACACAACAGATAGTTTTATTAACGCTGTTTGTTATCAAGAAGCCAAAAACAAAAGTACCAAACACATCAATCAAAAGAAACACGCAGCATCTAATGGACCTGCGTACTTTGTTTTCTTGTTAAAGCGTTACATTACAATAAATGGAACAATAAAATTATCTCTGTCTAATTTCAACCACACCAGACATATATTACACCTGGTTGTACTAAGAGATTATCAAAATATTTCATTTTCAATGGAAAACTACGGAAAAGATGTAACCATACTTTTTGTTTGCATCGATCAAAATCACTATTTTGATACATGTAAACATTTGCTCTTTGACAAGTCGCCTTGGTCACTCAAATATTATTTATTGGAAAGTGATTTTATTAAATCAATTAAAGGATTGCTTATTTTAGAAATATTAGATACCAGTATAAGGTTACACGAAATATGCTTTTTCTGTGGAATCCGATCTCGGAAAATAACTTTAATACAAGAAAACAATATAAGCGATGACTCATTTTCAGTGTCAAATGCAATGAAAATAAATCTTAAATTCAAATATCGAAATTTTAATGCGCATACGTTTAAGATTGCTTGTCAGCCTACCGACATGTTTATGAATTGCAAAAGTCCAAACTTCACGGAGAATGGAGAAGTGGTTTTCACCCAATGCTCCGAGCTCTTGGGGCTGGAAGGAATTATGCTTACTGAGATTAGCAAGAGATTGAATTTCTCTTTTAAGCTTGTTAAACGAAACATCGAATCAAATAATTTGGGACTGGAATATAGTCGCATGGTGAAAGATGTTTCCCTTTCGAAAGTTGATTTTGCCGTATCTTCGATTTGCAAAACAACAAATCGTGCGAAAATAGTAAAATTTTCTTTAACTGTGTTCGAAGACCGTTTTAGAGCTCTTTACTTATCTTATCCTGATATATTTTCTGAAGGTAAGAACAGCGATAAATAATATAACTTTTTTTATAAAAAAAAAAATTTATCAATGATATTAGAATTTATTTAACAATCTTCAATATGAGCAAAAAATAGCTAATTATTTTGAATAATAAATCTGGTCGTGTCCAGGCTCGAATTCAAGTCCCCTGGATCAGGAGCCAAGCGTTCTATCTCGACAGTAGACCATCACTCGATTTCTAAATATTTTTTTTGCCATATTACGTACTTTTACCATATTTCGCAATAATTACATTTAAATTTATCTTTTTTTATTTACATTGTATAACAACACTCACTTTTTAAACAAATTAATAGTAAATATCAAACATATTTCGGACTACGCAACCCTTCCTCAGTGATATTATATAGATATTTAAAATATTACAAAATTTCTTCTATATTCGCCTTCACTTTGTGTTGTGGATTCATATTTGAATAAATATAGTTATACTTTGTATTACAACACTTTTTATTTTCACTGAAATCAGACATGTTTGGGTTACAAGTAGCCTTTATACAATTTTAATACAATATAATTATTTTTATACAATTTTAACAATTAAATAAAACAGAGCGGTCACTTGTGTACTAAACGAATATCGAGTTATGTATAAAAGTGAAAGGGGTATAATTAGGAGAGAGGAGATGTAACGGGAACATATCGAGTGGAAGGGGTATAATTAGGATTGAGGAGAGGGGAAATGTAACGGAAACATGGGAATTGAATGTAAATTTTATTGGTTATTTATTATATTTTCATTATATTTTATGGCTTTTCAATTTCTAAAATTTCTGAATTGTTTAAAGTTAGATGTTTATTAATAGTAGGTATGCAAAATTTCAATACCGTTTTCTTTATTAAATGTATGATTATTTTCTAATATAAAAAAATTAAAATTCTCAATATCTCAATCACAAAATTCAATCTCGTCATCTATATTTGATAATTCCTTAGCAAGGCGAAACATGTCAATCCCATTTATAATAATACTTCTAGGAAATTTAGATTAATATTAACTCTATGTTGAATTTGTTTAGTAATGACAGAATCAAACTCTTAAGCAAAGCTTAAACAAGATTTCCATAGATTTCCCTGTCACGTTCCCTGTTAAACAGCTGACCTGATTTCAATCAGTGATTCCCAAAGAATGTGGAATCGCCCGCTAGTGGGCGATGAATGTCGCTTATGGTTCCCAAACATTTCTGGGTCACCGCCCTAGATACAAAAAAAAGAAATTAGTTTCCCAAAGTAACAATATTGGCTTCTAATGGAATAATTCAGGGGCCGTTGCAGTTACAGGTTCAATTCAGGAGTTTGTTTACACCTAAATTGTTATATTATTATCATTCAATTTTACATATTCATAACGGTTTTGTTTTCAGCTGGTTCTATTAGTGCAGTTTTCGATGCAAATTTATGGGGTCTTCTTGTCATTACAATTGTCGTTCTCTCTTTAGTTTTATACGCAATTGAAAAATATGTATACAAAATGAAGTCTTCATTCTTTCGATATTTTTGGGTAAGTAAACATTATTGTATAATTAATCTCTCATGTTTCACAGGTAATATCATAATATCTCAATTAGGCAATATTCGCAGCAATGAGACCGATAGACTCAAAAAATACTGAACCGATTCTGACGTAAATATGACTTCAATGACTTCGGCGAAGGTTTAAAAAAAATATTTAATACGAACCTAGTCATAATGCACCTGTAAAAGCTTACAAATGAATTTCGCATGATGATTGCATCACAAGTAAAATTAAAAAGGAATCCCTGAGATGGTTTAGGCATATGGAACGAATGGATGGAGATGAATGGTTAATATGTTGTATACAATCAGTGTGAGTGGAAAGAGAAGCCGTGGAAGACCAAGAAAAGACTCCGGCGTTACAACCCTTGGTGGGTCTTAGACTCCTTTAAAAAACGCCTCCGTCCCATCCTGTCTCTGACCGTCACCCCCTAGTCTAGCTGATTCAAGACCCGATAGTTTACCACCATCCAACCATTGCGTTCTGGATCTACTCACGTTTCTTCGCCCTACTAGATTGTCAGATAACACTCTTTTGGGGAGCTCCAGATCCTCCATGTGATGCAAGTGTCCTAGCCAGCGCAGTCTGTTAAAATAAACTTGACCACAATGACGTCCTGGTATAGATCGTAGATCTCTGTGTTGTATCTCCTTCTCCACATCTGACAATCCTTAATGGGTCCGAAGATTCTGTCGAGGATTTTCCTTTCGAAGCAGTTCATCTTTATTTCATCGCTTTTAGTGAGTGTCTGAGAAGAGCGTACAATTACCAAATTAATCAAATACTAAAAGACGACCACATTCAAAGTCGTAAAAAATCAACGATCGTGCATGTTACGATGTACGAGTATGAATATAGGGGAGGCTCAATTTATGTGAAGACAGATCAACATGGCAGTCCATCCTCTCTGTCTACTCCTGCGGGGAAACGGCGTAATGGTTAGTAAATAAGTTACTAAGAGGCACGAACTCTTCTTTTTTTAATTAGGCGTTTTTTAAAGGTTTGGTTTTTAAACTAGCAACATTGTTTTTATTGACTGTCAATTTGACAGTTGATTTGTAGTCAATACGTTTTGCCATTTCATCACGAATAGGTTGACGTCAGAACAGTCCTTGCAAATTGCGCAAAATTATTTTGAAAATCATGGTTCTTTTCGCCAACTTTTTGTGCACTACGTCCGTTTTACGGTCGACATAATCGTCCATCCGAGCAACTTATTCAGGAGACAATGGATCGTTTTCGCACCACGTACACTCTAGTGGATAATACGCATCCACAAACACGACAATTGTCAAAAATTAGACTTCACGATTGCGCTCCATTCGAGCTAGTCGTGGCGCTCATATACCTGAAATAATATTTAAACAATAATGGCATAAAATTATAACTAACTAACTAACTAACCATCACGCCGTTTCCCCGAAAGGGTAGACAGAAAGAATGGACTGCAACACTTTAATCGATGCTGCACTCCATCCTTCTCTTTTCGCCAACGCGAGAGACGCGGTGTGATGGGTTGCGAACCTCATCGCCACCAATAGGCATCTCCCGCGCACACTTCGATCATTCAACGTCTACATAATAAATCTAAAACAAATTATATAAAATACAATGATATAAAATAAAATAACACATAAAAATAATTTAACACATAATGTTCTTTTAGATGGTGCACTTGTCGTCAGCTGGACGATCCGGACATTTGTGTTTATTTAATTTTTTATTCCACTGTTTTCATTTTAACTAGGCACTTAAAACAATCCAACACCAGCAAAAACTTGAAATATGATTGAAGAATTTATTCAAATTGTCATTGGAACAAATGAAAAATTAATTTTTACACCTGTCAAAATTATTTTTATAAACGAAAAAACTTGTAGTATTTTAACATCAGAAGAGTGAAAACGTATTTTGTGTCACAAATAACTATCATAAACTGCGGCAACAATCAAATTGACCAAAACAATTCACTTATACAAGAAATTTCTCCAAATTTACGGGAGCAGCGCACCACATGAACCAAACCAAATTTTCAAAATCGAACGTTTAATCGAACGCATAAAATTATAAATTAAATAAAGCCAATATCAAAGACATTAACACATTCCTCTTATTTTCTCATTGCATATTAATTTAATTTTATAAGTGTTTTTATTTTTCAGGTAGTAAATGGAAACTTAGTTGAACAAGGCACAACAATCATCTGGAGTGTACCGAGTCATATAGTTCTTTGTTCTTGGCTATTGTGTTGTATTATTATATGTACAGTCTTCAAGGCGAGACTTACTTCCCTACTGGTACAAGCACCTGAAGAACATATACTCACTCTGGGTGAACTATTGGACTTAAACTTTGAATTACGTGTGTTCGAGGTACATATATTTTTATTTGACATGAATTTTAACCCTCTCTGTACCACTGGCTTTATTTACAATAAAAGAAAAATTGGCTACATTTGCGGGTCAGACAGATTGTACCAGTTCATAATTACATTAAGCACAATTCAGATATGTTTATAAGATACATTCACATATGAGTTGAAAATATAGTCTAACGGAATATGAAACTGAGGTGGCTCTGAGGATGGGCGGGCTGAAATGGCGATAGGCTGACCGTATCTGTCGGAGAACCAACGGCCGATGGGGGAGACGGGTTCTGGAGTGGAGACCGCGTACAGGATTCCGTAGAGTTGGATGTCCCCCTGCCCGCTGGACCGACGATCTGAAGAGGATTGCTGGACTTGGATGGATGGGAGCGGCAATGGATAGGGAGCGGTGGCGTGCTTTTGGATAGGCCTACATTCAGCAGCGGCTGATGATAATGATGATGAGTATGAAATCATGTTTTGGACTGCAAATGTAGCCAGCCAAGCAATAAAGCTTAAATTCTCGATTTTCAGCTCAGTCTGTTATCATTATGAAATAGTCAGCGTTGTCACTTATCACATATTTTTCTTCTCTCGCCGCAATACTATCTACTCCTGTCCCTCGAAACATGTATAAATCTGCCCATAGTCAGCAATCCACTCCACTATCTGATATTTGTCAACCATGACATTTTTCTGCGTCCTACGTCTCTTATTGCCCCAATATTTCCCTCAATTTTCAACTATAATAAATGATGCTTCGAGTTGCGTTTCCGGGTGTACCGCGTGTTATATTTTCAATAACATTATACATAGAGGCACTTTTCTTGCCCCAAAAAAAAATTTACCAATTGACTGGACATTAGGAAGGTGGAAAGTGTGCAGAAATGGAAAATTATTAAATAACATAGTGTAATGAAACGTCACCCAAAGTTGCCACTCGTGGTACATGACACATGTGAAAATAAATAGTTTTTTTGTTTTATCTTTAAACCACTTTTGTAATATTCCGCGTTCAATTGTGTTAAATCTAAACTAACTAACCATCACGCCGTCTCCCCGAAGGGTTAGGCAGAAAGAATGGACTGCCAGACTTTTCTTTCCTGACATATTTCTCTCGCTTCCTCAACATTCATACATCTCTCTGACTCTCTGGATTTCTCTGACTCCTCACATGGCCGACATTCAATTTTTTATTTATTTGATCGTGCCACGTTTTCCTCGGTCTTCCTCTATTTCTGGTTCCATTTACATCATTAACATATAATTTTTTACCATTCTTTCTTCATTCATTCTTTCAATATGTCCAAACCATCTTAATGATCCTTTCATTATTTTGTTCATGACACTATCATTCGCACCGCATTCACTTCTTATATTTTCATTCGGCACTCTATCATACACAGAGTATCCACACATTCTTCTAAGAGATCTCATTTCAACTGCATTTATTCTACTTTCATCCTTCTTTTGCCAGTTCCATGCTTCGCTTCCATACATAAGGGTCTAAATCTTTTAATATCTTTTTTGCTTTTGAATGATGCATTGCAGTATTATAAAATATCTATTCATTTATGTTTTATTTTTTCCAGTTAGATTTAATATCTGAAGCACTGCTACGCTATTTTCCAGAAATAAATCTGAAAAAAATAATGACGGTAAATCCAGAGTCCACGGGTTGCTGCTTATTGAAAAAAGCGAAGAACCCCAAGACGATGATAATTATCGAGCAGGCATACTTGATTTCTGAACTTTTGAAATGTTTGGGAGTATTAGGCGTCGATTATTTGCCAAAAATACGCATGACAAAAGATAACATACTCGCCCAGCACGCCTGGGCCTTCAGCAAGACAGCACCATATTTAAATTCATTTAATCACTATATAAGATCGTTTTACGAGAATGGATTGAACAATAAATGGAGCCAAAGTATATACAAAACAACTGGGGAGATTCATTTTGATTTTGTTAATGGCCTCGTTGATAAGAACGACACTCCCTCTGTTAGATTTAACGGTTTATTCTTGGTGTGGTCATTAGGAATGGTTAGTGCTCTTGTTGTCTTCTGTATGGAAATATTATATAAAGTGTGTACTGTCCGAATTCGTCTAAGAATCGCGTAGAATTGAATCAAGATTTAAGAGTATTCACCCCATAATTGATTTAATATTACATTTTGAATGTATACAAATACTCGTAGACAAATACTGGAATTTTACCCATTGCGGGTTAATCATTTTTAAGGATAAATTGTATCTCAATAGAGACGAAGTCTTCGTCCTTTGTCTCTATTGAGATACGATAATTGGTCAGACGTGTCAGACGTGGTAGTCGTAAGAAGGGTGGAATGGGGAATGTTGTATTACATAAAGCGATCGCTTAATCCAACCAATGACAAGTCATAAGTCCTGTAAATGCCTCGACCACCATATTCTGATTCCAAAAAACAATTTACATCTTCGTCTCTATTGAGATAAAATTAATCCTTGAATATGACTAACCCGCAATGGGTTCAATCCAGTATTTGTCTACAAGTATTTGTATACATTCAAAATATTGTATAAAAACTGGTCCAAGTTAAAGCATAAAAATTGGAGGGCCATCTCTAGGCGTTTTCTAGCAGTATGATAATTGCATAGCCTTTCACATTGCATTAATAATGATTTTCTGCTTAATGCTTACACCTAATCTTAATGGATGGCGCTAGTGTAGATTGAACTAAAAAATGTGAAGTTTTCCTCAACATAAGTAATATATATATACATACATCTTTCAAAAATTTGTCAGACGTGGTGGTAATAAGAAAGGCGGAATGAGGAATGTTATTAACATAAAGCGATCGCTTAACCCAACTAATGACAGATAATAAGTCCTGTAAGCGCCTCGACCACCATTATTCTGTTTTTGGAAAACAATTTACATCTTCGTCTCTACTGAGATACAATTAATCTTAATTTTATATTGTTAAAAACGTATGCTTAATAAATGTTTTACTGTATTTCAATATAAGTACACATAATATAACAAAAATTCTAGAAAGTTTTTTCATAAATATGGATTAGATTTAATGTGATGGACAAAACAAATGATATTGAAAGAATGGTTGGGGCAGGCAACAAAGTGAATGCTGCACTTAAAATTGTCATCGCAAATAAAAACCTATTCAAAAAAGCTAAAATGGCAGTGAAGAACACGAAAATCGTTTTGGAATTTGCTAATCACCTAATTTAAAATGATTATTCATTTAATTAAGATAACTGTATAATAAAAAATAACGGAAATATTGTGTATTAACACTTCGATTCCCATGTTCGAAAGGTTCCCTTTTTCTCTCTCCCCCTCTTAAATACTAATTAATTAAGATTTCTTTGAAATGAACTCTTTTATTTTTTAGTATATAAGTGACGATTTTTTGTAAATTAATTTTTAAATTTTGTGCATCATAGAAGGTTGGATCACAACCGAAACATGTCAGCAAATCGAAAAATAAAGTGTTTTGAAAATTCAAATTGTTATTATTTCTTATGTATTCACCATAGTTCATTTTATTTTTAACACTACATTTTTTTTATATTTTCCGACAACGAATCTTCGATCATTCTCAAATGTTATTGCATATATACGAGTACATAAATAATAATTGTCAACGGTGGTGGTTCTCAAACGCAGTTACTCTCTTATAGTAATATAGCAAAGATCAAGATTCCTTTGCAATCAAATAAACTATACTTCTAGTCCATTAACTCATATGTTCCCATTATACTATAATCCTAATTAAATAACAATAATTTAGTGTAAAAGTTACTAGAATGTCTCAGTTTATTGTTTTAAAATGTACACTGAGGAAGGACGTCTGCAATATGAAACATGTTTGTGAAAAGTGCAAAACTGTGTTTCAAAAGTAATATTCCTGTTTCAATATATCATATCAGTAGCATACATAGAATGTCCCATTTATATCGGAATTCTAACACATTATTTCGTATTAAAAATTGATTTAAGCGTCCGCTTTCTAGTTTTTTTTTTATTTATTATATGGACGGATATTAAATTATGTGAACGTTGGACGATCGAAGTGTGCGCGGGAGATGTCCATTGGTGGCGATAATGTTCGCAACCCATCACACCGCGTTTCCCGCGGGGGCGAAAAGAGAAGGATGGAGTGCCGCATCGGTTAAAGTGTGGCAGTCCATTATTTCTGCCTACGCCATAGGTGAGACGTTGTGATGGTTGGTTAGTTAGTTAATGTTATTGATATTTAAAAAATTGTCGCAATAATACAATATACTTTTGAAAAGATTTTGTTTAACATACGTTTTCATCAATATTAAATTAAAACATAGACGAGTAAAACAAAACCTTTTTATATTTAATCAACTCTGATTTTTCCCGCGAAAGATAATATTTTCAAGTTAAAACAGTTTGGAGATGCAAGTTAAACTATTAATAACTATTAATTACTCATATTTGATTCTTAAATAACAGGTTATCAAGGTATTCAAAAATAAAAACAACTACCAGGACGCTACCACACACACACAACAAATTATTCTCTGTCAGTTTCTTATACTCTCGTCAAAACACAATTACACGAGTAACTAACTAACTAACCAACACGCCGTCTCCCCGAAGGGGTTGGCAGAAAGAATGGACTGCCACACTTTTATTTCGTGATATATCTCTCACGCTTCCTCAACATTCGAATTCTGTCGATTTCTCTGAGTACTCACTTGGCCGACATTCAATATGTTTTTTTTATTTGATCGTGCTACGTTTTCCTCGGTCTTCCTCTATTTCTGGTTCCATTTACATCGTTAACATATATTTTTTTACAATTCTTTCTTCATTCATTCTTTCCATATATCCAAACCATCTTAATGATCCTTTCATTATTTTGTTCATAATATCATACGCACCGCATTCACTTCTTATATTTTCATTCGACACTCTATCATACACAGAGTATCCACACATTCGTCTAAGAGATATCATTTCTACTGCATTTATTCTACTTTCATCCTTCTTTTCCCAGATCCAACCTTCGCTTCCATACATAAGGGTCGGTACAAGAACACCATTGTGAAGCCATTCTAGCTTTTTTGGATAGGTTTTTGTTTGCGATGACAACTTTTAGTGCACCATTCACTTTGTAGCCTGCCCCAACCCTTCTTTCAATATCCCTCTCCACTCACCCTTCTCTTGTAAACATACTACCTAAATACACGAACTCATCTACTTTTTCACCATTCACGCTAATGTTGCAGACTGTCATGATTTCTTCTTTTTCAAAAATCATTACTTATTAACATTCATCATCAGATCATTTCGCATGCATACCTCATACATACAATTCACCAGGATGTGTAGTTCATGCTCGTTGTCTGCAAGTAGATCAGCGTTATCCGCATACAAGATATAACTTATGAATTTCCAACCAACAAATATAATCCAATATGAACGCTTCAATCGGCATGCGCTTTAAATGTTATATCGATTGGATCCAATCTTATACAAACAATACGGTTTAGTTGTTTGATTTAAATTTTTATTGCAACCATTATGTATTCGTGATCAATAAAACAAAATTAAACTCAAGCGCTAGAAACAAAAAAATGTGTACCTTAAACTTGACTATATACTTAAAAATATTAATCCTAATACCCGTATTAGGTATGTGTTCATACTTGTATTAAACAGGCAATTAACTAGTGAGTATTTTATTAGTTTTCCATTTTTTGGATTGAAAATCATGTTGCCCTACGACTTTGGTAACAATCATATTTCGAAATCAATCATTTCATTTCTAAATGTCTTCATTTTCTTTTTGACGACCTTCGTAGCCAAGTGGTAAGAGCTCTGACTGATATACCAAATGTCCCGGGTTCGATTCCCGGCGATGGTAGTGTGATTGTCACACTGTCTATTGTCTGGTGTAGAATTCACGTGATAATAAATTGGTGGTAGATTAGCTACCTATCACATGTCATGAGAATCAATACAATACCTAAAAAAACTTGAACAGTAATTAGGTTCAAAACCTGTCGTATAAAAAAAATATATAATAAATAAAATAAAATTCGGAATTATACTTATCATATATATTTACAAATCAACACAAGGGATTGATTTGTAGCAAAATGTTACATTTTTGTTAGGTTTTGGGATGCCACTTGGGCTTTTTATGTGGTGGTTTCCCGTTGCTTTCAACATTTTTATACAGCAGGTTATTTAAACACAACTACTGTATACAAGTTTTTAGCTATTGATTCTTATGACATGTGAAAGGTAGCTAATCTATCGCCACTTTATTGTCCCGTGAATTCGGGAATCGAATTGCCATCACCGGGAATCGAACCCGGGATCTTCAGTGTGCAGTCATAGCTTTTGCCGCTCTGCCATGAAGATCGTCACGCATATCATAAATCGTTTACATATATCATAAATCAATTTTCTATAGCATATAATACTTGTTCAGTATAGAAAAACTGTAAAGTAAGCATTATATTTGAAAAGCATACAAGTTGTGACACGTTTATGTTTTTCCTTTTTTATTTTCGAGGCAAAATACGAAAAATGTAAATATTGATCAGTGGTGAAATTTTCGTAAGGTACAGAGTTATCAGATTATTAGTTGCTTTCATACGAGTTACTGGCTTGCAGATACGAGAGCGGAAAACAATTTTAAATCACGTCAGTCTAATTTACTTTTACTCAGCTAGTTCAAGTTGAACTATTCAAAAAGTGTATACGTAAATACGGATTTTTCAAAGTATCATTATCAAACTCTTATCACATAAGTGTGGATGAATAAGTCGTTTGAAACAGGGTTTCTAACAGGTAATGCATAGCATACATTGTTCCATATCAGATTCCAAAATTGTAATACATCGTAATTAAATTCATATATTTCTTAGGGCCTTGTTTTGCTGCAAAAGGATTCAAAATTATATTAAATTATGCAGTTAATGACAACATGAAAGAGTTAAAAATAAAGTTTGAATATTTAAAAAATACAAATATTAAATCATGCTTGTTTTGCAAACGCATGGGAGAAATAAGTAGATATTTAAATTTATTGATGAAATAAAACACTGTTGTTTCCGCCATTAAGTATATATCGTTATACTGATGACAAAAGTATAAAAAAAACGTCGAAACGTGTCGAGAAAATTAAACTCAAAAGCAGAAAAAATACTGTTTTTATTTACAAAATATTTTCATTTTGTAATTAAATGTCACCTTAATTTTGTCAAAAAAAAATTGTCCAAGATTTATTTATTATTATGTATTTAGTGTGCTTTCTCTTGTGTTTATGTTTGACCGGTTTCGGCAGCTTGCTGCCTTCTTCTGGTACCAGAAGTTAAAGGTGGTAATATAAAAAAAAATGTTTTCATTATTTAAAATGAACTTCTACCAAGAAATTTCAATTAAAAACATTAATTATCCAAAGAATATATAAATTATTTTGTTGAATTGCTCTGTGTTTATGAAAATACGATTTATTTATTAGAAAAAAAAACAGAATTCAATATATACATATCTTTTAATTAATACGAATAAAAACGTCAGTTTTCAAGAAGTTTTATTATATTTTATGGGAATGACATGTTTCACCCTTCTAAGGCATTATCAAATGACATTTTCTAGAAGTTTTATTATATTTTATGGGAATGACATGCTTCGCCCTTCTAAGGCATTATCAAATATCATTTGATTATGCCTAAGAAGGGCGAAACATGTCATTCCCATAAAATATAATAAAACTTCTATAAAACTGACGTTTTCAATCGTATTAATTTTTTCTTCATATAAAGCACTCACTTTGTGGATAGACATTTTAAATAATTATATAAATAAAACAACTTTGTATTTAACACCCTGTTAAAAAATGGTTAAATACAAAGTTGTTTTATTTATATAATTATTAATTATTTAATATGGAGTTAAATATATTTATTTAACTTTGATCGATTCTCTTTTTATTAGCGACTGCAATTCTAATATTTTTAATTCACACAAAAATACATTAATTTTAAAAATTTTAAATATTCATACATTTAAGCATCATCTTATAAAATATCTACATTAATAATGGAAATTGATTAATTTATTTTTTAATATTAATATTACAGGTTACTTTTTTTATACATTCCAAAACTACAGGCTTAGAATGATGGAGAATACATTTTTTAAATTGATTCTGAAGGCGACACTTCACCAATTAATACTGACAGTGACAATTTCTCAGTGCAGCATGATTGATATGCTATCGTTGAACAATCCTTTGGTTAAAAAATATGTATTGGGAGACAAAAATTTTAAATCAGCCGTAAGCTTAGTCAAATACATAGCGACTGAAATGTCTGCAACTGCCGATATTGTTATACATTACGATAATTCTTCGGGCAGTTTCATTGACTCCATATGCGCTCCAGAAATATATTTATCAAACGTTAACTGTACTTACAATTCTACAAACACAGAAACGTCTTCTGACGTGCCTCGAAGTTTTGTATACTTGATAAATGGATACAATAAAGGGAACCAAAACAAGGTTATTTCATTAGCAGACTTGAATCACACCAGGAATACTGTTCAACTGATTGTTTTAAGAAATCACAATAATATTTCATACGTCATGGAAAACTCTACTAAAGAAAATATAGTTTTGTATGTTTGTATTAATCAAAGCGAGATTATGAATACATGTAAGCATCTGTTTACCAATTCATCTCGTTCGTCTCTTAACAGGAACCTATTAGAGAGTGAGTTTTTGAAGAGTATATATTTGATGCTTATCCTACAAATATCAGACACCACCGTGAAATTATTCAAAATATGCTATTTTTGTGGAAAATTATCTCAAAGGGTGCTTCTAGTCCGTGAAACCAAACTAGAAAAATGCAAACATACTATAATGCGATCAATAAGATCGAGCATAAAGTTGAATTACAGACACTTTAGATTCCACACGTTTAGGGTGGCTTTTCCGAAAAAGGGAGTTTACATGAAATGTGAGAATCCCGATGACACAGAAGTAGGAGAGGATGTTGTTACGAAATGCTCTGGGATGACTGGAATAGAAGGACACATGTTAACCGAGATGAGTAAAAGATTGAAGTTTAAATTCGATCTCGTTAACCCGAAATCTCAAGATGATTTGGGAACATGGTCCAATATGGTGAATAACGTGTATCTATCTAAAGTTGATTTTGCTGTATCATCTATATCGATATTGGAAAAACGGACAAAACAAGTCAAATTCTCTCAAATAATTGATGACGATCCCCTAAGGGTTGTTTATATTGCTCGACGAAGTATTTTATCTGATGGTAAGTTAAATACACGAAAAAATCACAAAATATATTATTCATAATCAACGTTTATACCTTTGATGTTATCTGTTAGCACTTGCATGTTATCAATATTATGAATTATAAATGAAGATTCATCATATAAAATAATGTTATTCCCAAACAAACTTTCAGATTCCGGTGAAATAATTTCGTAAAATGATTTATTTACCCTTGAATATATTGTTAGTTTCATTATGTTTACAAGTCTCATAAATAATATAGAATAACTTTCACCAAATCCGATTTGTTAAGTGCATGAATACAATCCGTAGTTTTTTTTATATATTTAGGCATCTTTAAATGAAAATACAGATTACGAACATTTGCATTATTTATGTATGACTATTAAACGATAAAATGTTGTTTTTTCAGCGAAAACTATAGTTTCAGTATTCGCCATACAAACTTGGGTTTTACTTGTCGCAGTCATAACTTTCCTGTCTTTAGTTTTATTTGCAAGTGATAAATATTTTTTTAAGGAGAAATTCCGTTTCTCTCAATGCTTGTGGGTAAGTTCAATGGTGTATTTAAACACATATTTTTTATTGTCTATCAGAAATTTCAACTAATAAATAAACACAATTCACATCAATTTTGATACAAAGTATCCCCGACGTTGGTAATAACTTCTGCATCGACATATTTAATAAAACTTCATATTAAATATATATCGGAGAGCATAAAGTATATTGTAGATTTAAGACGTGAACGCAATGTATTTAAAAGCGTTATCAAATCAGTTTATTAACTTAAAAGACATTACAAACAGCAAAATGTTTAAGGCATCTTTTGAGTACAGGTAAAATATTATAAAAATACAACATTATACCAGGAACGCATTAGAGATGGTTCAACATTAGGAAGACAAGATTTTAAAGTCAAGAGTATTTGTCCCCTGAACGTACCTTCACTAATATGAAAGACGTCGATCTCCAAGGAGACCGCGTTCAGCAGACTAATTGCTTTTCCCACCGGTGTCACCAGAGGCAGATTGGTTCTTATGAAAAAAGTAATGATTTCGACACAATAAAATAATTAATTAAGAAAGAATGCTGAAAAAAATTACGTACCGACTAAAATATACCTCCATCAAATCTGTCAAATTATAAATGTCGGGCACAAAGGTTTCGGAAAAATCGCCATACATGCATGACGCACTGTATGAATGTTGGATAATGTAACAATTACGTTTATAATTTTCAGATTGTGAGTAGTATGTTGATAGAACAGGGGATAAGTCACCTCAGGCATCTACCGAGCCGCAGAGTTCTAATTTCATGGGTCTTGTGCTGTATCATTCTCTCTACCGCCTTCAAGGCGAGACTTACATCCCTGCTGATACACGCCCCTGAACCGAATTTCCTCACTTTAGATGAACTGGCTAATTCCGATTATGAAATGTACTCTAACGAGGTAATTATGTTAAAATATTTATAACCTTTATTAAGGATTAATTTTATCTCAATAGAGACGAAGATGTAAATTGTTTTTTGGAAACAGAATATGGTGGTCGAGGCATTTACAGGACTTATGACCTGTCATTGGTTATCTCAAGAGCATTATCCTATTATGTTTATTATCAAATTTTATATTTCCCTAGCAATACGATACATGTCACTCCCACGTCATAAAAACGCCTGTTATCTAGATGTTTTAATTTTTTATGGGAATGAATGATTTTTATGGTTTCCCTTGCTCAAATGTCTAATACTTCAGCTAAGATGGCAGTTCATAATGGTGTTCTTGTGCCGACCCGTATGTATGGAACTGAAGCATGGAACTGGCAAAAGAAGGATGAAAGTAGAATAAATGCAGTATAAATGAGATCTCTAAGACGAATGTGTGTTAAATCTGTATATGATAGAGTGTCAAATGTAAGTATTAGAAGTGAATGCGGTGCGAATGAAAGTGTTATGAACAAAATAATGGAAGGGTCGTTAAGATGGTTTGGACATATGGAAAGAATGAGTAAAGACAAAATGGTGAAGAACGTATATGTAAACGACGATTTAGAAAATAGAGGAAGGCCGAGGAAAACGTGGCACGACCAAATCAATCAAATATTGATTGTCGTGCATGACACGATGTATGAATGTTGAGGAAGCGAGAGAAGCTTGTCAAAAAAGAAAAACATGTTTTACGGTTCTTTCGTAGTGTGGTTCTAAGGCGTTGTGATGTCTTTTATCGTTTTCTTTTATGAAAATTTCTAATAGTTTTACGTCATTTCAAAACAAGTGACATACAATTAATACCAATAAATACATCTGCTGCAGTCCATTATTTCTGCCTACCTCTTCAAAGAGACGACGCAATGGTTAGGTTAGGTTAGGTTATTTAGTTTTTAAAATTTGTATTTTATTATACCAACGGTACATTGTTTTTTGTTTTCAGTTCGATAAGTCCTTAGTTATTGAAGCGTTGCAACTATTGTCCGCCGATCCAAAATTGGAAAAAATGAGTCAATCTGTCAAAGCCAATAAGTCAATATGCGCGGTGCTAGAGCTAGCATGCCATTCCAATACAATGCTGATCGAAGAACAAGTTTCCATCCAACAGGGCATCCTGGCCTGTATGGACACGCTGAGTGTTCGATGCCTTTCGAAAATTCGAATTACGAAAGACCATCTGATACCGTCCAAACACGCGTGGCCTTTCAGTAAAACGGCGCCGTATTTGACTGCCATCAATCACTATATGAGATTATTTCAAGAAAGCGGTTTGCACAAGAAATGGAGCGAGACGTTATACGACACAGCCGGGAAAAACAGAATAGATTTTGAAAAAGGCCTCTTGCAGACGGACGTGAATCAAACTGTTCGGTTTTACGGTTCTTTCGTAGTGTGGTTCTACGGTGTGATGATGTCTTTTATCGTTTTCTTCTGTGAAATTATCTATTTTTTTTGCATCGCATCAAAAGAAATGAAATAAATAATTAATACGAATGAATTTATTTGTTTTCTAGAAGTTTTATTTTATTTTGTGGAATATATTAATGCTGATATTACGAAACAATGTAGAGCGAAATAAAATATTATGAACAAAATTGTTAAAGGATTATTTCTTTAATTTGGACACATGGAACACATGGATAAATAAAGAATGGTTAAGAAAGTATACATTATCGATGTGAATGGATTCCGGAGTCAAGGAAGACCGGACTCGCTGTATGAATATGGAGGAAACTAGAGAGGTGTGTCAGGATAGATTAGTGTGGCGGTTCATTCTCTTTGCATACCCTTTCGAGGAAATAGCATGATGGTTGTTAAGAAAATACTTGATAATCCTTGATCATTATCATCAGAACGTAGCTGTCTACTCTTGGACCTTCTTCATCTGCTTCAAGGTGTGTCAATCCTGGATAATACGCATCCATGTCGTACCGGCGGTCTCTCAATGTCGTTCCTCTATCAAAGTTAGGGTCTGTTTAGGGGCGCAGACCTAGGATGCCAGGAATAGATGCGTTTTGTCTATCTATTGTCAGAGTTGCAAGTGTCATGGCTCGCCCAGTGCCATTTAAGCACTGCCATTCTTCTGATGATATCCAACACTCCTGTTCTGGCTCTAATGGTATTGTTTCCCACCATACCCGCTTTAATGATCCCCAACATTGCTCTTTACATGACTATAATACCTTTGCATTGCAAAACCCGTCATATCCATAAAATAAAATGAAACTTCTAGAAAATATACATTTTCATTCGTATTAACTGTTTAATATAAAGTTTTACATCATTGTTCAAGAAACAATAAATAAAATGACGTTAACAATTATAATGTATAATTAATTCCTAATGTCCTTCTAAGGCATTATGATAATGCCTTAGAAGGGCGAAACATGTCATTCTCATAAAATATAATAAAACTTCTAGAAAACTGACATTTTCATTCGTATTAATTATTTAATATGGAGTTTTACATCATTGTTCAAGAAACAATAAGTAATTATATTGTACATAGCATAATAAATTAATTGAATTGCTATTAATTTTAGACATAACGTATGTTCCTTACACTCAATTCGATATCTCTTTATATATTTTTTTAAACTTTTATCAAAACTTATAAATAAGGTTTATAGATAACTTTTTCAATGTTGTGTGGTTTTAATGTATGTTTTTTTATAGAAAATAT
This sequence comes from Lepidostoma basale, assembly GCA_022606425.2. Classification (NCBI taxonomy): domain Eukaryota; kingdom Metazoa; phylum Arthropoda; class Insecta; order Trichoptera; family Lepidostomatidae; genus Lepidostoma; species Lepidostoma basale. Next base: position 68,545 of record JAHDVF020001444.1, on the reverse strand, counting down.
GTAACTGTAATTATTAAAAATTGGAAAAAATATGTGTAGTGGAAGTTTTTGGCTTAATCTTTTTGTTAACTTAAATATTTTCATACAACTAAATACACACATGACTACGTTAATCTTTTTTTATGACAAAAATGTATTGCATTTATCATTTTTATACAAACTTTTAATTGTTTCGTATGTTTACTGTTATTTGAGCAAAAATGTATGTAAAATTGGGTAAAACATTCAGGTATCGAAATACATAATATGTTTAGAAATTTCTTTACTATCCATTGTTGTTGGATAGTTTTCACATTTTATGGCATTATCAAAGTGCATACGTGCAAAACATATTCATAATGCCCTAACATGGTTAAATGTTTAAAACTAAAATATATTTTGTTCAAATAAAGAGTTTGTGCTATGACTAAAATGAATGGAATCAGGATGGAAGAAAAATTACCCACAACGGGCCATGATTAATTAAGGATCACGTGTAAGAAGTGAAAGAAGACGACGAGGAATTAATATTATTAAACACCCCACGCCTCTGCTGTAAGTACCTACCTATTTAGTTATTCATACGATTTTAGACTGTTTTCTGGTTCTTTTTCTATTTACACAAACATAATTATCCACGAACAAAAGTATTTGATTTTCGTGAATAAGGTAGGTTAAGCGGTAACATGATGTGTTTGTTTTGTGATATGGTAAATTGTTTATTTTGTACGAGCTATTTTTAATTTCTCAATTTGAAGCAAATGTCTTTGAGTAGCTTAAACGAAATGTAAAAGCCGAATAGGTTATCAACAGTAAAACAATACTTTTTTTTCTCAATTCATATCGTTATCTTGATGATGAAGATGTAAAACGTTCGAAACTTGTCGAAAAAATAAACTCAAAACTGGAAACAAACAATGTCTTAATTCTTTAAAAAAATCTTTGCAATTAAATAAATAAAAATTAACCCCACAATATCTTTATATTATTTAATTAAAACATAAAATTACGTTAAATTTAAAATGTGTAAATCATATATTCAATGTTTTATTTGAATTTTATATTTCTGTAATAAAAGGGAACATAAAAATGCGTATGGAGTAAGTTTTAACATTCAATAAAGTTGTTTCGCATAAAACGAGACTTAATATAATTTATTAGAGTCATTAAACATTTTTATGTACCCCAATACTAAATTTCAAAAAAAAAATGTGTATAAGTATCATTGCAATTTTAAGTTCACATTCATTACGTCTTCAGCATTTCTGATCTCCCGTTGCTAGCAATCGTTTATTTATTTTAATCAAATTCTATTTTATCAAAACAATGATCAAAGAACTTACTATTTTGTTTTTACTTTTTGTACAAAAATCACATGGTGTAAATAAGACATCAAAACTTGAAATTCATCCTGAAAACGAAAACTTTCAATTAGCAGTTGATATCGTCAGAGAGTTTGTGATTTCTGTATCTCGTACAACCGACATAGTAATCCACTTCGACGACACATCTGAAATATTTGTAAATGCCCTCTGTAAAAAACATAAATATTTTACTAACAACACAACAAATCGTTTTAAAAAAAATTATCATAATGATTCTTTATATTTTATTTACATGTTAAATCGCTACAATGAAAATAATAATGATCTTGTTATTACTTTCAATGATCACAACTTTACGCGAAATTCTTTACATATGATTGTTTTAAGTTTTCATCAAAATGTATCTTATTCATTTAAAAAAAATACTAACAAATATATTGTGTTATTCGTATGTATGAATCAAAAGCATAGCAAAGATTCTTGTAAGCATTTATTCTCCAATACATCTCCTTCATCTGTGAAAATTAACCCTTTAGGAAGCGAATTTCATAAAAGTGTTTACTTGACATTATTTTTAGAAATATCAGACGTTACTATTAGATTATTTGATATGTGTTATTTCTGTGGAAAGGGCTTTAAAGAACTTACTTTAATCCTTGAGGGAAAATTAGACGAAGATTTATTTCCTCTTTTAGAATCATTTCTATTCAGGATCAAATATAATTACAGAAATTTTAAATCTTACACATTTAAGGTGGCCTTACCGTTTTACACTAATTACATGATGTGTTCGAATTCTAATAACACAAAAATTAGACATCACAATCCTAATGAATGCACAGACACCATTGAATTGGAAGAAAAGATCTTAATCGAAATGAGTAAAAAATTAAATTTCAAATTCAATCTAGTTAACTTTAAAGAACGCAATGAAATGGGAGTGTGGTATAATATGGTAAATAACGTTTATCTCTCGAAAGTTGACTTCGCCATATCTTCCATATCGATTACAGAAAAACGGATAAAAAAAGTACAATTTTCAAAATTGATCAATTTATATCCTATAAGAGTTGTTTACTTAACTAAATCCGATATACTTACGTACGGTAAGTGTTTTTTTCATGTGTTAACCCTCCCTTCCCTATGATGGGTATCATCTACACATTGCTTCTAATAACCATCAATATCTCTATAAATATAATCAATACAAGGTTAAGATTTTAGGTATTCCTCCATAATATATTAACTCATTGATTTAAAAAATAATATTAATAATAATCAGAATTTATCGGGTACATCGGAGGTATTTTCTGAACATCGGAAACAAATTCGTGTTTAAACTGTGTGCGCGAGTGCGCGACACCCTTTTCACTGTGGAAACGCGAGGAGTTCAATGTTCTCATTGCCGCCGGCAGTAGCTCTCGGGCTTGCAACCAGAGTGGACCTATGCCCATTCCGTGAGCGTTGCCAGATGGTTTTTTAATGTTTTCAGTAAATAATACCCAATTATTATAATGTTTTACTTCAATTATAATTAATTAAGAGGATTACCTATGCATGTTTTTATTTTTCCGATTTAAAATCACTAATATTTGATTGGGTATTGACTACCCAACATAGGAACGCGCGTTTTAATTTTAACACTTCGATGATGCTTAAATCCAAATCGAGCCTTGACCTCCTTCAACTCCTGCCTCCCACTCCTCCTGTCCTCTGCCGCTGCCTTCCAATTTGTTGGAGCTCATCCCCCCAACCTGGGTTTTCCAATACTTCTTCTACCCCCCAGATTTACAGTGATTGTTTTATGAGGCATTTGATATTCTTATACGTGCCCAGCTTTTCTCAATCTGTGGAGTTTTATATCACGAGATGCTAGAAACTTCATAAATATTGTACAATTTTAACTTCATAAATATTGTTATTTTCTGCTTTAACACGTATTATTTTTCAGTTAGGGGAATTATTTCAGTTTTCTCCAGAAAAGTGTGGATTATTCTGATAGCTTATGTACTTCTATTATCATTAGTATCGTTCGTAATAGATAAAATGCTAACATCAGATAATAATTTATTGCGCCGCTACATTTGGGTAAGTTATATTATTTTTTAATTATTTTTTTTCATAATATAAACGTAATGAAATTACTTCTAAGTTCGCCATACTTTGTGTTGTAGATGTTTTCTTTTCTTTTTTATATACTTTGTATACAATACTCACTTTTTAAAAAATAAAATTGAATATCAGACATTGAGGAAGGACCGGGTTGTCCGAAACATGTCTGATATTTTTTTTTTTTTAATTTAAAGTTAGTGTTATACACAAAGTATATAAAAAGGAAAATTAATGAAATTAACTTATTTGGCAATATTTTTTTAATAGTTAAATTATACTCATACCTGTATTGTGTTGTATCTTAACCCGCATTGCGCTGCTGACTTGATTTGCAGCAAAAAAATGGTCTCAAATCATTGTTAGCTACATTTACAGGTCAGATAGATAGTTTCAGTTCATCACACTAACATCAACGTAAATTTAATCGTTAATACGGTGCATTAAAATGGGAACTGCAAATATAGTCTGCAGCAGTTCGAAACCTTTTTTTTTTCAAAATTTTTCATATATATATTATTAATAATAACATAGAATTGCGTTTTAACATTCACTTATGTTGTACTCGTACCTACATTTTCAGATGACGAATAGCATTTTAATTGAACAGGGGATAAATCGCTTACACCGTCTACCAAGTCGAAGAATTATGTCCACCTGGCTCTTATGTAGTATAATCATCTGCACTCTGTTCAAGGCGAAACTAACCTCAAGACTCATCCATGCACCAGAAAAAAATATATTCTCTCTGGGTGAACTGGCCAATTCAGATTATGAGGTGTATTCAAATCAGGTAATTCTACTATTCAACAAAAAGTTTATTAATAACAATAACAACAAAAAACCATCACGCCGTTTCCTTGAAGAGCAGGCGCAGAGAATGGGTCGCCACACTACTTTATCCTGACACACCGATCTAGCATCCACAGCATTCATACACACTAGTGGATTTTTCCTTGATGACCGACTTTTAAAAGACACCAATAATTAAATCAATGGTCTTAGAATTTATTTTAAAATCTTCAACGTGAGCAGAAAATATCTCGTTATTATGAAGAAGAAATCTGGTCGCATCTAAGCTTGAACCCAATTCCCTTAGATCAAGATCTAAGCGTTCTATCCCCTTGACCACCACCCGATTCATTCATTTGGTCATTCCATGTTTTCCTCCATACTCCTTGACTCCGTAATCCATTTTAAACATTCTTCTCCTTCTTTTCCTTCTTCTCCTTCTTCTCCTTCTTCTCCTTCTTCTCCTTCTTCTCCTTCTTCTCCTTCTTCTCCTTCTTCTCCTTCTTCTCCTTCTTCTCCTTCTTCTCCTTCTTCTCCTTCTTCTCCTTCTCCTTCTTCTCCTTCCTTCTCCTTCTTCTCCTTCTTCTCCTTCTTCTCCTTCTTCTCCTTCTTCTCCTTCTTCTCCTTCTTCTCCTTCTTCTCCTTCTTCTCCTTCTTCTCCTTCTTCGCCTTCTTCTCCTTCTTCTCCTTCTTCTCCTTCTTTTCCTTATTCTCCTTCTTCTCCTTCTTCTCCTTTTTCTCCTTCTTTTCCTTCTTCTCCTTCTCCCCTTCTTCTTCTTCTTCTTCTTCTTCTTCTTCTTCTTCTTCTTCTTCTTCTTCTTCTTCTTCTTCTTCTTCTTCTTCTTATTCTTCTTCTTTTTTTTCGTCGTGTAAATAGGAAGGTTTTGCCATTGTGGTGGAAGTTTTGGCCGACTTCTATCGCTTTCAGGGGCGCCGGATGTTACCACGCGTGAAGACACCTCCTCGCCCCTTTTTGCCCCATACTTTTAAAATAAAATTTTATTTTTCAGTATGACAACTCTGTAGCCAAAGAAGCGTTGACGATTTACTCCGAAAATGATACAGAAATTAAAAAACTCGCAGAGAATATAAAAACGCGTCTCTCAGCATGCGATGTACTGCGGCGGGCATACCATACCAACACAATTTTAATAGAAGAAGAAGGAATGCTTCAGCGCAAGATATCAGAGTGTATGAATAATTTGAGCGTTGGTTGTCTTTCGAAAATTCGAATTACGAAGGATCAGCTGATGTCTTCAAAACACGCCTGGCCCTTCAGTAAATCTGCACCTTATTTGGGTGCAATCAATCACTATATCAGTTTGTTTCAAGAAACAGGTTTACAGAAAAAATGGAGCGAAACAATAAATAACAATTCAAGGAAAAACAAGATTGATTTTGAAAAGGGCTTTATACAAGTCGAGGTATCTCCAAATGTCCAGTTTTACGGATCTTTCGTGATGTATTTTTATGGGGTCGTAATATCTTTTATCGTTTTTGTTTTAGAATTATTATATGACTATTATTTTGTTAAAAAATATAACCTTTTACCTTTTATAAATGTCTTATAAAAGCATTAGGAATCCAAATTAATCATTAAGTATGTTAGTTGAGTCAATATTTTGTAACATCTTTCAAAACTGACCACATTCATGATGAAATTTTTGAAATATTAAAACTAACTAACTAACCATCACGCCGTCTCTCCGAAAGGATAGGCAGAAAGAATGGACTGTCACACTTTTACTGATGCGGCACTCCATCCTTCTCTTTTCGCTCCGCGGGAGACGCGATGTGATGGGTTGCGAACCTCATCGCCACCAATAGGCATATCCCGCGCACACTTCGATCGTCCAACACCCACGAAATAAATCTAAAACGAATAATATAAAATACAATGATATGAAATAAAATAACAAAATAAAAACTGAAATATTTGTTTTGTATATTTTTAATTACACTGATGAAGGGCTTCTGTGTCCCAAAACATGATTGTAATTTTATTTCATTTTATTTGTATGATAAAAAATATAGTGTTGTTACAAAGAAAGAAAAAATATAATATCTGTAAATTATTCAAAATTTAACATTGATTAGCATATTCCTAGAAAATCTATCATTTTACTGAAATCTCGTGGTCGCACTCCATGTTAAATTAAATTATAAAGTGATTATAGATCATTTAATTCCTTCCACAATATATTATTATTCCGAGAAGTATTTTAGTCACAAAACCAATGTTTTCAATATTGTCCAATCGTATTTTTTCAACAGTTATAAATGTATTATATTTCTTGATCAGACTTTTTATTTTTATTATTTATTGTTTCTTGATTTATGATGTAAAACACCAAATTATATTATTAATATGAATGAAAACGTTTGCTTTCTAGAAGTTTTATTTATTTACACATTTGATAATGCCATAGAAAGGCGCAACATGACATTCACATAATTTACCTACTAGTTGCAACCCGTGAAATATTCAAGGAAGTAATTTTTTTTTTACCCTGAAAAATTGGTTTACTGTACAATTATAATCAGTAATAAGTTATAATTTTTAATATTATCTTTTTCGCACACGTTAACAGTTATGTTGTTTAATTATTTATTGCATCTTTCAATCAATTAATAAATATTTAATGTCGTCTGGTGAATACTGCATTATTTTGCTGATAATAATTGATCATCGAAGTGACTCTATTGTCTTATGAGTTATGTTCCCTGGATGTTTGAACTTGGTATTGAAAGAGTATAACAATTGTATTAAGGTCATAATCACGTCGCATTAAAAAGATTATCTGCAACTTAAAAAAGTATGTATCAGTTGAATTATAATATAACTTTGTTATAGAAATAAATTCGGATAACTATTTTTTTATGTTTTCATTCATCATTTTATTTATAACGTATTTTTAAATCACTTTTTAAGCGTAAATTAAAATTCTGTTTTGTTTAATATAACTGTTAAATTCTATAATAACATATATACGACAAAATTTTTATAAATTAAAACACTTTTTTTTCCACTTTTGGTGTTTATTTTTCTTCGACATGTTTCGAAGGCTTACACCTTCATCATCAGTTTATATCGTTCTGCCGATGATGAAAGTGTAAGCCTGCGAAACATGTCGAGAAAAATAAACTCAAAAGTGGAAAAAACAGTGTTTTAATTCATAAAAATTCGGCATTATGGAATTCCACAGTGTTAACGCCTTTAGTTTATCTATATTTAAAAAAAAACATATTTACGCCTAAAGATTATTACCGAAATGACTTACGTTAAACTTACTTACGATGGATGATGGTTAGTTAGTAAGTTGCTTAAAACATTATGCCTATTGCCTTCTTCTTCTTCTGGTGCCGTGTCAGGTCCCCCCGACATTCTCGATCACTGCAGCAAAAGCATCTCTGTCCTGCGTCACTTGGAACAGTTTCTCCAATATGCTCATTCCTGTCCATTCTCGTATATTTCACAGCCAGGACAACTACCTTCTGCTACTAACCGCGGTCCCTCTATTTTGACCATGATTATCAAACGAAGGATGTGGTAACTTTCTCCCCTTAGCACACACACACACCTCTTGCCTTGTTAATATTTTTTTTACCGAATAACCAATCAGTTTTTCTGAAAGGCTTGTCATTTGTTGATGGCACATTTTGTTCACATGTTACATTTTTAGCCTATAGAAATCGTCAATTTTGATTCCTCCCGTTCACATATTTACACTACCTAACCTAACTTTTACCCCCAGCCATCAACAAATGATTAGTCACCCTCTCGCCAGCAACACATTCGTTCAAGTCTAAAGTGTACAAAGCTATTTAAAAATCTATATTTACATTCTAAAACAATTTTACAAGCACATTGAAAGTGAAACCATTTCAAATAGTAGTCTTCTACTCACAATCACTTTTTTCGTTCGAGTATTAACAAGTTTATTATTATTCTGACAGGTGACTATTTAAACAGTACCTAAAAAAAGTTTTATTTAATTAAGTAGCGGTATTTATTATATTAAGTAGTGTTAATTAATTTAGATGCAAAAAATATATTGAAATACGTATAAGTGATTCAAAAGCTTTTTCTGTTTGTCTTCTTAATTTAAATTTTGTTCTTTATTTAAAAAACGAATTCACGCACGTTATTCGTACCGCTTTGAATGTAGGTATATTTCATTGTAATGATTATTATAAAAAAACATGGTTTGATATTTCATTTCTTAATAAACTAAGTTACAATATTGATTCTACATACTGAATATTTTGGTTTATTTGATACGATTGCTTAGTTTGAGAGATTAATAAATATAGACTGGGTCATTATAATATATATAAAAACTGATTGTTGTGCAAATTATATAAATTCTAATAACTTTTTAATAACTGATATTTAATAACAGATATTTAATTTTAATTTGTTTAAAAAGTGAGTATTGTATACAAAGTATATATAAAAAAATAATATATAATAATAACTTTATTTACCATTTTACAATATATGAGTACGGGTTTTCAGATAAATATTATGCTAGCCACAGAACCAATATTTTAACATAATATTTAAAAAAACGTACGTTAATATTTACGAGTAGTTTTTTCAATGAATATTTTTCATTTTGTGTACGTTATTTAACATGAATATCATAAAGATCTCGAATTGATATGTTACATTATAATATATTACGTAGCTAAAAAAAGCATTAAACTTAATGTTTTCATGTTTGTAATGAATTATTTATTTCGGTTCTAGATTATCACCCGCGCATGCGCGTTATAACATTTAATACCGTAAAAAAGATCATAGACGCATCATTCAAATAGTTGTTATTTTTAGTAGTGTTTTCTCAGTAAAGCTTTCACCTACAAACAATGGACAATTTATATTTAAAAAATCAAAACCTTACAGCTGCCGCTTTTTTGGTTAGACAGATGGCCGTAAGCATTTCATTCTCAACAGATGTTGTAATACATTTCGATAAATTCACAGGAGATTTTGTAAACTCAATCTGCACAGATCAAAATTATTTTCAAGAAATTAACACTACCGAATCAGACCATACACATAAATCACCCTTGAATTTTGTATACATTTTAAATAAATACAATTCATTTGATTTCAATAATATCATAATAAATCTTTCTCATCTTAATCACACGCGATATACTTTACATCTGATAGTTTTGACGGACCATAAAAACATTTCTTTCACAATGGAAAACTCCTCAAAAGATATAGTCATCTTATACATATGTATTAATCAAAATACAATTTCGTGCAACCATTTATTTAACAATACATCTTATAGTGGAGCAGGTCCAATCGACGCTGAATTTTTAAAGCGTATTTATTTAATGTTCACATTAGAAATAACAAATGATGTTGTAAAATTATATGAAATATGTTATTTCTGTGGAAAACAATCGCAAAAGCTTACACTGTTGTATACAAATGAATTAGACCCCGACATATTTAGTTTGATCAATGCCATGAAAATGAAAATTAAATACAATTTCCGTGACTTTCAATCGCATAGCTTGAGAGTAGCATTTCCGCTCGATGGGAGTGTATACTTTAAATGCCAAAATCCGATTAATACTGAAGTAGAGGATGACATCGTCACCAAATGTTCGGAGCTGACGGGCATAGAAGGATTAATGCTGACGGAAATAAGCAAAAGATTGAATGTCTCCTTCGTTATGGTAAACCCTAAGGTTCACAAAGAAACGGGAATATGGTTCAATATGGTGAATGACGTCTACCTGTCAAAAGTTGATTTCGCTGTATCATCTATATCGATATCTAAAAAACGGGAAAAACAGGTGAAATTCACTCAGCTGATTAATGAAGACACTCTAAGAGTTGTATATATAAGTAGACCCAGCATTTTTTCTGACGGTAAGTACTCGTGTTTTGGTAAAATATTTATTAATAACCTATTGGGCAATACAATTAACGAAAATAAAAAAAATGTTTTTTTTTTATTCTTTATGATATACATCTAATTAAATTCCACATAGTTTAATGTGTTACTAACTTTTGGTGACCAGAATCTGATGCTGAAACCGGTCAAATCCACAAAGCTACGTGGAATTTAACTAAATATTTATATTATAATAAAGAAATCGTTTATATATCGCACGCTTAATAGTAAACTGACCGATTATGGTTTAGGTCATAATTGATTTAACATTAGACAGAGGCTTGTGTTAACGCTATCCATGGTTTCTCGTTAAAATTAAGTCAAAATTGACCTCCAATTGACCTCCATTACATTATATCGGTATTTACAATTAACTTTTACTTTGAAATTTCAAATAATAATAATAATATTTTAATATGAAATATAAATAACTTTTGAATAACAAAAAGCCAAGTGTTTTCACATGCCTTTTTTTTCACTTTTAACAACATATATCATATCTCATATCTACCGCAATTATTTTGCTTTCATAGCCTCCATGAATAACGTTTGGGACTAGAACTCTATTGTGAATGGCCATTTTCTCTTTCGTTGACTAATTTTTAATTGTTTCCAATAACTAGCATACTTTCAATGCTCCATTCCCTTTGTTCCCCGCACTAACCCTTCTTTCGACACCACTGTCCATTCGCCCAATCACCGGCAGTATTCAACCTAAGTACAATATAATAATTAGGTAGCTTGCTCTATATCATAACATCGAAACCTAGGTTCTTCTTATTCACACTTATATTATAAACTATCAGTTCATCTTCCCTTTTTTTATCATGCCGTTTGACATTCTGTCTTTTCATTAAATATTTTCATAAATAAAAACATTTTTACCGTTTTTCAAAGGTAGAATAAACGGTGTTTCGATTTAAAAAAAAATTGTCATTGGGGAATATCCCAATGTTTTTTTTATGTATATATTAGAGGTCGTTTTAACCCAATTACTGTATACAATTTGATTTAGCTATTATTATTGATTCTCATTACATGTAATAGATAGCTAATCTATCCCCATTTTATTAACACGTGAAGTCTATACCAGACCAAAGACAGTGTGGTAATCATCCTGCCATCGCATCGCCGGGAATCGAACCCGGGACCTACGGTGTGGCAGTCATAGATCTTTCCATTCTGCTACGAAAGTGGACAAACGTTGTCATATTTACGCCTTGTTTATCAAAAATCCATTTGTCTTGCATATTTATAACTTTAAAGAAACTGAAACTACAAATATTATTTTTTTAAATTATAACCTATTGTATTTTAGAAAAAATAATGTTTCACATAAGACCGTGTTTATTTTTACTTACGTGTTAATTAAATTATTCTTTTCCAGCAAAAACAGTAGCTTTGGTTTTCTCCTTACAAATATGGGGTACCCTCATCGTAGCAATAATATTCTTGTCTGTGGTTTTTTTCTTAACCAACAAATGTCTACACAAAAATAGAGTATCATTTGCGCGCAGTTTTTGGGTGAGTTCAAACGCTTTTAACTTAAATAATCTGTTGTTTTGGCCGAAACAGTAGAACACTTCAACAATCTTAGAAATTTTCATTTTGAAACGCTGGCGCTATTTGTAATACAGTAATTATTCAGTTGTCTGTAACACCTGATAATACCAACATAGGTTGGCGAAACAGCTGTTGCGGCATTCTCATAAGATTGAAAAATAAATTTTGGTACGAATTATAAAAGTATTTCAAATTTTAAATTTTTGATACTTCTTCCTTGCTAAAGACCTATATTTTGTGGTATATTCTCCTGAGAGTTGCCCTGCACTGAGGTGGATTTGTCCTTCCGTATTTTAGGAGGTCTTACACGATGACGAGTCCCATGAGGCTGAGTATGTAGTGCAATATTGGATAGTCTGGTGGTGTCAATTCTTTGGAAATGACCTACCAGTTCTTCCTTCGCTGCCTACTCCATCTTTTAATAACCTCAGCCTCACATATATCTCTTATTATGGTGTTACTCGCGCGATCTGACAATGTCTTGCCATCTATCATCCTCAATATCTTCATCTCAAAAGTCCTCAAAACTTGTTTGTTTCTGACTGTATCTGCCCTTGCTTTAATGACATATGTTATTATTCGTCTTACGCATGCTTTATAGATTTAATACTATTAATTTTTATTTAACTTATTTAATTATAACTATTTTTATTGGTGCTTAATTTTGTTTTCAGATGGTGAGCAGTATTTTGATAGAACAGGGGATAGATCGCTTACAGCATTTACAGAGTCGGAGTTTATTGTATTTTTGGCTATTGTGCACTATTATCATCTGCACTCTCTTCAAAGCGAAATTAACATCTCTTCTGATACACGCTCCAGAAGAACGTATCTTCACACTGGAAGAACTAGCCAAATCAGAGTATGAAGCGTATTCATATGAGGTACGTCCAACTATACATTAAAATAAGCAAATGTTTTGACAAAAAAATACATATAATATTACCTTAGAATGGCGAAGGGTGTCATTCCCATAAACTATAATAAAAATTCTAGAATGCAGACGTTTTCATTCGTATTAATTATCAACAAATTGAGGTTATGTATTTGTCCAAATTTTGCGTTTTAACTATCAAATGCCTTAGAAAGGCAATAACTGTAATAAAACTATTGGAAAACATGCGTTTTCATTCGTATTAATTATCATAAATTTGTGGTTATACACTTTTTATAAAAAAACAATAAACAAAATGTTGACACATGAAGCAATCTATTTATTATTTATCTTACAATAAATTTTAAACTTTTTAATTTCAGTTCGATAACTCCTTCGCTACCGAAGCACTTCAATTATATTCTACTGATCCAGATATTCAACAACTGAGTGTAAATGCAAAGGTCTCGATGTGTACTGTATTGCTGCGATCGTGTCATTCTAACACAATGCTAATTGAAATACAAGTTTATATACAGCAGGGCATTTTAAAATGTGTGGGTAAATTAAGTGACAGTTGCTTGTCAAAATTGCGAATCACTGAAGATCATCTGATGCCCTCGAAACACGCCTGGCCCTTTGGCAAATCCGTTCCTTATTTGAAGGCGATTAACTACTATATGAAGCTGTTCCGTGAGAATGGACTACATAAAAAATGGAGCGAAAAATTGTACGACACAGCCGGGAAATATAATATTAATTTTGAGAAAGGTCTCATGCAAACCGACGTAACTCAAACAGTTCAGTTTTTCGGAACTTTCATCGTGTGGTCTTATGGTATTGTGGTGTCGCTTGTAGTTTTCTTTATGGAAATCCTTTGCTACTCTTATTTCAAAGCGAGATGAATAATTTGAAACGATGAGTATAAGACAATAACAATTTATATAAGAATTAATTGTTTCTCAATAGAGACGAAGATGTAAATTATTTGGTAACAGAACGTGGTGGTCGAGGCGTTTACAGGACTTATGACCTGTGATTGGTTGGGTTAAGTGATCGCTTTATGTAAAATATAACATTCCCCATTCCGCCCTTCTTACGAACACCACGTCTGACAATTATTTTTGAAAGTTGTATATATTATATGCTACCATGTTGAGAAACATTTCGTATATTTTAGTTCAATCTACACTAGTGCCATCTATTGAGATTAGATGTAAGCACTAAGCAGAAAATCTTTATTAATGTAATGTAAAAGGCTTTCGAGAAAAAATATATACTTATGTATATGATGGTATGCTATCCACTATAATTTCTGCGCTTCAACAGAAAAAAATTCTGCGCTTTCTTTACCTCAGGGAGCGCGGTTATTACCCGTGGCTCTTTCCGACTGAATTCTTGCTAGGTATGCTAAGCTACCAATCATTGGAGAGAAGGAGGAACATTCACTTGGGAGTTCACTTCTTTTAGCTGATTGGCGGCCGTATACAGAACTCGGATGTCCTGAGTGATGTAGGTCTATTTGTCCCTAATAATTACCTTCGTCAAAGACAGCACAGATTGTTTTACTTGCCACGCTGCAGAACCAACCTGCCAATGGTAATGCCTGTGGGTAGGGCAATCTTATTGCTTAATCGGATCGCCTCGGAGGTCGACATATTTCGTGATAGTGTGAGTTGCCTCAGGGATGCAATATCAATGTTATGATTTTTTCTTACTCTTAAGCTTAATTTTTATTTTTTTTAATGCTTCTCTATTTATAATGTAATTGCAAACGATTTGGAATTGTATGTCTGTAATGTTTGTGATTATTAGCAAAATAAATTAAATGAAATGAAATGAAATGAAAATTATAGCACATGTGTTCTTATGCAATTCTAGAAATTCTAAAATGTTTAAATCAACGTATTCGTATCAACATGTATATTAATTGCATAGATTTTCATGGTTAGTAGCAATATGGTTTTTGGATCTTGGGATTATTCGTGCAACATGTCCTTCTCGATCGATATTTTAGAGAGAAGAGCAATTATACTATATTTTTGGTGCGTAAGATACGCGTATTTAAATATCCAAGATGGAGACTGCAACAATATCCAAAACGTCGGTCGGGATGGACAAGTTACACGGATATATCCCAAGAAAAAATTATAGTCTAGATTTTTAATAAAACTTTCAATCAACAATAATTTCACAGGCTTCGCCTAGAGTGACAAAATCAATCGGATGTCATCAAAAAAGAGAACGATAATATTTTGAATTCTTCGATTCTCTCGATTTAATTCGAAATTCTGTCAATGCGCATGCCTCGAAACGTTCTGGATTTATTAACGAGTATAATTCGGTACCTATTTGGCAAAAGGTCGTAACTGCTTTTTTATGATTTTTACAGGAGAGCATAAATAAGATTTTTACACTATTTTGATTATTTATATAAAAAAAAATCCAAATTGTTTGTTTTAAATGTCAATTTACGCAGCATAACGTTATCTACAAGATATATCAGTCACTAAATTAAAAAATATATATACATTTTATAAAATTAGGGGTTGAATGCAATTGTACATAAAAAAAATACATAAAAAAATGTTATAAAAAAAGTACAGCTCTAACGTTTTGTCAAAATATAAATTGTGCAACTGGTGGTATTTTTAACTCAATTTCACAAAAAACACATCTGGGACCTTTTGCCAAATAAGTACCGAATTATTTTTTGATTATTGTTGTGTGACAATAGTGTAGAAAACTATTGTTTTCTACTGGATAACTAACTGGATAACTGTTTTCTACTGGATCCTATTGGATAACAATTTGGTATTGTTCATTGTGATTTTTTTAACGTGTGTACAAAAAATCTATTATATTACATTAAAAGTTTAAACTTACAACTGATTACGATTGTACAGTGAACTTAGTTTAAAGGGTAGAAAATCTTTAGTTCCGTGAATATTTCATAGGTTGCAACTAGTATTGTATAAACTGCAATTTTACAATGTAAAAATGTATGCAAATAAACAACTTTAAAAAATATGTTAAAATTTTTTTTATAATGAGTTATATAAAAACGCAAAATCATGTTTTTTTTCTTTAAAGACTAACACCAAAGATGGTGGTGGCGATGAGGTTCGCAACCCATCACACCGCGTCTCCCGCGGGGCGAAAAGAGAAGGATGGAGTGCCGCATCAGTAAAAGCGTGACAGTCCATTCTTTCTGCCTACCCTTTCGGGGAGACGGCGTGATGGTTAGTTAGTTTGTTAGTTAACACCAAAGATTGAAATCAATGATATTAAAATTTATTTTACAATCTTCAATGTGAGCAGAAAATAGCTCATTATTATGAAGGAATCTGGTCGTGTCCAGGATCGAACCGGCTCGAAAGTCCCCTTGATGAGAAGCCAAGCGTTCTATCCCCTAGACCACCACCCGATTTTCAGTTGGTAAATACAAACATGATCTGAAACAAAAAACTTATCATTTGAATAGTTAAGGTTAAGATAAGAAAAAAGTTTGCGTACTTCTTTCTTGTCGTCTTCGCTGAAATACCTATATTGATATATATCGACGTCTTCGTCTTCGTATATTGACGACCTTCGTGGTACTTGGGTGGTAAGAGATCTGATTGCCATACCGAAGGTCAGGGGTCCGATTCCCGGCAATGGCAATGTGTGGTTGTCACACTTTCTTAGGTCTGGTGTAGAATTCACGTGACAATAAAATGGTAATGGATTAGCTACCTATCACATGTCACCAGAATCAATATAATATCTTCTTCTTCTTCTTCACTTTTGGTAGACTCAGTAGTCTGTTATTTCAGGCGGGTCCTCTTGAGACGCTGAACTCCAACTTTCTCTCCACCGTTTCGGGGGTCTTCCTGGTTGGCATTGTCCGTTTGGCGTTCCATGGAGAGCTATGTATGGTATTCTATTTGAGCTCATTCTTTCTACATGTTGATGCCAGTATCGCCGTCTTTGACGTCCCCATCTGACTACATCTTCGACCTCACAGATTTCTCGGATTGCTGTATTTATAATTTATACAATATAATATAATAGCTAAAAACAAATTGTATACAGTAATTGGATTCAAACGACCTGTTTTATATAAAAATTATATCTATAAAGTCATTATGTTAATTTTTAGTTTCAAATAAATAAATAATAGAACATTCTGAATTTAGTTCCCATAAAAATGATATTAATAATTACAATTTTGATTTATATATAATAATATAATTACTAAATCCCTCCGGAATGTGGTAGTTAGTTAGTTATTTATTTAATATGTTCAAGGTTTAAAATAATGCGTTTTTAATTAATGTTTTTTTTTAAATCCTTATTTTTGGGATAATCTTCATACTCAAGCGAAATTCACGATGGAAGAAGAATCCCTCACACAATGCATTTATCATGAAAATTTATTCCTGATTTGAAAAAAAATCCTATTTAGAAATCACCCCACGACCCTGTACCTACTTATAGAGTAGGTACTTAAAATTCATCGATTTTTTAAATCTATTTTCACTTTCCACGCGCGTAATTATCCACGAACAACATTATTTGTTTTTTGTGAATTGGTAAGTTAAGCGGGAGCATAATGTGTTTGTTTTGTGATATGATAAATTGATTGTTTGTTATGAGCTGTTTTTAATTGCTCAATGTTGAGCAACGGATGATTTAAATTGAATATAAAGCCGAACACGTTATAATCAGCTTAGAATTATTTATGATTTTTTTTGTACCAACGTCAACAAAAAATACTAAATTTTCATATAAACCACTCACTTTTAAAAATATAGAATAAATAAATAAAACGTTGTATTTCACCACGGTGTGGTTATTATAATTGATGTCAAATAGTTTCGCTTGGACCCAAACTTCATCAGGGCAATATAATCAATATCTGAATATTATTATCATTTTGGTTTGACCGAGGTGGCTCTGAGGATGGGCGGGCTAAAGTGGCGATGGGCTGGCCATATCTGTCGGAGAACCGACGATGGGGGAGACGGGTTCTGGAGTGGAGACCACTTACAGCATTCCGCAGAGTTTCACGTCCCCCTGCACGCTGGACCGACGATCTGAAGAGGATTGCCGGCCATAAATGGTGGGGGTGGCAATGGATAGTGGACGGTGGCATGATTTGGGAGAGGCCTATATTCACCAGTGGATGACAGTCGGCTGATGATGATGATGATGATGATGATGAAAAATATTGATTGTATTGCCCTGATAACTGTGGTTAAATACAAAGTGTTTTATTATTTTACATATACATATAATTTTAATAAATTAAGTTATCAACAAACCACCATTACCATTTTTATGATATTCTCATATTAAATCCACACAGTCAAATGTTTTTAAAAATATTTTGGGGGATGTGGTGAGAGTTAAAAGTAGTGGAAGTTTCAGCATTTATTGCAGATCACAAGTAATCATACGTTAACAGTATTATATAGGGGGAGTAAGGGGGATCCTATTGACTCTTCGAGCGGTGCATGGCCATCACCGTGGTGATGGCCATGCTACGCTGGAGGATTGATCTGATCCCAAGTACCTATCCACACCTCCTCGACTTTGGTCTCCCCTGGAAACTATGCGAAATGTTAGAGATCGAGTGTGAATAACCTCGGTGGATAATATTGATGCATAGGCTAACGTGGAAGGACACCTCGCCAACCCGTCTGGCAAGCGTGGCGTTGTAATGCCAACCACCCCCCGTATGACATGTCATACATGAAGAAGTATAGGGGAGGCCTATGTGTCCAGCAGTGGACGACAACGGCTATTAAAGAAAGAAAGAAGAAGAACAGTATTATGTACCTACTCGTAATGGAGCGTGCGCCTGGATGTCGATAGCAGCTGGGGCGGAGTCCGGGTGGTGAGCAGTAGAGGATGATGGTGCGCTGGGCAGTAGCGTCGGTCAGCTGTAGCGAAGACTCGTCGGAAGTTGCATGACGTAGTAGGGTCGATAGTAGCGTAGCTCGGCGGAAGAGAGTCGGAGGTTTCTCGTACGTAGACTTGATAGCGTAGACTCGTGTCTGTTAGAAGTCGCAAGAAGGAATGACATAATAGCGTGGCTTCGTAGGTCGGCTGGAGGGAGTCCGAGATCCCTCGTGGCGTAGACTTATTAACGTAGACTCGTGTCTGTAAGAAGCTGTAATACTGACTGACGTATTGGGTGGTCGGAAGTACCACTTTTATATGTTTTGCTTCCCTTTGTACACGATGCTCTGCTCTAGTGACCTGTGTGAATGAATTCGGGCCCTGAGTCATCACTTTTACCTATGCAATGTATGTCATCATTGCGATAAGTAGGTCCTAAGTCAGGCGTTTTCGGTTATTCGTGTAAT
This sequence comes from Lepidostoma basale, assembly GCA_022606425.2. Taxonomy (NCBI): domain Eukaryota; kingdom Metazoa; phylum Arthropoda; class Insecta; order Trichoptera; family Lepidostomatidae; genus Lepidostoma; species Lepidostoma basale. The sequence goes on along the minus strand of JAHDVF020001444.1, from coordinate 49,626 downwards.
ATATTTCATCATGAAATATGCTGGTTCAGCAGTCGAAGTCCACTTATGTGGGTCACCTACAATATTAATAATATGTATAATCAATATGAAACTATGGTACTATTTAAAAACTCTGATACTTTAGAAAGAAACTCTAAAATCACTAGTGGACTTTTCCCACATAGTCGACAGTGATGCTACACGACTAGCCAAGGGAGCGTAGAAGGGATGGCGGTGGAGGAACCTTCAGGGGCATCAATATATTTGTTAGAAATTAAAAAAATTTAAAACCCTTAAAATTACAATAAAAATCATTTAAAATACTTTACAAATTTCAGTAAGAATAAGTAAAAAAACATTTTAAATTTAAAATATAAACATAATAAATTTGTTCATATAAAACAATGTTATACGTATTACTCCTATAACATGTATAACATGTACAAGAGTACAAGACTTATGTACAAGAGTACAAGACAAGTAACATGTACAAGACTCGTATAACATGTACCAGAGATTTGTCCTCATATTAGAATTTTTTTTAGTTATTTAATTTAACAGTTTTACAATATAATAAAGTACATGTTGGACATTAAAAGCATTTTCGCTCATAAATTTGGACATATCTATATATATCAAACAAAGTCAAAAATCGTGTTAGTTACACCATTTATAACTCGAGAACGGCTGGACCAATTTTGAAGATCTTATATTTGCTGGATTTGTCTCCGTTCCGGATAACAGAATAATTATTAAAACATTTGAAGAAATCACTTAAATGATTTAAAATTAATTATATTTGTCATACGTTTGACTAAATTTGACTTAGTATAAAATCAAAATGGCGTGTATTTTAGTTTCGGTATCACCCGTAGGTGGTGTATTGTTGATGCCAGATGTCAATACCTACCCAATGTGAAAGATTTGAGGTTATTTTTTAATCGTCGCCGGGATTTTTGGTTTTCTTTATTAATTTTAGATTAACAATGCCCAAAGTTATAAAAATCAGTATAAGAGAGACTATTCTAAAAGTTAAACCCCTTTTGTGAAGGAGAGCAGAGAATTAATACCATTCGAAAAAGATGACAGATGAGTGTTCCGTAGAGATTAAATAACCGATTTATGATTAGTGAATAATAATAAAAATACGTATTGTATATTTTGTATTGATTTTATAAGTGTATCTGTGTACATTCGGTCCAGAGAATTGTTACCATAGGAAATTCAGCCGCGAGTACTTAATAAACGAAATATTTGGCTAGATGAAGACGGGGAATTTCTTTTTTCAATTGATAGGGACACTGAATCATCAAACTCTTCAGATGATGAATATGATGATGCTAATGATGAAAACGGAGTTCATTGATGGATCACACTTATTCAAAATTATGTTGTCTGCTATTTAATTGTTTTAACGTGTTTTGATGAATGTCGGAAAGTCAAAGGTGTTAGTTTTTGAAAGGGAAGAGCAAATGACAGTTTGTAATATAAGTGTAAATGAAGAGAACTTGGAACAGGTGAGGGAATTTGTGTATTTAGGTAGCATGTTCACAGCGGATGGCCGAACGGACAGTGATGTTGAAAAAAGGGTTGGTGCGGGTAACAAAGTGAATGGAGCTTTAAAAGTAGTTATTGGAAACAAGAATTTATCAATGAAAGCGAAAATGGCCGTTCACAATGGAGTTCTGGTCCCAACTCTTATGTATGGAAGCGAAGCATGGAACTGACAGAAGAAAGATGAGAGCAGAATAAATGCGGTAGAGATGAGGTCCCTAAGACGTATGTGTGGTAGAACGATGTATGACAGAATCTCAAATGCTGATATTAGGAAGGAATGTAGAGCGAAAGAAGGTATTATGAACAAAATTATGAATGGTTCGTTGCGTTGGTTCGGACATATGGAGCGCATGGGTGAAGAAAGAATGGTTAAAAAAGTATACGTTAACGATGTAAATGGAGTAAGGAGTCGAGGTAGACCGAGAAAAACATGGCATGTCCAAATTAATCAAATATTAAAGGTTGGTCATGTCAGAAGCCGGAAGAATCGACGTGCGTGTATGACTCGATGTATGAATGTGGAGGAAGCTAGAGAGGTGTGCCAGGATAGAGTAGTGTGGCGGTCCATTCTCTCTGCCTACCCCTGCGGAGAAACGGCGTGATGGTTTGTTGTTGTTGTTGTGTTGTTGTATTAAATTCATTTATTTATAATAATAAAATAATAAGAATGATAATAATCATAATAATAATTCAAACAGTAATTAGAAGGAACAATCATACATAATATAGAGTCAAAAACGATGAATCCTAATATATTAAAGACGATAAACATTATAAGGAAGCAGATTACATTAGTAAGAAAGGGACAAAAATGGAAGGTAGTATTAATATTTTTTTGATAGATTGTATAAAGGAAAAGTTTTTAATGTACTACATATATACTAAGGGGGAATAAGCTGGAATTTGGTTATTTATAACATTCAATTCACGTGCCTTTGCTTTAAAAATTTCAAAATTTTCTAATTTATCAATTTTTTTTTAAATTGTTTGCTATATGCAAAAAAAATGTGTTTTTGGAATTGAAATGATGGTCAAAATTCACACAATGATTCTGTTTTTGTATTAAATGTTGTGTTCATATAACCTCTTCAAAATGATTGACCCGTCTTTCCAATATACACGGCATCACAATCCTCACAATTAATCTGGTAGATTCCACTTTGGTTGAATATATTGTCGCGAAAAAATAAAAACACAATTGTGATACATAAAACAAAGTTTTTAATTAACAATTTATAATTCATTTTAAGTATTAATGCAGGCTTCCATGTGAATTATATTCCATTGTAATTAATATTTTTAATTTTGACTTTTGCACATTTCATGAACTTAATTCATTTTAAGTATTAATTGTAATTCAATAAAAAGGTGAATTAAATTTAGCTAATAAGTTAACACAACATTTATTGATTCTGAGGCGGTACGAAGTTCGTCGGGTCAGCTAGTATTATAATAAGTGCCAACGACAATTATTATTTATTTTTCATTAAATGGATCCATTTATTGGATTTTCGTTATTATTTTATAAACACGATTTTCTTTAAGTCAACATTGTCATTTTTTTAAATAACGTGGTTTCACTTTTGACATTATTTTTCTTTAAAAGTTACAAAAATATATAAACGATACTTTATATAACGATAATTTATAACGTTCTTCCGATGATGAAGGTGTGAAACATATCGAGAAAAATAAACTCAATAGTGGAAAAAACAGTGTTTTGATTCATAAAATATTCGTCATTGTGGAATTCCACAGTGTTAACGCATTAAGTTTAACTAAAATTAACATGGTTTCATTAAAAAAACATATTATTTAATAAACAAATAAATATATGCATTATTTTCCTTTTTATACGATGGAATATCTCCGTATGTATTTTTTTTATTATATTTTAATCGTACATAAACATTTTTGCTTAGCAATTAAAGTAAACACTTTTTTTAGAAAACTTTTCTTTGGAATTCACTCAAGCACTTTTCAAAGCTTTTAAACACAATGGGCGCTGGTGTATTAAAACTAATGGTAGTCATGACATCAGAATATACAATTATTTTGTTTAATTTAATTACAAAACATGAATATCGTATCGATAAACGAGTCACAGTTTCATCTTTTTAAATATTTTACGATTAATGGGGTATTTCACTTGCCCCAAAAACTTATAAACGATATTTTAAGACACTTTAATAAATCTTATTGTGCTTCATTAAGTCGAATTTATAAATATTAGCGTATTTGTTTCTCGCCACTTTAATAATGCCCTAGAAAAGCAAACATGTCACTCCCATAAATGAAATAAAAACATCTAGCACACGGATGATTTCATTAATATTTGAAACAATACGTAAGTTTTCATTTAATTGATCAATATATTAGGTCCTTACATATGCAATTGGCGTTTTGTATGGGAGGAACATAAAGTTGATTTTTTTTAAATATAATACATTTATTTAATCAAAGTATGTACCATTGCTATCTATGCACTTTTGCATTATTTCTTATTTCATTCTTTCCATATGTCCAAACCATCTTAATGATGTATCATGGTTATAACCATCTTGTATCATATAATCAATTTAATATTAATATGAATTCTAAACTGTTTTTTCCACTTTCAAAATATAAAATTAAATATGGTTCTGATTAATAAATATTACAGAATATTTGTGAGTACCTATTTATGCTTTAAGATTGTCAAAAAAAATAACATACCATTCATTATTCTGTCACTGCCATCCAAGTTTCTTTTAAAATATCAACCCTTTCAGGGTTGGTACCAACGATTTGCCATGGTACTTTATACCCTATTATTCAAATCGATAGTTTTAAATCCTTCCGTTATCATATTTGTACTAACTTCACCCCAAGACATGACAAATGATTTGTTACCCTCTCGCGAGTAACCCGTTTGTTCAAATCTAAAGTGTACAAAGCAATTTAATAATCAATTCATTATAAAAGACATACTTTAAAGCGAAGAGCTTCACAAATTAAAGTGAATACTTTTTAAATAACAGTATTTATATCAAAATAACATCATAAGTGCACTTGTTATATCATTAAGGGAGTTTTAAAAATTGTTATGTTATGTAATACAAGTATTTATGCAGTAAGTAAAAAAGTTTAATACAGACTTTAAGTCGACTACTCGTATAACTTAGTGGATAATAAATGATGATGTCAACATAGGTTGACGAAACAGCTGTCGCGTAAAATAAAATACAATTGTGATACATTAAACAAAGTTATTTAATTTAGCCGTTTAAAATGTTAAGGTAACATAGTGTTTCGGCCAAAACAATGGACTATTGAATAACAAATCATTTCTATAGAATTTAGACCACGTAAATACACATTTAAATGCTAAGAAGTAATTTAAAATCGTTTTTTTTTTTAAATAGTTTAAACCTTATAAATCATTTAAATATAATATCTCGTATATAAATTAAGGCATGATGATCCTTCTTCATAATAATGAGCTATTTTCTGCTCACATTGAAGACTGTAAGTCTTTTTTTTATAGTTAGTCTTTTTTTTAAATAAAAAAAAAATAATAATAAATAAATAAAAATAATAATGTTGTATTGATGATTCACAACATATTTTTGCACTTTTCACAAAAATATTCGGAAAACAGATGCAATTTCCGCAATGTAAAAAATTTTGGAGTTAAATTTTTGAAAACTTAATGTTTTAAAAAATATATCAATAAGTGAATTCACAATACAAAGTAATGGCGAATATTGTAGAATTTTTAATGTAATGATCAGTAGATATTTTTATTTTTATTCGAATTCATTTGTTTATGTAATGATTCATTGAAATATTTAGTCAAAATATTGATTCAACATTTTGAGCCGTGGTTTATTGGATACTTTGGACTATTCGAGAGATATTGTATTAATATACAAGAATTGATCATTAATGTAGAAAAAACTTTGTATCTCAAATAAATGTTAAAAACTTTATTTACATTTTGTCATATTTGAAGTACGGTTTTTCTGATAAATATCACAAAGGTCGCAAATTGATAGAGATGTGATATTTTATAATAAATTTATTGAAATATGTAATATTATATAATTATTGTTAATCTTAAGGCATTAACACTGTAGAATTCCATAATGACGATTTTTTTAATGAATCTTAACACTGTGTTTTTCACTTTTGAGTTTATTTTTCTCGAAATGTTTCGAAATATTTACACTTCCATCCATCGAGATATAATCTCTAATAAAATTTAAGATAGTAAAAAATATAGTGATTGTATAAAGCACTCAAACATTTTATAGTTAATGCATCAATTAAATTTTCATTTTTGAGCACCTTATTTGAAATAAATATCACACAAACTGATTAGCAACATAACTTATTACAGTTATTTTATGAACTTAGGGGATATGTATAAACTTGGGGAATTATGATGTTTTATGAATTGAAGCACAATTTTTTTACCACCTTTGAATTTATTTGGGTATGTCTTCTTGGAAGGTGTGTAATAATAACTAGGAACTAACTAGAAACCCACGAATCTTATTCTCGAGCAGCGTTTTCGTACCTTCTATTCTTAATTGGGGAGAGGGAAGGAACAATTTCTCAGCTCAACAACGGTGTGAAAATCCGATTTCCGAAACCTGTTTCGAAAATATTATACCAGTTTATATCGATCTCACAATGAGGAAGGTATTTTGTGCGAGTATTCGAAGCGTGTCTGGAAAATTGGAAATTAAAATGAAAATAAAAAAATCACTTAATTAAAAAATATATATTTTTAAAGAACCCAAAAATTACTGTAATTCACTTTTTTTTTGTTCTAGATTACTGACCAGAAAGTGCCAACAAGATGATATTAATAACAGCTATTGACACCATACAAAAAATTATAGACGCATCATTACAACAATTAATATTATTAGTTGTGTTTTCTCAGTACATCTTTCACGATATTTTACCAACAATGAACAGTTTAAAGGACAGTCTGTACACAGAAAATCAAAACTTCACAGCTGCCATTTATTTGGTTAGACAGGTGGCGCTTAATATATCGTCCACAACAGATATTGTAATACATTTTGATAATTTTACAGAAAATTTCGTAAACTCAATTTGCACAGATCAAAATTCTCTTCAAGAATATCACATCACATCACATCATACACGAAAATCACCAGTGAATTTTGTATATATTTTAAATAAGTACAATTCATTTGATTTAAATAATATTATAATAAATCTTTCTCATCTTAATTATACGCGATACACTTTGCATCTGATAATATTAACAGACCATAAAAATATTTCTTTTTCAATGGATAATTCTACAAAAGTAATTTTATTCATTTGTATTAATCAAAATCAAAATACATTTTCATGTAATAATTTATTCAATAAAACATCTCTTGGCGGAGTAGGTCCGATGGATGCTGATTTTTTAAAGCGTATTTATTTAATGTTCACATTAGAAATTACGGATAATGTTGTAAGATTATATGAAATATGTTATTTCTGTGGAAAACAATCGCAAAAGCTCTCTCTGTTGCATGAAAATGAATTAGAACACGGTGTATTTAGTATAATCAATGCCATGAAAAAGAAAATTAAATATAATTTCCGTGACTTTCAATCACATATCTTCAGAGTAGCATTTCCGCACGATGGGACCATCTACATGAAATGCAAAAATCCGATTCATGCTGAAGTCGGGGAAGACATCGTCTCCGAATGTTCGGAATTGACAGGCATTGAAGGATTAATGCTAATAGAAATGGGCAAAAGATTGAATTTCAGCTTCATCCTGGTAAACCCTAAGGTTCACAAAGAGACGCGAATATGGTTCAATATGGTAAACGACGTCTATCTGTCAAAAGTTGATTTCGCTGTATCTTCTATATCGATATCTGAAAAACGTGAAAAACTGGTGAAATTTACCCAGTTGATTGATGATGACCCTCTTAGAGTTCTATATATTAGTAAACCCAGCCTGCTTTCAGACGGTAAGTACCCACGTTTTCGTAAATTACTCACATATTAACTAACCATGACGCCGTCTCCCGAAAGGTTAGGCAGAAAAAAAAGACAGCCATACTCTTCTTTCCTGATATGCTTATCTCGCTTTGTCAACTTTCATACATAGTGTCGATTTATCCGACTCCTCACTTAGCCGACATTAAATATTTGATTGATTTGTACAGCACATTTTTCTTCGTCTTCCTTTATTTCTTCATCCGTTTACGTCATGTATATATGCTATCATTATTTTTTCGTCCAAACCAACTTAATGACTCTTTCTGAAACTGAACTGAATTAATTTTTTGAAAAACTCGTATTGCATATACCCTAAAAACTCCCTCGCCCTCATTCGAATGTGCACTCCGGGCTACATATGTAGCCCCAACTTCAAACAACCACAAAATCACATTTCAACAGACGCAAGAGAAATAACCATAAGATCTAAACCAACCATCAATATTTTTTTATATGATTACCCTAAAATATAATAAAACACTTAAAAAATATTTCATTCACTTTTTTTTAATATACTTTGCTGTATAAATTATCTGTTTTAACATTCTACACCTGACTCACCATTGTTTGATTTAAATTGTCACAATAAACAATCGAATATACCCCAATAATTATTATTAAATTTTCAGCTGATTATGTTTCTAATGTTTTACATAATAATATGATTGCTTTAATTAAGATGTTGATTATGTTTATATTTTCCAGCAAGAACAATAGCTTTAGTTTTTCCATTACAAATATGGAGTGCGCTGATAGGAGCAATTATCTTCTTGTCCGTTGTTTTATTCATAACAAATAAATATCTACACAAAAATAAAGTTTCATTGCCGCGCTGTTTTTGGGTGAGTTCAAACACTTTTCATCTATAATAATAATATGCTATAATAACTTTTATAGCGCCGTTTTTGTGATGTAATCACCTCAAGGGCGCATATCTATAAGAGCATTTAAAGGATCTAATTCAAATTATAATTACTAGTTGCAACCCGTGAATGTTTCAAAATAATCCCGAAATATTCTCGGCCATGCACATCGTGTGCATTTCGAATAATTTTCACAGGGAATCGAAGTATTCCTCTCTCGCACTTTTTCTTTGACGACAGTCGTACGAGTTGTTGCCTATTTATATTATGATTGGTGCAAAATTTCATTTTCAGATGGTGAGTAGTATACTAATAGAACAGGGGATAGATCGCTTTCGCCATTTGCAGAGCCGAAGTTTATTGTATTCTTGGCTGCTGTGCACTATTATCATCTGCACTGTCTTCAAAGCGAAACTAACATCTCTCCTGATACACGCTCCAGAAGAACGTATCTTCACACTGGACGAGCTAGCCAAATCAGCGTACGAAGCGTATTCATATGAGGTACGGCCATATAAGAATAACACACACACACACACACATATACAACACTCATGTTCGTACACACACGTACATACACACACACACACACACACACACACACACACACACACACACACCTCACAACATAATTATATTTATTGTATACAGTCGTTTTCTTATTAATATTAAATATGTTTATATTTTAAGTAGCAAACTCACATTTGATATCTACATACCGGCTGGAAAAGAGACATCCTATTTTTCATTTACTTCCTTGACCTTTCCTTACGATCAATAATTCATCAATTGACTATAATCACCTACGAATCATTCTCGCCCTAAGGGAATTGACGGCTAAATCACAGCTTGGTCAGAATGATGTTATTTGGCTGCACGAAGTACGCCTTCCATCAATTAGTAAATATTCTGTAATAATCGTATAATTGTAACTTAACGATATCATAAGAGCCTCTCAGATGTAAACTGATCATCGATAACACACCTATTGAGCAAGTCGTGCGATTCACTTACCTAGGCATAGAGATCGGTAGCTACAGTGACCTATATGACGAGGTGCGAGCCAAAGCGAACAAACCAAAAAAGCGACAGCCGTGGCTGACTGCTTGCGCGACACCATATGGAGGAACAAATACATGCTCACCAAAAGTAAAGTCAAGATATACAAGGCATGCGTTTGCCCCATCATGACGTATGAAATAGAGGACAGAGCCGATACCAATAGAACTAAAGACCTTCTTAGAGTAGCAGAAACCCTATGCTTCATCGCAGACAAAACCCTCAGAGATCGGATCAGAAATGAAACGAAAAGTCTGTCTGTGGTGTTGAGGACATTGTGAGATGGGGAAAAGACAGAAGGTGCTTTTGGAGAGACCACGTGGACCGCATGGAGAATACAAGAATTGCAAAAATTGTTAACGATGAAAACCCAAGCAGCAAGAGATTACCAGGAAGGCCGCCGAAGAAATGGAGAGATGGCTGGACATCATCATCCCGAGACAGCCCACCGTTACAAACAGGTCATACAACCTAAACTAAGAGGAAGAAGAAGAAGAAGTATAATCGTGTACATTAAGATAATACGTTTCGTTTCAACAAAATACCTATAGTTACCAGAGTAATGATGGATTATTCTTCTTTCTTCGTTTCCTCATTGCTGAGGGTCAAGATCCATAGGGCTGCCCGTGACTAAAACAAAACGCTTCCAATCCTTCCTGTTCTGCGCAGCCCGAATAGAAGGCTCTCTCAGTCATCTCCTCAATCGGGTCACACCACCGCGCAGAAGATCTGCCTCTACTTATTTTGCCTGGAACACTTCCTATGACAATACTTTTTTCCAGATCTCGTCTTATTCCAAGATACTCTCTAAAATTAAGAGTCTTCTGAATGTACTTTCACTAAGACGTCGATCGGTAATCTTGTTCAGCAGACTGATCTGCATTATTAGAGGCAGGTTTGTTGCGGCCGGAAGAAAGAACAATCTACTCTAGCGCTGTCAGAGATATTTGTCGGGAACAAAAAGACCTACACTATTGTGGAGTCTCTAGATCCCCCATACGGTGCAAATGACCCGGCGATTATTTAATTTTAATAAACTTGACTACGCCGACGTCCTAGTATAAATAATAGAACTTCGTGTTAAATATTTTCTCTATGTCATCTGTAACACTTGATATACCTAAATATAAAAGCAACAACCAAAATAATTTGAATATTCCCATATTCCGATAAGATTGGTTTCAATGTTGGTGATTGGCATAAATAACACTTTTCGTTTTCCTTAGAATAATTCTTAATCTTTTTAATTTCAGTTTGATAACTCCTTGGCTACCGAGGCACTTCAATTATTTTCCACCGATCCAGTAATAGAAAAACTGAGTCGAAGTGTGAAAACAAATGTCTCGATGTGCAATGTACTACTGCGGTCATACCATTCCAATGCTCTACTCATCGATGAACAAGTTTCCATCCAGCAGGGTATTTTAAAGTGTGTGAGTAAATTAAGTGGTAACTGCTTGTCGAAATTGCGAATCACGAAAGATCATCTGATGCCCTCGAAACACGCGTGGCCCTTTGGCAAATCCGTTCCATATTTGAAAGCGATTAACCGCTATATAATGTTATTTCAAGAAAACGGATTGCACAAAAAATGGAGTGAAACTTTGTATGACACTGTTGGGAAAAATAAAGTTGATTTTGAGAAGGGTGTCATGCAAACCGATGTGACGCAAACAGTTCGGTTTTACGGATCTTTTATAATGTGGTCTTATGGTATTGTGATGTCTCTTATAGTTTTCTTTTTTGAAATCGTGTCTCACTTTTGTTTCACTTCAAAATGAATTGTTATAGTATGCAATAAACAGTTACCAAAACAAACATCTTGAGCAATCTTTGATTTTCGAAAATATTGAGATCTTCCTAATGAAAATATTTAACCTAAGTTGAACCTTGGACTTGGACTTGGATCTTCTGGCTTACAGAGGTTCAGCTCTAATGCTATTCCTCTTACATCTGTATGAAACATTGTTGGAATCTGATTTGGTAGTTGTTTTATGATGGTGCTAAATGTATGGCCCGGAGTGTCCCTCCGAAAGAGGGCGAGAGGGGATTTAGGGTTTATGATAAAGTCTTACATTATTGTCAAGGAATGGAAGTCCAGTTAGGGTTGGGATTGTATTTATAAAAAAAGTCTGTTCCCGAGGAGAAGAAAAGAGGAGCAGTGCCTGGATGGGTTGTGGTAGGAGATAGCATCCTGCGTGAAACCATTTTGTTTGGCGGAGTACGTAGTGGGCTATCGGGGACGATTTTTTTTTAGCCGCATTGATTACGGGAGGGGTAAAGAACTGAATGATGGCGGAAAACTTGGTGGTGAAGGGTCATTATTGATAAGGAAGATGGTAATAATTTAGGTCGTAGTCTGGAAATGAAAGAGATGAAGTTGGAGTAGTGCAAGAAATAATAGAGCTGGAGTCGCAGTATTCTGATGTACCAAAGGAGTGTGGTAACAGTGGTCGGCAACAATTTTGAAAGGTTTCATTCACTGCAATACATTCAACCCCTATAAGTGCGGCTGGCTACATTTATAGTGCAAAAAAATGGTTTAGAACTGCAGCAGTTTCGAACTCCATTTGCAGCTCATATTTGAATGTATCTTATAAACCCTTTTACTTAAGTTTTTGCTAGTAAATTGTACGAAGTCTGTCCATTAAATACGCGAACTGCGTTACTCGGGTGGTCTTCAGTTGAAATTCGCTCAAGAGCACTAGCTACTTTGTTGCGGGGTAAGCCACTAAGTGAATCCGTAATCACCAAACCGTCGAATTAAACGTACCGCTCGAACGGGGAAATTTTTTGTGGCGTGTGTTTTATGCTCTTGTTGACAATGAAGATTGACAAACAGATATGGAACAACAAGTCAACATCAAATTTCTGGTACTTGGGAATAATTATCGGGAAATTCATGAAATGTTAAAGGCTGCTTATGTAGTTAAGTCACTGAAGTAAAATGCCCTTTTTAAGTGGATCGGGAGTTTTAGTGAGGGCCGTGATGACTGCAAGAACGATGCAAGTTCTGGACGACCGTCGACTTCCTGTGTTCATGAAAACATTGAACGTGTTCAGTTCGAGAGATCTATGTTTATATAGCCGCAACGTTAAGTATATAACTCTGGATCCATCAATCTGATAGCTGTCAAATTATTAAAAACAAATAATAAACATAAATATATATGATATTATTGCATTATGCATTATTATTATGAATTTCAAGGTTTACGTATAACAAATTTTGAGGTTATATCGAAAGATTATTTTGAACATTTTACATACCAAAGTTATATTATATACAAACTATATTATACAATTCAATGTGCGTTCAATATATTACTAGTACTTTTATAAAGTAAACACACTGAAAGAAATGCATATGGTCCGGCACGAAGAGAGAGGTTAGACAGAGTAAAATTGTCATACCGGCACTGCGGTAACACAAATGTATCATATTCAAACATGTGTAACACGTATATAAGGAGTAATAATACAATCGTAGTCGTATTTTACATTTATTTCACGAAAAATACGAGATCACGGCACGAGTCATATACTAACGGCCCAAAAAACCTCCATGTTGCATATATTGTCTGTGTGCTTACTTACTGGTAAATACTTTCAAGGCGACATTAACACAAATCAATGCCGTCTTGAAAGTGATAACATAGATTCGAGACGCATTAACACAAATCCATGAAAAAAAACTTTTTTGTAAGTGTGTGTCCCTCTTTATATAATAATAACCATATACCAACTTACCCCGTATTAAAAAAAAAAAATCGGTGACATTTTTTTGTTTTAAATAATTTTTCTATGGATTTTACTTGTTTTATTTTCTAACACTAGATGTCACTAAATGTGCTTCCGCCATTTCAAAATTTTGAACAATATATTTTTTTTAAATCTATGTTTAATTGATACTTTCTACATATTTGAACATTGAAATAGGTATTTTATTTTTTTATATGGGCTATTTTTTCTATATCATAATTTCTAAACCGTTATTTATTTTAAAAGAGTATCTTTTTTGACCGGAAGTAAGGAATCTTCTCAGAACCAGAGTTTTGTCGTTGACTCGTCCGTGGACGCGCCAGAAATTTCTGGGTTTTTATGTTTGGCTAGTTTTCTAGGACAATTTGTGTTTGAATTGTATTTAAGCAAATTGTACCTCGCATTTTGTTTTACTGTAGATAATTTTACTTCCCTTTAACATTATAATATGTCTGGAATTGCGAGTGGACGTCTCGCCGAAGAAAGAAAGGCCTGGCGCAAAGACCACCCATTTGTGAGTACTAGCTGAATTGTTAAATTATAACCTCATTTACGCTTAGTTTATTTTGAATCCTGAAGTGTACTTTGCATTCCGTACCTGTCAAAAATGCGCTCGCATTCAAATTTCAAACCTTATTCGACGTAAACAAAATAATATCGTTATCATTATCATTTTCTATGAACGCAGTGTTGCTACCAATTCATGTTAGATAAATTACTCGTAGTTTAATGCTTTGTTGTTGTATTGCTTATATTTTAAATGTGAATGCAGTGATTTATATATGTATTACTTTCTTTTCAGGGATTTGTAGCACGACCTTTGAAGAATCCCGACGGAACCCTTAATCTCATGACGTGGGAATGTGCCATTCCCGGGAAGAAATCGGTTAGCGTTTTTCTCATTTTTAAATTGCTTAGAAAGTCTGTTGTGTACTAAAATGAAAATAAAAACAAAATTCCAATACTAAATAATATAGTATGGACTTATTCATATGATGTCATACATGTACTTGTAGAAAATTTGATAGACATTTCAATTCATTGTTTTCCCTCCATGCATTCTACTAATTTTTTTTTTTTTGTTTGTTATATGAACAAAATGTAAACTAAACATCATTTTAAGACATTTAAGCCATAAATTAGATATTTATTTCTAAGAATCTGTGTAATTACTTGATTTAGTTCAATATTACCAATGGAGCGATTGACATGTAGTGCCTTTTAAAAATGAAATAATAGAATAACATACCAAAGCTAGCGTTCTATAAGGGTTAATAGTTTTATTGATCGCTTACGTTTAATTGTGTGTCCTTAATCGTTCAATAAGAGGCCCATTCCTGATGATTGTGACTGAATTTGCCATTGATGGAGTACATTCTTACCCTCTAAACATGTCAAATTGTTTTTATTTTTATATTTTATTCAAATCTGCCATTTTGTAAACTTCTTAGATAGCGGAGTGACAATAGCATTTTTGACCTTTTGAAGATTATCTGCGATTATTCATGAAGGCAGATTGTATAAAAGTGTGTTTAGGTGTATTGTGATGTGCCACGATATCGGAATCATACATTTTGAATGGTAAGAATCACACTACAGTGTAGCCATGTTTCGCAGTGCACTCTGTATTATGACGGCAATGACTCGGTTTTGATCAGCATCAAAGCAGTGGTGGGGGTTAATATTACTCTACTGTCGTCTGTTGGGAAGCACACATGTACATTTTACAAACAACAATGTCCAAGAACTTGTTTATGAATACAAAATTGTACAAATTTTAAATGAAGTCTAGACTTTGGGGTTAGACATTTTTAATGTATTTTTTTTTCCTAGCAATTTCCCATTTATTTGGGGCTAGCTCTCCTAATAAAACAGCGCCATGCCACTCGGCTTTGGGCCATCCTGCTGTCGATCTGCAGCAATCTCATGTCGTTTACAGTTGACAGCCAAGTTGCCGGTGTCTGATCGAGTCCTCTCCTTCCTACGTCTAGTTTTTAGACTTTTTAGATGATGTGGCCTTTGCTCCTTCTGCACACCTTCAGGGGACCTTCGGTATGGCAGTCAGAGCTCTTGCTACTCTGTCACGAAGGTGGTCTTCATTTACGATTTAAAATATAGTTGAATAATGGTCTTCCAGCTAACACGATTCCATTTGTATTTTTTTTTTAAGCTCTAAATTAGTGGTCCCCAAAGTGGTCTATTTCAACCCCTAAGGGTCGATTTCGACTTACAAGGGGTCTATGACAAGTGGGAAAAAAAATTAGGGTTTATGAGATGTAAATGGGGGTCTACGAGATGGTTCAACTAAATTGAAGCTGAATATTGAAATGTTGATGCTGGTTATGTTTCGTTTTCGAAAAAAAAAGCTGGAATTAGTTGTTGACCTTTTTTTGGCTCGTGATTTTCACGAATGATAAAAAAAAGGTCGACAACGAATTCCAGATTATTTTTTCTATTGGCCTGATTTGTGTCAATGTCAAAACTCGTTTTATAGTTATAGGTGAATTTGTAAAAAAATATTACAAAAGCAGGGGGTCTGCACAAAATTAAATAAATCGTCTTGGGGTCTACGGAATAAAAAAGTTTGGGTACCTCTGCTCTAAATGAACACTTAAATTGTTTTCTTCATTTTAAAAAAAATGAGAGGTATAAAATTAATTTAAGAAGAAATAGTATTTCTGTGCAATGTGGGTCTTTTTGTTTTCTAAAATTCAGTACCTCAAAGAGTTATCACTCTCTAGTTCTTGTAGTTACTAGACAATGAATTTACCTTTATTCTCTCTTAGAGTATTTAATGAATGAACTGAATATTTTCAATTTACTTCGCCTTTTTTTCAAGTAGTTTTAACCAAACTGGAAAGGAAACATCTTTAAAATCATTATGCATATCGGATAACAACATTGTTGGTATGCGCACATCAGTTTGCAGGGTACGCCTATATTGACTTGAAATTTGTTGGAGCGTGACTCTACAGATAAATTGAATGTTTCTACGCCAAGACTGCCTGTTTCTACCTTAGCACACATTTGCTATATAATTTTTATTATCCCAATGCTAAATTTTTCTTTATATTGTGTGTAATATGCATAATCTCTGCATATTGCACACAATCTGCCTCTTGTGACACTGGTGGGAAGAGCAATTAGTCTGCTGAAAGCGGTCTCCTCGGAAATCGACGTCTTTCATATTAGTGAAGGTACGTTCAGGAGACAAATTCTCTTGACTTTAGAAAGTATCTTGTCTTCCTAATGTCGAACCATCTCTAATGCATTCCTGGTATTATGTTGTATTTTTATAATATTAGGTGTATAACTTTGCTTCCGCCGTTTTTTCTGAAATTCGAGGCTTTATCGTAATAAACTGATTATACATTTATGATTCAAAGTATTATCCATCGCTGGCCACTACTTTCTCCCATCTTTCGGGCAGCATACGAATCCCGCGTTGAAAAAACTGGTCATCTTTTGAAGCGATCCACGAATCGATCCAATTTTTTACTTCTTCATAAGACCGGAAGTGCTGATCAGCTAGGCCGTGTGCCATTGATCGAAACAAGTGATAGTCCGAGGGAGCAACGTCTGGAGAATACGGCGCACAGTGGACGAAATGACCAAAAAACGCGAATTAATTGTTTGTTGGTAAGGTATTGAAAAAAAAAATTTTTGCTTGTTGTATTTATACATAATTATTATTTTAAAGTAAAATTTAATCAAAAAATCTTATATTTAAATTGGCAAAAAAATAATATGGGATTTTGCAGGTAAACAAATATTAACAGTATACTATGCAGGTCACATATTATTTTAATATATTTTATTGTTATTTATTAAAATAATCTACACATTCACAAACATGACTCTTATATATACGTGTATTTATATATACTGAAATGACACATAAGACCAAATTAGTTGCCTAGATGTGATTTCTGCCAACCATCCCAAAAAGCTCTGTAAGAGAAGAGAAATGTAATCATATAGACAAAATTTATTTATTTATTATGTATTATTTATTTTATTAGAGAACATGCAGCTTATACATGAGAAAAAAAGCACACAGTTAGGAAATTAAAATTGAAAGACAATTACAAGTGCTCGTAAATTTAGCTCGTCAGAGAATTATAATACAATCATAAGTTGAAAAGTTTAAAAAAGAGGAAAAAAAAACAACATTGAGCAGCTTCAGCACTACTAGCACACTCCTCTGCAACTACAACAATTAAACGATCCTTTAATACTTCATCAAACCAACAAACAACCTAACTATCTGCAACCCCACCGATTTACAAAAAACAAACAAACTTATCTACACACATAGAAAAATGATACAAAACCTAAGTGTTCAAAGAGTCTTCGTTATCATCAGAATCATCACTTAAATTTTCAGAGTCATTGGACGGAAATTTTAGTAAACTTAAAACATAGGCAATGGTCTAATAGAAGAAATTACAGGGTCTGATAATTTAGTAGCCGCATGATCGACAAGGGATAAGAGTTTTACTTCCATCAATCGATCAGTTACTATGATTGCTTCTTTTTTAGGGAAGCACTTTTGTTTTATATTTAATCGTAAGACGGATAAAACGTTTCCGGACCCTGAGTTTTGCTTCCTTTCTTAAACCTTTGTGTTGATCTTTGGTCAATTTTGAGCTGACGATAAGCGCTAAAGGCTCCTCTGGTGTATACGATGAAAGCTTCACGTATCCTTGATGCTCGACGTGGTGAAAATGTTATTTATTTAATGAGTTTTGCAGCATCATTTTTCCCTGCGCTACGTAAACTCATTTCATTTGCTAATCGTAGTTCATCAGTACTGCGATTCTGCAGCAGATCTTGTATTATTTTCTGTCTAGTCTGACACCGCTTTCTGTAAATGATTTTGTTGGCCTGCCTTAAGATTTCGAAAACACTATTTTTTCTTCTCACCACGCTAAATTTTCTTCTTCAAACTTCACAATGTAACTGCGACTTTTTTCCACCTCTTCATTAATTGTATTGAAAATTTTTTAATGATCTTGCATAATTTGGTTCTGGAAATATTTAAATTTGCTACTACGTGGTATTTGTGTGCGATATATGTTATTAAAAATACAATTGCTTTCCCACAATTAGCATTTAATGCTCTTCGTTCTCTTAATTTTTCAAATAATTCTTTGCGTGAAACGCAAACAGCCCTCCCTAAAAACAACAAGAGTATCAAAAAAGGACAAAAGAGGAGAAACATTTATATATTGCATTAAAGTATAAAGTACAGTCTATAAGATGTATTTATTGTCAAATGGGTGCAACGAATGCTTCGTTTCTAATCTCTAATTGAAATATGAGTTTAAAACTCAAAAAATGACAAAATTAGAGGTTTACTTTATGTTAGTTTATATCTCACGCGTATATGATAAATCAGCATAGTTTTATAAATTGAATAGAAAATACCTTGAGAAACATCGGCCATTTATTTATTTTGTAAATTTCTTCAAAAAAACACTAAATACACAACCGTCATTGCTCAGGCGCAGAAGCGAACTAAAAAATGTCCTGCTGAACTTCCAGCGTAGGCCCATTTTGCGACGTTGCCAACTTGCCGTTACGAGCTTTTGACAAAATCCAAGAAACACAAAGTTTAGACTGGCTATAATGCTACACTAAAAAAAAATAAAAAAAGCCAATTAATGAAATTTTCAAAAAGCACTTAATTCGCGTTTTTTGGTCATTTCGTCCACTGTGCGGCGGGTGGGGTAGGACTTCCCATTTCAAAGTTTCCAAGTATGTCTTGACCACTTTCGCAACATGGGGTCGAGCATTGTCATGCTGTAAAATCACTTAATCATGTCACTCGTTGTATTGCGGCCGTTTGTATAGTGTATCTTGAATATAGCATTGGGGATGCCTCTTTTTTATAGCTAGATCTAATATTTAATACATTGTCTCGATACACTTTCTGTGCAGTTAATATGTTAACTGTATCTTGACTTTATCTCTAATATTTATGATATCTGAACTGGGGTTGATAATTAAATACCCATTTCCCAATTAAAGTTTAAAATTACATCTGAATTGTTCAATGTATCATTAAAAGTTTTCATTAACTTATGCGAAGCGGGTTGATTCACTTATTTCCTGTAGAGTCATGTAGCTTGGCACCCAGCTTGCAGTGTAGCTCTTAGCACCGAGTGAGGCTCCTACCTGTGCGGTCGTAGCCTTAGGATCCTTCCAGTATCATGTCAAATATCCCTGATGTTAACAATCACCCAAGAGTAGGCGCCTCTGTCTGTGGCAGCACAAAACGGCTCCTCAAGTAGTCCAATCTCGTAAATGGCTCCTCAAGCAGTCCAGTATGTTACGGAGCCAGATGATTCGCCTAATGCCAACACCTCGTCGACTCTCTATTTTTCCCTCAACAATCAGATGCAGCAATAAGCCTTAGGTCCTAACATTAATAAATTCAGAAACACATATCTGAAAATTTATATTGCAGTTTATAATTATGTTTCCATATAGTGATTGGATAATATAATAATTACAGACTCCCTGGGAGGGCGGCTCGTACAAGTTGAGGATGATCTTCAAGGACGACTACCCCTCAAGCCCGCCCAAGTGCAAGTTTGAGCCCCCGCTATTCCACCCCAACGTGTACCCTTCGGGCACCGTGTGCCTGTCCCTGCTGGACGAGGAAAAAGACTGGCGTCCGGCCATCACCATCAAGCAGATCTTGCTGGGTATCCAGGACCTCCTCAACGAGCCCAACATCAAGGACCCCGCGCAGGCTGAGGCCTACACTATTTATTGGTGAGTGAGACAATCATCACTCTATTGCACAGTTGACGCTGATTGCCTTCTATAAGACAAAGAAAAGATTTTTTTTTTTAAACTCATTTTTGTAACATGTATCATAGCACCAGTGACATCTTCAGAGTGAATTTTGAACTACACTATTATTCAATCACTTTTTACCTTTGCACAGTTTTAGCCCTTATGTTTAGCACGAATCGAGATCAAAAACTCATTTGTGACTTTACTGTTACTTGGCACCTTTGTAATGATCAGCCCTCAATTATTACTAGCTTTAAATATCCATTGTTTAGTATCCATGTTTAGATATTGAACTTTATATACAGATTACTTATGGAGAAGATTGATAATATGCATTGTAATTTATTACTAGTACTGTACAGTTATCTTTTTAATTCTTCTGAATATTTCAGTATTATGATTAGGTCTTTTTAATTAATTATATATGTGATATGTCCTACTTATGGTATCCAGCGGTTATTTTATTTGATAATGAAATCTTCAACAATCTCTGAAATATCAGTCCAGAAAGACTTCCCAGACCCAGAGAATTTCCAAAGATCCTAAATTACATATTGCTATCAACTGTGAAAATCTACACAATTACATTGATTTATATGGGAAAATTTGTTTCGCTTAACGAATGTTTCACATAACGAGTAAGACTCTGGAATGAATTAATCTCGTTATGAGAGGTTCCACTGTATACTTATTCTTCGGTCTAATTTTAGTTCAAAATGTCACCATCAAGTCTCAATCGATCCACACAAGCTATTGAATTTTAAATTGATGATTTATATATTTTTTTAAATGTTTCTTTTTTCAGCCAAAACCGACTGGAATACGACAAACGTGTGCGAGCGCAGGCCAGAGCGATGGCCGGCACGGAATAGAGAATAAATCGTTAATAAAATTTTCAGTGTCTGTGAGGGAATGTGGACTTCCATAGTTCAAAACAGTTGAATTAGCAGAGCTTTGAAATGTTCTAAATGACGGTCGAAGGGAAGTGCTATCCAGGTAAGTCCATGGTCTCCCCGTCTCGGGGAGAGGGGTTAAAATAATTGATGTGTATCATTATTTGTATGTAATGAATTTTCTTATTATTTATTTCATTTCCGCCCTGTAATTCTTTCACTCCATGTCTAGTAGGATGGAGCCTTCTAGGTACATTTGACATTGGGACTCACTAGTAACTTAACATTATACGATTTAGTCTTTTCTTAAAAATTTTACAACCGTATCTGACTTAGCAAAAACGTAAATTTTGTTATTTTTTTACATTATCTGAGTTTATAAATATATGTATATCTTTTTTTTTTTTTTTTGTAAAATGTGATATTCTTATAATGTCATATGTAGAAAATCTTTTGAAGAATTTAATGATACATTTTAATGTCCATGTATACTTGTAATTCGGTCTATAAAAGCCGTGCCACACTGTTTTAAACAAGCTCTCCACATCGGTCTCCACCGGCGGTTTAAAACTGTGTAGACACTTGTTTGAAACCAAAATTCGTTTGACCTTCAACAAACTTTGTGGACGGACGCGTATAGTATGCGTGTGGATCCACCGTTTAAACACGCATTCCACATGTGGAGAGCTTGTTTACAACAGTATGTGGACGCTACACCAACCGTGGGCTCCACCAAGGTCACCCCTGTGGAGAGCTTGTTTCAAACAGTGTGGCACGGCCTTAATTCTCAAAAGCTGATTGTAAATACACATTCTTAAACATTACATGTGATGTAATAATCTGACTTTTGGTAGTAAATATAAACACGGCAATCGGAATCTCCTTCATTCCTTGTTGTGAAGATGTGTTATTTAGATATTCTTTGGATTTTTGGTTAGCGCTGTATGAATCAATCTGTTATTCACCATTCTTGCAAAAGTCTACCTTATTACAAATGTCATACTTGTTTTTCTTAATTTGAACATTCAAAAATGATTCTTTACCCTGAAACATTAAAGCAATTTTTAAATTCTTTATATTTAAATATTCTGCAGCTTAGATTGAATAAAAACCTTTTTATTGTTAAAATACTGGTGCTTAAACTGCTGGAAGGTATTAAATTTCAAAAATCCATTTAAATTTTTAATGTTTCATTTTATAAAGTACGATAATCAATCGCCATACATATATATGTATATTTTCCATTCATTTTTGACCAAAGTTTTCTAACAGCATACTTATAAATATTTCTTTTTATCAACTTTCACACCAAGGTAATACCTAACTTCCAACTGGAAATTGGCACTTTGGGATCAAATAGTCTGCCATGTTTTACTCTGAATAAGCTAGTGATAGTATTACTAGTCCGGTTGGGCATTTCCTTGGTATGCAACAGCACCCTTATTTGTTATTCTGGAATCTTCAATGTTTGGTATTATTGGAGGTCCTTCATCGCTAACCGTTCTGGTCTTTAAAAGTGCATTTATGTTGGAAGTATTGATTACTTTGAAACTAAATGCTTTTCCTATTTGAAGACGGTATGTAAGCTCTATCGCTAATGCGTTTAAGGTTGAGAAACAACTCGCTGGGAACTGGGCGCAATATCAGAGCGGCTCCCCAATCCGCAGAGAGATGTTTCTTAAGTTTAAATCTAGGATAACATTATTTTTATAAAATGTAATTATTTAAGTGTTCATTTAAAATAAATTATACTTAAAAATTTTCTAAAACCTCAATTTTGTTTTATTTCTACACAACAGCATTACTAAGGTATAGTACATCAGTTCAATTGAAGGAATTCAATGGCCAATAAAGGTCAGTCACAATTTGATAGAAGATCTAATAAGAGATGTATAAAAGTTTGCTGAGATATCTCCAGGTTATTACTATCCTCTAGTGACTTCCCTCTTTACAGCGATCCAAATCGCACTGTAAATGGTTTAGCTATCATATTGATTTTCATAACATGTGTTAAGTAGCTAATCTATCGCCATTTCAATTCTACGCCAGACCAGAGACATTGTGACAATCGCACTGCCATCTCCAGGAGGCAAACCCGGGACCTTTGGTGTGGCAGTTGTAGCACTTGCCACTAGACCATGAAGGTCGTCTAATGTTTCTATTGTGAAAATATGTATGTGGATTAAATTAAATTGTATCTAGGTTTGTAATTGTAAATGTAATTGGTGCACCATTTCCTTTACTTATCTGACTCTTTCGTTGTCCATATTCCAAGATCACCGCCTCCTGTCCACATCTCTCCTTTCACCCAGCATGTAGGATTGTCCAACACATTTTCCATGTAATACTGTTTTGTTTTCCTAGCGATCTAACATTGACACGTTCAGG
Organism: Lepidostoma basale; assembly: GCA_022606425.2. Classification (NCBI taxonomy): domain Eukaryota; kingdom Metazoa; phylum Arthropoda; class Insecta; order Trichoptera; family Lepidostomatidae; genus Lepidostoma; species Lepidostoma basale. The sequence continues at coordinate 26,291 of JAHDVF020001444.1, read as the reverse complement.
CTTCTTATAGTATAAATTAAGATTTTTATTATGTCTATATAATGCAAATTATACTTATGTATTTCTATTATTTCTAAGGTCCTCTACGCCTTTTTATGTGGTATAAAATGTTTTTTTACACACTACCTTTTAACCATGATTATAATAAAATAAAATAAGGAAAAAGAGCCTTATTTATTGTTGGCTTTTTTTTTCATTTCACACGTATTTTTTTATTTGATTGACATATTTCCATAAAAATATTTTTTGTCTGAAATAAGTATTATACACTAGGGATGCAACAGACTTCTGCTTCTGCAACATGCGGAAGTTCTGCACATTTTTTGACATCCATTTCTGTTTCTGCTTCTGCAACTTTTATAATGAAAATTTGAAGAATCCATGTATGAATGAAGACCAGCAAGTCTCGATTATAAATAACGAGAATGACAATCTATTTTTGGAGACACAGTCACAACTTCAGGAGTACAAAAAATAAAAACGATTACCATTACATCACATAGGACCCCCTTATGTGGTGGAAATTAAATTTTTACAAATATACTAATCTTTTGCCATAGTGCACCAATATTTATCAGCTTCTCCCAGCAGCGTCGCCAGTGAGCAATTATTTAGCAGAGCTAGTCTTATATTATATAACACCGGAACCGATTGTTAGGTGTAAAAGCGGCCAAACTACTTTTCATAAAATATAATTTACCACATCTTAATTTTTATTATTAAAATTTCATTAAAAATTGTATTTGTAATTTTTTTTACTTTTTTTATTCCTAGTGTTTACACTTCTGCTTCCGCATCCGTTCCCGTTTCTGTTTCTGTAAAAAATGACTTTTTACATCTGTTTCTGCTTCTGTCATGACACTTCCGTTGCATCACTTTTATACACACTATATTATCATCGACACAGTTTCCAGTATGTAATATTATATATCCTGCACACAGTATATGTATTTAAAAGTATAGTAAGAAGTAACCGTTAAGGCAGACAATTGCCCTGGACGTACTCAAAACACTATAAAAATCTGGCATAATAACTAATTTCGGCCAAAATTCACTTAAGGTTTTATGGCTCTCGGGTGCAGATATATTCTGTAAATATATTGGTAAAAAACTGGCTGTTTTCAGTTGACGTCGATCGATAGGATTTTAAATTTTCTATCGTTTGGCAAAATAAGTTAATTTCATTGTGTATTTTATAAAAGGCAGTTGTCACACTTCAATTTTCGTACTGACAATATTACAAGTCTTATACGTACAAGATTTCCCACAAAGATTTTACTTCGTTTTTTAGTACTATACGGATGATATATAGTTTATGCTCAACCTATGCAATTGAGAAATACCATTGTTTTAAAAATACACAAAAGCCTAAATTTACTTTGTTTGCTTATGTCATGTCTAACCAGAAATGTTGGAATAATGTATTTGCATGCAATAAGTTGTTGCATTATTTCGACAGATACATTGACAAAATAGTTTTCCTAAAGAATGGTGAGTTATAAAGGATATTATGAATGACGAAATATTACATCATTTTAAAAAAGTAACAGGTATGATAAATTATTTAACTAAGACTTACCTTATGTAATTAACTAACCATCACGCCGTCTCACGAAGGGGTCGAAAGAATGGACTCGCACACTGTTCTTTCCTGACATACTTCTTTCGCTTCCTCAACATTCATACATCGTGTCATGCAAGCACATCGATTTCTCTGACTTCTCAGGTGGCTGATATTCAATATTTGATTTATTTGTCGTGCCACTTTTCCCTGGCCTTCTTCTATTTCTAGTTCCATTTACATTGTTAACTACATAATACTATTTTTACCATTCTTTCTTCATTCGTTATTTTCATGTATCCAAACCGTATTAATTTCTTTCGTTATTTTGTTCATAACATTTTCATTCTACACTTTATCACATACAGAGATTTTTCACACATTCTACTCTCATCTTTATATTGCCAGTTCCATGCTTCGCATCCATACACAAGGGTCGGTACAAGAACATTGTGCACTGCCATTTAAGCTTTTTTGGATAGGCTTTTGTTTAACTTTAAGCGCACTTTGTTACCTGCCTCAACCCTTCTTTCAATATCCCTTTCCACTCCCCCATCATTTGTAAACATACTGCTTAGGTATTGAGATATACAAACTCATCTTACTTACAAAATAATCTAATCTTTCGATTGGGGCGATGATCATGTTTTGATTTGTGTCACAAAAATAAAAAAAGTGTTTTTAGACATCAAATTGCACAGATTTTCTGTCTACTTTTATTGGACTTGTTCAAATAGTGCAAAACCAAGTTACTTGGTTAATGGGTTAAGTATTACATGATTTCAAAGAATAAATCAATTTTGAAGGCGGTAGATTTTTAAAATGATTTATTTAAAATAATAATATGACTTGTATCGATAATAACAATATATTAATTATGATACTGTTCACCCTCTCCATTTTTTTCTGTCCCTGCTTCATTTTGGGTAACCATTTTTTGAAAAATGAAACCAAAATACATATTTATTACACATGTAGGATACTTTATTTTCTCATATATTCACAATCATTTGGCACTTATATAAGACCAAGGTATCTTTCATTCAATGAATATTACTTTGATGAACATAAAAATATTAAAAACGTTTGTTAAGTGAACAATAAATGTTAAAATACTGAGTTTTTTTTAAGATTCGTAAATTAAATTCATTATTCTGTTATTTATTATAATGTATCTTTTCTAAACACCATTTTCTGTAAGAATCGATGGTCTTGCTGTCCTCTACCGTTCAGTCCGTCTTTGCAGAGTCCGTCTTATGTACATTGGATGTACTTCTGACACCGTCTTATTATTTTACTGATTAAATAACTTTATTAATAATGCGACACTCGTCTCGAATGCGCTTTGCAGTTTTTATGGCCATTATTTTTATAAACTATCTTATGTATTAGAAAGTGTTTTTAATTACATAGAATCTTCTGTGAACTTGTTAAGTATTTTTTTATGCAGTAAGTTTTCACTTTTGTTACTTTTCTAAATATTCAAACACAACTTATTACAAATAACGAGCTACCTGACACTCATTTGTTCGATTCACTGATGATATGATATTGTTAATCGGTTAAGACTGAATGAAACATGTTTTGTTTTTGATTACTCTTATTTTCTGTAATCTCTGACTTCTATCACCACTCCGTTGCTCCCGCGTCTCTCGTTGGACTGCCCGCTCCCTCTTCTGTGGTCCAGCCCATTAAGTCTCCCTCCGTTCTCGGCATACTTATTAGCCAAGGGGTCCCCGATAAAACGACTCTTAGTTACCGTTGTTGTTTCTGTAGATTCAATTGTCTCTTTCGTCCTTCCGTCCTTGGAGGGAATAGTCTTCTTGGAGACTGTCTGCACAGTATTTGTTACGCTCGGTCTCCTAGGATCATCGGACCTGGAGGATGTGCGATACGTCTCTGAGAAATTATCACTATTGGCACTACCCCTCCTGACAACATTATACGTGGGACTGGTGTAACCTTCAGCTGATTTAAATTTGTCAACCCCGTTTAACGGTCGGTAGGGTGAGCTGGTATCCCGGCGATAAGGATCCGAGGTCTTATAAGAAACTTCATCTTTGTAGTGGCTCTGTTTATTGAACCCATTCTTCAATGGTGTGCTGTTATAAATTGGAGTCGGCGACTTGGTTCTCCCATTAACACCGTCCACATCATCATCACCGTGAAGAGCTTGAAAAAGTTCCGGGGATCTTTCTAATAGACCCTTCATGAAGATTTTCTTTTTATCGTTAATGTTGCCATTCTCGACTGGTTTGGAGTATCCATTGGTGTAGGAAGATTTTTTGGTGAATCTGGAGCTGTAAAGATTTTCCTTGCGCTCATCTTCCTCTTGCAGCGCGTTGGACAGGTCTCTCTGACTCCTGCTAATGATAGAAACTATTCCCGGACTCTTCAACTGCTCCGGAGTCTCGTCTAAACGGCTCAAGTGAGGATTGGACTTGTAAATGTTGGAACTGTTCAAACGGCTCGAGTTGTTGAAGTAACTGGTCTTGTGCGTGTCATTCAGGGGTTCCATAGCGTGAACATTGAAGCTCTTGCTTCTGTTCAGAGCCTTGTAGGTTCTGGCCGGTTTTATCGGTCCTTGGATCGAATGTCCATTAGTCGTGGGTCGGTTGACCCCCAGGGTGGAAGACGGGGGAGTCACGTTGACGATGGAAACATTGATGGTGCTAGCGGATCTCTTGTTATTCGTGAGGCGGTCATTCTCCCATTGCCTGGCTGGCGATGCAGAAGACTGGTAGCTGGACTTTTTCTGGAGTTGTTCGTCGTGTAATTTGCGCGGAAGAGTCTGAGAGTTGCGGAGATAGTCGTCAGAACCATGACCGTTTCCCAGGCGGCTGGTCGATTTGCTGAATCTGCCGAGGGTCGTAGTGAAGTTTGTCCTGTAACAAGAAAACAATATCATTAGAATCCCAAGTGAGCGAAGCTGTTAGTGGCGATACGCCATGTTGAGTTGACAGTGTAATAGAGCTCTTTGTGTTTCAATTAGTAGTTTTGTAATATCTAATTTAATCGTCCGTTATTGGCAACAACTACGCAAATATTTTTTTTATATAAAAATACTTCATTATCCACCCACACGATCGGATTGTAATTAGAATCGCCATTAACTTCGGCAAGAATAAGCGTGGGATGGAAGATAATCTTAATATCTAAAATCGTTAGAATATGAAATTATGGCTTGTTAACAAAAGCTCGGGAGCAAAAAAACGAAAGATTTAAACCAATAATTTGCGCCGTTCTACGATCCTGGGCAAAAATATTGTGGAATAATTTCAAACCGAAGATAATTTATCAAATGCGAGTGAAGATGCCGTCGCAAAAGCCTAGGGCTATCATTCTAGTCGGCCAAAATATTATTATGGTGCCTATTAATACTGGTGTAGACACGAATAATGACTTTATTACAAATATAATATATTAATTCCTAACCATTTTAGATGTGACTTGAAAGGTTCGTTCACATTAATTTATATTTAATAAAGAATAAACTTTTAGGACATGTTACTAACTGACATGCCATCTCCTCGAAGAGGTAGGCAGAAATAATAGGCCGCTTCCTGACATACTTCTCTCGCTTCCTCAGCATTCATCATTCTGTCACACATCGATTTTTCTGACTCCTCACGTGGCCAACATTTAATATTTGATTTATTTTATCATGCCACGTTTTCCTAGGTCTTCCTCTATTTCTTGTTCCGTTTACATTGTAAACAAAAACATTATTTATCATTCTTTCTTCATTCATTATTTCCACGTGTCCAAATCATCATAATGACTCTTTCATTGTTTTGTTCCTAACACTTTCATTCGCACTGCATTCACATTTGCATTTGACACTCAGCCAATAAAGCAAGTTTCTATGATCGTGCTTTCAGCGTTGCGGGTCCGTTGGCGTGGAATAGCCTCCATGTTAGTATTAAGTATGATGATAGTGACGTTAAATTTAAGAAACTTCTAAAGGCTGCACTGTTCGGTCAGTCATTTCCTAGTGCGCCCTTGGAGTAATTGATTTTACAAAACGGCGCACTTAAAATACAAGTCATCAGAATAATAATAGGTAATAATATTTAAAGATTTAATTTTTCGAAGCTTCTTTTGCCAGTTTTGCTTCACTTCCATACATAAAGGTCTGTCCAAGAACACCATTGTACACTGCCATCTTAACTCTTTTGGATAATGTTACTCCGAAATAAAATGTGACTGGAATTGTCACCCATTGGCAGTAAAATGATTTAATTCCCCTGAATAGGTCAGCTTCGATCAACGATGACATCATCAGCTATATCTAAACCGTCATTCACAGCGACACAGGTACAAAATGTTACCAAACAGGTAAATTTATAAGCGTTTATGCTAAATCTAAATCATTTTTCCAACAAACTGCGAAATGCAGGAAATTTCGTTTATTCACCAAAATTATAGTCGCTTTTAAATGATTATTGATAGCAGTGAAAATGCAAATCGAAAGGCGAATGAGGACTTATTTTCCTGCAGACCTCAAGTGCATTGAGAATCCATCAGAGTTTAGAGCGATACATAAACGCACTACGTTAGATACAGCCCTAATACTAAATATATATATATATTTTTAACTAGTTCATAAAATGGAGTTTTCGCAGAGTCAATTTGGGATATTGCGCCATCGAATAAGAAGAAACAAACCAAAAGAGCGTAGTACCTAAATACTGTATGTTTTTTTTTATGTAATCATTAAATTATTTAAGCAAAAAGGTCTTAAAACACGAAAATTGAGTATTTAATGATAATATTTTCTATTATTAGCGTAGTTATAAGTACGCCTAAATTTCTCGTAAAGCAATTCTTATACAATAAACTCGTATTTATGAGACAGTTATTAATTATATTTTTTTATCTCTCGAAGGTCGATTTCAACCGAGAAGACTTTCATATGGAAAGATATTTATTACACTTCTCCTACAAAAGCCCGAGAGCCTATTCACAATATCTCTGAACAATGCATTGCAACCTACTCAGAAAAGAGGTTCCATACATGCTTTCGGAGGTGCGGCATTCTGCTCGCGGTTCGCAAAGTGCGCTAATCAAAAGAGAAAACAACAAAAAGTTCAAATACAAACAACAAAAAAACAACCGATAAATAATTGGTTTTACTTTCTTGGGGAATTGAACAGTCGGTCCACCCATGTGGGAGAAGAGAAACTGGTTAAGTGTAACAATTTCGCGACTGCTAATATCTGCATTCCATTTACCTACATGCCGCCTGCACGGAGGCCGCTTATGAACGCTCCATGCCCCCAGGAAATCTTCTCTTCAGCGTTATTCGTATAGGCTTTGATTCTATTACCTACCTACTTATACGTCCCAAATACCTCTCAAGTAGTTAAACTGTTCTCTGCCACCTTTATTAGAAATCTTCTAATTAAAATCTAATGTATCAATTCAGTCAGCTTTACAAACGCTTTTATAGCTTTGGTGTGAAATAATTCAAATATTTTTTTAGAAAACAACTGAAATGTGATTAACACGTTTAAGTTTTTTTATATTGTATTCTAAAATAATTTGAATAACTTTTGAAGGACATTGTATTTTCAAACATCACAATTACACTCCTCATTAATACGAATAGTAACGTCCGTTTTCTAAAAGTTTTAATTTATTTTATAGAAAAACATTGTTCGCCTTGCTAAGACAAAACCAAATTGTCATTCTAGTAATCTTAGCAAGGTGGAACATATCTTTCTATTAAATTAAATTAAATTCTAGAAAACATTTGTTTTCATTGCGTTGTTTTGCAGAAATATGTTTCCGATGATTCTCATCCTTCTTCAGTGTAAATGACGTGTACCACATCGCTATTTAAATTGTATTGGTATGAATAGTGTTTATTTATCTATTCAGCTGTATATTTAATATTTGAAACTATACTCTAAAACAAATAAATAAACATACGAGTATATTAGAGTTTCTTAGTAAGATATTACGTAAAAAATAATTATAATTTCTAGAACTATGTGTTTGATAGTCAAATATATTTTCTTGTCCGAGAATTCCGAACACACTACAATGAAGATTTTTTTATATTTTTAATGCTAATATCAAATAGTGATATTATATCGAAAATGTGATGTCGGCATTATTTTTCCAGCGTAAATATCAAACGATTAATGAATTTATTGCTTTTGGTATCAGACGCTCAAAGAATCGTTTAAAATCGATGACATAACTTTTCTAATTAATTTTGTTTATAAGCTGACTACTTGCAATGCTCATTTTGCAGTACAGGAGTGGAAAGCCTTGGACATTACATTTGGAAATGGTCACTTCGCGAAAAGCAACATTTTCCGATGTTAATGAATGCAGAAGGTAAAATCCATCTGTGTTTTGTAGTGAGTCATTCTGCTCTTTGTCATCGAATGGATGATAAATGCGTGTTATTTAATTGCCTATAGTGAATCAAACGCGACAGATTATTCAGATGTGTTTATATAGAACTATTTTGTTATGTCTTTGCATACTTCTACACATGTTTTAACTATTAAAAAACAAACAACTTTAAGTAATTCTTTTTGATTATTCATTAATTTCAAACGTGCTTGTGGCGTTGTTACAAAGGGTAATTAATATAAAGATACGTTTTTGAACCTTGAATAATAATTTAACCTATATCCTGTATGTACGAGTATTATATAAAATAATATGTAAAACTTCACGTCATATATTATGTTCGAAATAAGCTTTTTCAAATTGTTTTATTTTATTTTGTATGGTTTGCAAATTGAAAATCGAATCAGTTTATTTTCTCAAAATATATTAAAATATATTTATACAATATAAATTATATATATTTTATAACAGGCAATATACCAGAAACGCATGAGAAATAATTCAGCGTTGTTAAAGCATTATCAATATGCATGACCGAAATATTTGTATTTTCCAATGATTTTACACCGTTTTCAAGTATTTGTCGGTAGTTTTTTTTTATCTATACTGTTTTAGACGAGAAAAAAAAAGGAATTGTTGCATCTGATCATTGAGGCCAAAAAGAGGATCGACGAGGTGTTGGCAGAAGCCGAATTTATTGGCTCCACAACATAAGGGACTGAACTAGCTTAAAAAAGCGTTGAGGGTCTATTTCGAAAGACAGACACGCCTACTCTCAAATGATAATCAACGTCGCGTCGGGGGGACTTGTATTACACCGAAAGAAGAAGACTGTTTTTGTAATAAATTTTAATAATTTCTCATCCATTCAATTCATATATCTTATCTATCTTAGCAACACATTCTAAATATTTGCCTTACCAGAATGGCATTGTTAATATTAATGAACGAATATTACATGATAATTATAATGTCATATTATTTTTGGCCTCTGTAGAAGCATACATTTTAGTCATATTCCTTACTAAATATAGTCCTACTAAATATTCTGATTCAGTATTTAACAAGTAAACATGAAATTAGAATATAAAAAAAACATTCAACATGTTGAATGCCGATCACGCGTTTGTGCGTGATGAGCGGAGTAGGCAGGGTTTATTTACGCAATTACGCGTGATAATAATATCTTCCATCTATTCGTCAATAATAAACAATTAAAAATTCTTACAAGTTATAATCCATACAAGATTTCTACCACAAGATTAAGGTATAAAAAAAATAATGCCATATGTAATAAGGGCATTCTTTTCCGAAACCGGTATGAAATGAGCAGTGACCTAGGTTGTTGTGTTTCTGGAATGCCGGATATTACGTGTGATCCCATACATCTGTGACCTGACAGAGGAATTCAGTAAAGAAAGTGGGTTCGGCATGTATATTGAGATGAGGTCACGTTTTCCCACTGGAGTTTGTAGCATAAATAATAACAAAATCTACATTGACGCTTACGCATGGCTTCATATTGTTTTAAGTAGAAGACATCATAGCTGTATTTCTGGACAATATATTACATTTAACAATTTTTTATTTCATATTTGTATTGATGATGAAACGATAATTTTTGGATTTGAATATGATTAAAAAAACTTGTATGTGTATTTTTTCCCTTGAATAATTTAATACACATAAAGGTTCGAAAAATCACGAAAATTTAACAGTTAATATATTATCGTAACACCTGATGATATCAACATAGGTAGACGAAACAGCTGTCGCGAAAAATAAAAATAAAATTGTGATACATAAAAATAAAGTTTTATAATTTAACAGTTTATAATATTGAGATATCATAGTGTTTCGGACAAAACAATGGAATTTGATCAAACTTTTTTTGTAAACGTCATAAGGTTTAAACAATAAAATAAAATACATAAAGTTAATACTAATAATTTCTTAGAAAATACCACTTTTACCGATTTTTTTTAAATTTTAAAATATCATAAAAACACTTAAATCAATAACAATATGACGTAGCTTATCTATTTGTTGTCCTTGTATTGAGTAGTTCACAGCCATTATTTTAATTTTAAAAATCGAATGCATTGTATGGTACATAGTGAGACGTTATATTTAAGTACAGATATTTACTTACATTCTTCTACATGACATAATAAAACAACACAAGAGCTATAGTAAAAGGTTAATAAAATGCAATAAGTGTTCATGTGTGATATCACTGTTCATTTTTATAATTCTTATTTTATTGAAAAACTGATCTTATTGAAGAACTAATTTTTCTCGCTATGTTTGAAAAATCCTCGAAATTTTTTTTTATTAATTAAAATAACGTATTAAATCGTTGTGGAACTTCAGAAACAAGTTTTTTTTTTTAATAAAAACAGTATTTTCCATGATTATGTTTATTTTTTTCTGAGATATTAAAACTTTGTCTTTAAGGAACGGGTATACTATTATCCGAAACGTAAAAATGTCTTTCATCCAATGATGAATGTATGTCATTGAAACATTTTGAAAAATAATATAATCAAAATGGAATAAATGGTGTTTTATTATAGAATGAAATTCATAAAAATAAAAATAAAATTATGAGTCAACAGTTGATATAATATTACAAGGAATAGTTACTTCCGCGAAACCGGTCATGGAACTATACAAAACAACTTATTGAACGCTAAGGCATTAACACTGTGAAATTCCATAATAATATACTTAAGAAATGAAGAATAACTTTGTTTAATTCACAAAATATTCAAAAAATATTAAAAAAACACGACATGTTTCGGAGGATACCTCCATCTTCAGATGTAAAAATATAATAAAAACTAAGAAACTAACAAAGAAAGACTTGTATAAAAAACGCATTTAAAATTCGATACAATAATTTAAAATAAAAAATTAACCTGGGCTATTTGTTATAAGTACTAATAATTATTTTTTATCAGCAAGAATTATTAGTACTTATAACAAATATCTCAGGTTAATTTTTAAATTTAAATTATTTTATTAGTCTTTCTTTGTTTAGTTTTTATTATATTTTTACACCTGATTTATTTATTTTTTACACCTATCCTCCGAAACATGTCGTGTTTTTTTTATATTTTGTGGATTAAACAAAGTTTATATTCAATTTCCTAAGTATATACAAAACAAGTTTTAAAATTGTATCGTTTATGATTTATTTCTCAACCTTTTGGACTACGAATGATTATAAAAATAATGTTACGAGTATACCTACTAATTTTATTCGTTGTCATGGAAACAAAATAAAAACAGACGTAAAGTGGCCCAAAGCGAGAGAAACTCGTCCCGTGAATGTTCCTCGTCACATCACCAGATCGCCGCATTCATACATCGAGTATTATTATTCAGATTCTTACGTAGCTTGGGGGGTACGAGACAGATTGAGAAAGGAGAAACGCCGACTAGTTACACACTATTGGGGCTACAGGCAGTGAGGTCATTGCCCAATACTTTAAAACTACGAGTAGTTGCAACCCGTCAAATATTCAAATAAACCAAATTCTACATTAATTCTAATGGACCGCCACACTACTCTATCCTGGCACACCTCTCTAGATTCCTCCACATTCATTCAGCGAGTTATTTCTCCATCCATGCGCTCCATATGATCCTTTCATAATTTTGTTCATAATACCTTTTTCCGCTCTTCATTCCTTTTTATATCACCATTTGAGATTCTGTCGTATATCGTTCTACTATACATACGTCTTAGGGAACTCATCTCTACCGCATGTATTCTGCCTATTATATATAAATTCTAAAAGAAGTCTGTGGGTAAACCTAATATTTAAAAAAAGCCATTGTAATTATCTAAAGAAAATATAAACACGAAATTTGTTTTGAATCACGATTAATCAAAGTTTAAATTAAAATTTCTTTTATATTCGTCATCACTTTTTGTTGTAAATTCATATTAAAATAACTTTTTTTTTTAATGTATTTTCACAACACTTTTTTTCACTTTCCACTGAGGAAGGGTGTGTGTGTCCCGATACATGTTTGTGAAAAGTTAAAAAAATTGTTGTGTAAATACTATGTTATCAAAATTTTCATCATATTAAAACTGTATAAATACGTATAAAATTTGAGATTTTCTGCATTTGTGTACTCATTAAAAAGCTGTTTGTTTAAAAACAACTATGTATGTAGTATAATATATAATAATATTATAAATATTTTTATAAGCTTTGTGGCACATATCTTAATGTTCTCCGGTTATATCCTATGTAGCTTTAACCTAGTATTAAACAGCGTAAATGTTATTTTTAGTTCAAAGAGGGTATTATTTACCTGTTAAGAAAGCCGCAAAATCTCGAGGTACTCAGTTTTCCGTTAGCTGCAAAAATCTTTCGGTTATTTTCATCGTTTTGTTTGAGAAAGTATTAAAGTCAAATAAGCGAAACGCTACACTAATTTTGTTAATAAGCGTTATTCAAGCCAAAAAAAAACCTTTACTAACACGTGTGATGAAAACAAAAGCATTAATTATTTGCAAAAAAACGAAAAAAACGGTCTATTGATCATCTGCTGTTTGTTCTCTTGGTTTTTCCACTTGTAATTTCACATTGCCCTTAGTCACGAATGATAAAGTAAATATAAATTCGCCATCACTTTGTGTTATGGATTCACGTTTGAATTTTTTTTTTTAAACATTGTTTTTCACAACACTTTTCACAAACATGTTTCGGGACGGACGCCCTTCCTCTGTGTAGACAATTTAACAGTATAATGAAACAAAATCGTTACTTATATGCTAAATGAAAAAAGTAAATAAAGGTAATAAAATAATGAAATAAAATAGTCCAATATTTAATTTGTTTCCCCTCACCCATAATTCTAACTAAATTACATTTAACCCTACCCATATAGTTAATTATTCCCCCGCTTTTCCTATTTTTTTCATTTGGTAAATAAGTAACGATTTAATTTCATTATAAAGTTAAAAATTCAACACTAAGCAAGGGTCTCTGTGTTCCGAAACAAGTGAGTAAAAATTACAAAAAGTTTTTGTGAAATTATAATGTTTTCAAAAAGTTTTTAAATACTTATTAAGTGTTCGTTTTAGAATGAGAGTTCATAATATTATCCATATATTATTAAGTTATCAAAAAGTCGGCGTTTTATAGTATTGTAGAAAAGGTATTTCAAAATTTATCTGCAATATTTCACTGCAGATTAACAACGGATGTTGCTTTTAACCGAACGTTTAGAGCTGAATCGATATGCAAAATGATCGGCGAATTTATTAGGTAGACGCTTTGCAATCATTGAGAGATAAAAATCAATTTGAATTTAGAAATCACGGCTCTTACAAGTCAGAGGTCAGTCGGGACGTGTTTGTATACATAGCTGTTTAAAAAAACCTGTTCTAGTATTTTAATATGCAGCCATTATCCGAAGCGATGTAAAAATTCGTGAGGTATTGGCAAAACTCGGAGAGACGAGAGGATGCATGGAATACTAATTCGAAATTCAAAGTCAACTTTTGAATTTGGCGAACAATTTTCGAACGAGGAAATCAGTCCATGATGAAGGATTTAAAAGTTTATTTTCAAGTATTTGACAAAATAATAAACAACTTAAACCATTCTGTATATACTTATATATATATTATTTAAAGAATTTATTTTTAACTGTTAAATTTACAACACTGTTACGAGTATAATATCTCAAAGAGTGTATAATTGCGACAGCTATTTTGCCAACCCCTGTTGGCATCATCAGGTGTTACAAAGAACAAAAATAATCGAAAGACTTAAAGGGCAAAAAACTCAAAATTTAATGGAATTTATTTTGATTACAGATGCATGTAATATATTGTCAATATATTTGATTTTCAAAACTGAAATCACATTTCTGCATGTTTCTTTCGAATAAAATAATACACGTTAATCATATGCTTAACCAGGTGAATGATCAAAGAATGCAGATTATATAAAAACGCAAGTTCACGATTATTTCTTTCCGGAATCAAATACCAAACCGTATGATTCAAATGCTACCCTAATACCACTGTGCCATTGAGGTTGCCAATTTATCAGTGAATAAGCTTATTTCAAAAATTAACTGTTTGCTACCGGTTGAACGTATATGTAGGCTAGTGAAAAGAATTCATGTAAATACATCTACAGCTAACGAGAATGTTATTTAATGAGTAACTAATTCCCAAGGATAGACAGAAAGAATAGACTGTCGCACTTTTCTTTCCTGATATACTTCTCTCGATTCCTCAATATTCATTCATCGTGTCATGTACGCACGACGATTTATCCGACTTCTTACGTGGCCGATATTAAATATTTTTTGATCTATTGATCGTGCTATGTTTTCCTCGATCTTCCACTATTTCTAGTTCAATTTACATTATTTACATAAACATTTTTTACCATTCATTCATTCATTCCATATCACTAAACCATCTTAATGTTATTTTCATTGTTTTGATCATAACACTTTCATTCGCACCACATTCATATCTTATATTTTCATCCGACACACAGTTATTCCACCACACATCATACACAGTTTTTCCACACATCCGTCTAAGAGATCTCATTTCTTTTGCATTTATTCTACTTTGCCAGTTCAATGCTTCGCTTTCATACACATGGATCGGTACAAGAAAACCAGAATGACGTGTTTCACCTTTTTAGGCATTATCAAATGTAACATTTGATAATGCCTTAGAAAGGCGAAATATGTCATTCCTATAAATTATTATGTAATACAACTTCAAGAAAACAGGCATTTTCATTCGTATTAATTATACTCGTATATGAATTGGCAAAAGAGATAAATTAATCCACAATCTTGTTCATTAATTTGTTAGTCCGATACAACAATAATTATTATTGTCTCGATGATTTAATTAATTATCTATGTAAAATGTATACGAGTATTGCTGTAGCAGCCATCTTTGCGGTTTATGAATTAATAAGGCTAACCTCCAGTCTAGGTCACTCAAGGTTAGCGGATTGTTTACACACAAGCTTTTTACAGTAAATATCTAATGCATTCTTGCGGAATATTCAGCGCATTAGGCACTACGTATGTCTCAAGATACGGTATATATTATATACAATATACGTATATAAATAACAGGCATTGTTTATGACTATAACTAAATGTTCACTTAAATACTCGAAATATTACAGCGAAGGTTTTAAAAAATATCTTATTTATATTTGATATGAACGGAGTTAAAATGCACCTTTATTCGTATTCTCGTTCTTGTTAAAATACATATAAATTAATGGTTGCAGTAAAATAGGCACTAAGTACCAAAAAAAATACACAAAAACTTACTTTGCAGTTTTGTTCTATCTATATAAATAAAAGGCCAGCTTCCGGTGTGTGCGGACTAATTCCGGGGTTATTCCTAAGCAGATCGTTTTCATATTGATACACTTCCTTAATAGATAGACATAGGTGGGCATAGGCATATTTTTGTTATTAATCGAGCTCTAATTAACTTTGGAAATTTATAAATTTTCGTAGTGCGAGCGAGTATAGACCTTCATGTTCGTATCACCTGAGTATCGATCTTTAGAGTCTATATTCGCTTGGCGTGATAAGATGCAAATTAGTGGCTTTTTTTGACTCTTTGCGTGGTCAGATATGAAATTAGTCGCTCCTTTGAACTGAAAAATATACGCACGTTTAGGGATGGGCAAAACGACTCATCTCAGGGATCTGATCTGAACGGTTCCGCTCAGCAAAGTGAGCCGACTCTTTTTAACGATCCACGGTTCACCATTTTGAGTCGTTCAAAGTTTGAAATTATTTTAGTGACCTTTTTTTTGCTCCTCGACCAAAAAAGTTGATTCCGGTAAAAAAAAAAAATTCACCAGGATAAATTTTTTGTCGATGAGCTAAAAAAAAAATTCACAACGACAAAACGACTCGATAATTATCAAGAAGAATCGGCTCACTTTACTGAGCGGAACCATTCAGCTCAGATCCCTTAAAGAGATCACTAAAAATAGTCGACTCTTTTGCAATAATATACGATTCACCGAGCGCAGAGGTCGGCAAAATGCGGCTCCGGAGCCGCTCGATAATTATCAAGAAGAATCGGCTCACTTTACTGAGCGGAACCGTTCGTCGACTCTTTTGCAATAATATATGATTCACCTAGCGCAGAGGTCGGCAAAATGCGGCTCCGGAGCCGAAGGGGTTTGTTGAAAGGAAAAATAATCGCGAGATACTTGCTTACCATCGCATCATTCATCAAGAACGCTCTGTCCGCAGACATTTCCAGAAGAAATTTGTAAAGTTATGGAATTGGTGATTACGATTATCAATTCCGGTTTAGCTAAAACTCTTAATCATCATCGCCAATTCAAAGATTTTTAGTCATCATCTTCAACGCCTGAAATAGTATTACTGACTCTTGCTGATCTTTCGCTTTTCGCTTCTACATATTCATGCGGACAATTTTATTCAAGCATGAATTTTAACAAGAGTAAACTACGAAGTCGTCTTATTGATGAGAACATGGAATTGTGCCTAAAATTAAGAATAACAACAAACAAACATGCATCAGGTCCATAATAACATACGGAATCAAAGCAAGAGCAGACACTGTCAGAACCAGACTGCGACCTATTGTGGGGAGAACCGTTAGAGATAGGATACCCAACGAATAAATTCGCAAATCCTGCAACATTGAAGACATAGTGAGATGGAGTAGGCAGAGACATCGAGAGAATGGATCCAGCAAGAATTCCTAATATCGTGATACAAGAGACTCCAGAGGGCCGTCGACCACCAGGATGACCACCAAAGAGATGGAGAGAAGGCTGGTCGCCTTCATCACAGGAAGAAGTATGAAATAATGTTTTATTCAGTGTACCCGTAATTGAATGAAGTGCAAAAATTATAATAAAGGTTATCTAAATCAATAAACATATTTGGCTCTCAATTTTTTTTTTAAATCGTTGTAAAGTACGCATTTGGCTCTTTGGCTAATAATTTTGCCGACCCCCCTGACCTAGCGGATCATTGAGCTGCCGCTCTTTTTTTTATGGATCATCGCTCACCCGCTCACCAAAAAGATTCGAATCTTTGAGTCGACTCGTGAGCGGATTGCCCATCCCTATCTCTGAAATGTCAAATTTGAATTGCGTGTTAGTTTCGTAAGTAAAATATTTATATTTCTAATTCATATATATCTTCAGTTTATTCTATTTTGCCGTTGAAATGAATACAGATTATATTTCCGCATTACATGTTTCAAAGTTTTAGTTCTAAATTAGGTATATCGAATAGAAATGAAGTTACATATCGTTTTACTTACGTATTATTTTAGGTTATGTTATGAATCTACATGGAAAAACGTTAAATTCTAAGTAACAATTCTATGAATTGGTATAATCTATTTTAATAATGTTATTTTAATGTAAAATTGTTCTGGCAGGGCGATAACCTATAATATCTTTTGGATTAGACGATTTACTTCAGCTGTTTTAGTTTTTCTCTGTTATGCTGTGATAGGTAAACATATTCTTACGTACAGCATTAGCTGCCTCAGTTGGAAAAATCCAGTAATATAACATTTCCAAATGGTCTGACGTTCCCACGCCAGTGTTTTTTTTTTAATATACTGCTCATTTTAATATAATTATTTGATTTTTGCAGAGATGCCGACGCTAAGGATGATACCAGGAAAGACTCTTTGAGATAGGGTGAGGAACACGGCTATCCACGATATCTCCAAGGTGGAAGATGTCGTGAGATGGGGCACGCAACGCAAGATACTGGCATGTATGGATCCCACACCTCACAATTCTATGAATTGGTATAATCTATTTTAATAATGTTATTTTAATGTAAAATTGTTCTGGCAGGGCGATAACCTATATCTTTTGGATTAGACAATTTACTACAGCTGTTTTAGTTTTTCTCTGAAAAAAAAAAATGCTGTGATAGGTAAACATATCCTTACATACAGCATTAGCTGCCTCAGTTGGAAAAATCCAGTAATATAACATTTCCAAATGTTCTGACGTTCCCACGCCAGTGTTTTTTTTTAATATACTGCTCATTTTAATATAATTATTTGATTTTTGCAGAGATGCCGACGCTAAGGATGATACCAGGAAAGACTCTTTGAGATAGGGTGAGGAACACGGCTATCCACGATATCTCCAAGGTGGAAGATGTCGTGAGATGGGGCACGCAACGCAAGATACTGGCATGTATGGATCCCACACCTCACAATTCTATGAATTGGTATAATCTATTTTAATAATGTTATTTTAATGTAAAATTGTTCTGGCAGGGCGATAACCTATAATATCTTTTGGATTAGACGATTTACTTCAGCTGTTTTAGTTTTTCTCTGTTATGCTGTGATAGGTAAACATATTCTTACGTACAGCATTAGCTGCCTCAGTTGGAAAAATCCAGTAATATAACATTTCCAAATGTTCTGACGTTCCCACGCCAGTGTTTTTTTTTAATATACTGCTCATTTTAATATAATTATTTGATTTTTGCAGAGATGCCGACGCTAAGGATGATACCAGGAAAGACTCTTTGAGATAGGGTGAGGAACACGGCTATCCACGATATCTCCAAGGTGGAAGATGTCGTGAGATGGGGCACGCAACGCAAGATACTGGCATGTATGGATCCCACACCTCACAATTCTATGAATTGGTATAATCTATTTTAATAATGTTATTTTAATGTAAAATTGTTCTGGCAGGGCGATAACCTATAATATCTTTTGGATTAGACGATTTACTTCAGCTGTTTTAGTTTTTCTCTGTTATGCTGTGATAGGTAAACATATTCTTACATACAGCATTAGCTGCCTCAGTTGGAAAAATCCAGTAATATAACATTTCCAAATGGTCTGACGTTCCCACGCCAGTGTTTTTTTTTTAATATACTGCTCATTTTAATATAATTATTTGATTTTTGCAGAGATGCCGACGCTAAGGATGATACCAGGAAAGACTCTTTGAGATAGGGTGAGGAACACGGCTATCCACGATATCTCCAAGGTGGAAGATGTCGTGAGATGGGGCACGCAACGCAAGATACTGGCATGTATGGATCCCACACCTCACAATTCTATGAATTGGTATAATCTATTTTAATAATGTTATTTTAATGTAAAATTGTTCTGGCAGGGCGATAACCTATAATATCTTTTGGATTAGACGATTTACTTCAGCTGTTTTAGTTTTTCTCTGTTATGCTGTGATAGGTAAACATATTCTTACATACAGCATTAGCTGCCTCAGTTGGAAAAATCCAGTAATATAACATTTCCAAATGTTCTGACGTTCCCACGCCAGTGTTTTTTTTTTAATATACTGCTCATTTTAATATAATTATTTGATTTTTGCAGAGATGCCGACGCTAAGGATGATACCAGGAAAGACTCTTTGAGATAGGGTGAGGAACACGGCTATCCACGATATCTCCAAGGTGGAAGATGTCGTGAGATGGGGCACGCAACGCAAGATACTGGCATGTATGGATCCCACACCTCACAATTCTATGAATTGGTATAATCTATTTTAATAATGTTATTTTAATGTAAAATTGTTCTGGCAGGGCGATAACCTATATCTTTTGGATTAGACAATTTACTTCAGCTGTTTTAGTTTTTCTCTGAAAAAAAAAAATGCTGTGATAGGTAAACATATCCTTACATACAGCATTAGCTGCCTCAGTTGGAAAAATCCAGTAATATAACATTTCCAAATGTTCTGACGTTCCCACGCCAGTGTTTTTTTTTTAATATACTGCTCATTTTAATATAATTATTTGATTTTTGCAGAGATGCCGACGCTAAGGATGATACCAGGAAAGACTCTTTGAGATAGGGTGAGGAACACGGCTATCCACGATATCTCCAAGGTGGAAGATGTCGTGAGATGGGGCACGCAACGCAAGATACTAAGATACTGGCATGTATGGATCCCACACCTTGATATGTGCAAGACAGATTGTTATATTTATGAACTAATTTTGAAATGGTATGTACAGGTTGGATTAATTGGTTTAATTCCACTATTAGAGGCAGAACAGGAGTGTCGGACATCATCGGAAGAGTGGCAGCGCTAAATGGCATGCCGCTCGCAGCCCTGATGATAGATGTACTGTAACCCGAAACCCAGGACGTCCTCAACTTCGATGGAGGGACGACATTGGATGCGTGTTGCCCAGGATCGACAGACATTGAATCAGATGGAGGAGGCCTACGCCCAGGAGTGAACGGATATAGACTCATGATGATGATGATACAAAACATTGAAACACCTACATTCAACATTTTAAATATTTCTGGAATGGGTAAAATTCTGCAACAATGAAAGTTCATTGTATGGAATGAATGCTTTAAATTATCAACTGATTTCTGTAGAATCACACCTCCAAAGGAGAATTGATTCAATGTATATTTCCAGACATCACACAAATTTACAAATTTCGTCATTGGTTAAGTGAATGTGCATTATTAGCTTCATCTAATGGACATCAAAATCAAGAGTTTTGTTTCTCTAAACATTGTATTTCTAAGAGCATTATTATGACCTTGAATGGTATATGTATGAATGTTTTATGCAAATGTGATATAGTATATTTATTTGTTTTTTAATTTCACTTAAAATATTAAGGAAAAAATTAAGACTGGACGTTACAAAAATGGTTTAAAAATAAAGCTGAAAAAGATAAATATTAACTTTTTTTTGGTGGCATCTTTAGGGTAACGTTTTAACTACACTATATTATTAAATCATAACGCGCTTTTGCACAGCTATGTTTAAGACCAATTGGCATCAAAAACTCATTTCAGACTTTTTGTAAACTTGCCACCTTGGTAATGCCCAGCCTTCAATTGTTCAATTCACATTAGTATTATTCAAGTTCACAGCAAGTTTGCTTGGATTAAACAAATGTTTTAAAGATATGAACTGAATTAGGATACACACATTCTTACACCTATACACATGTCATTTTATCCAATAAAATCATTGATATTGAACTTTAATTGTATTTCTTTAATATATATTGGGTGTATTTATATACTCTAATATAGCAATAGCGAAGCGTTGCCGGGTCAGCTAGTATGTCATATAAAACAAAACTGCATACTTGGTTTTTTCTATTTTTTTTTTTTTTTGGTACTAATTGCCTATTTTACTTCAACTATTCAAATTAATTCTTAGTGTGGCAGGCAAATAAATCTTATAACGCCAGGACATTGAAGTCTTAACATTTTGTATTGTCTATTGATGAAATAAACTAATTTTATTTGTTTATTGTTTCTTGTACAATTATGTTAAACTCCATATTAAATAATTAATAGGCATGAAAATTTTTATTATATTTTATGGGAATGACATGTTTCGCCCTTCTAAGACATTTGATAATGCCTTAGAAGGGCGAAACATGTCATTCCCATAAAATATAATAAAACTTCTAGAAAACTGACGTTTTCATTACTATTAATAATTTGATTTGTTTTGATTTGAAGTCTATATTGGGTTGAATAGGTTGAAATTGTGTTTGATGTCAGTGTAAAATTTTCTATATTGTGATTCACCGAGAGATGGCGTTCAATTCGGTTTAAGTGACAGATATCAATCGTCAGTAGATCATCATGGCTGCACGTGTATTTAAGCAAAAATTTAAAGCATTAATAGATTCTATTGTTAAACATCATGCATTTGAAGAAACACGTTGTTGGATGGTAAAATAAATTGATATCGAACTTTTGAACGAAACTGGTTTTATAAAAAACTAACTAACTAACTAACCATCACTCCGTCTCCCCGAAGGGGTAGGCAGAAAGAATGGACTGCCACACTTTCTTTCCTGACATATTTCTCTCGATTCCTCAACATTCATACATCGTGCCATGGACGCGCGTCGATTTCTCTGACTCCTCACGTGGCCGACATTCAATATTTGATTAATTTGATCGTGCCACGTTTTCCTCGGTCTTCCTCTATTTCTGGTTCCATTTACATCGTTAACATATAATTTTTTTACGATTCTTTCTTCATTCATTCTTTCCATACGTCCAAACCATCTTAATGATCCTTTCATTATTTTGTTCATAACACCATCATTCGCACCGCATTCACTTCTTATATTTTCATTCGACACTCTATCATTATATTATTATATTATCATCTATTATATATTCTGTATGCATATATTCGAATATAAGCGAAAAATCTAGTTTTCCGAGTCCGCTAGTTTATTTTAAAAGCTCAACTTGGCGTGTTGTCTATTTCTCGAAGAATGTGAATTAGTTGTTTGGAACGCAAGGAATTATATAAAAAAAATCACAGCATGAAAACATATTTATGATCGTGTTTCTTTTCAATATAATATATCATATTAACGTCTAACACACGTGAAACGACTTAATAAAGATTTAAACGAACGTTGACTCGAATCTGCGTTCAAGCATAAGATTTAACCCATACGACACTCCTTAAAATTTAACCGACGAATTATTGAAATTCACGACACGCTTTGCACGAATAAAACACCCGTTTCATTCAATGCAAATGCAGATTAAAAAAACGGAACCGTCTCTGGTATATTAGCACCAAAGACAATAAATAACTCAGTAATAAATAATAACGAGTAACTTAAATCGTCAATTATAGAACATTTATTCACAGACTACCGATCACTACCATTAAATTTCTGCGAACAGCTTAAGAAGTTTTTTACCGATTTTACAATGATGTAAAACTCTAGCAAACTGTATATTATTATATATAAATAATAAAATAAAAACACTCTATATAACATAAATAAAATAGTTCCTTAACCCATACCATCATTTTTTAATACTTCGCCTCGTAATTTCTTATAACCGATGAAGCAAGGGCAGACACAGTAAGGACCAAACAAGTTTTGAGGACTTCCAAAATAAAGACACTGAGGACAATAAGAGAGGCAAGACACTGAGAGATCCCGTGAGGAACACCAGAATAAGAGAGATATGCGAGGTTGAGGATATTATAAGATGGAGCAGACAGCGAAAAAGGGACTGGTACGGTCATGTTCAAAGAATGGACACCACCAGACTCCCCTATATTGCATTGCATAATCAGCCTCATATTGCATTGCATTGCATAATCAGCCTCGTGAAAGACCTCCTAAAAGATGGAAAGACAGCTGGGAATCTACCTCACAGGAGGAGCAACACTCTGGAGAAAAGACCACATAGGTCTACAATAAGGAAGAATAAGATAATACTCGTAAACACGATTTTTAATACATCTGACCGGTAGGAAGTGATGGAATTTCATTAAAAGTGTATTAAGATAATCGATATCACAGTATCTTAAATGTTATGTGTACAGATCTCTGTTGGAGCCAATGATGGCTCCGAATTAGGAAAAGCGAAGGTGAAGGTTCCTTGCGCTACAACCTTTCAGCTACCCACTTGGAGCGGCAGGTGGGACGCCTCAGTAACACTCCGACTGCCTTAACTTAGGTTACTGTCGGGATTAATGTCACCGAGTTTTGTTACTACATTCGTCGCCTTGATTTTACGACATGTTTATAGACTTGTTTAATTTACCCGCTAAAAACTACTTTGATTTAGTGCTTTATCATTAAAACTCGATTAGATGGAACGGACCGACTTATTAATGTCGCGTAAAAATATATTTTTAACCTTTTTGAGTCTCTTGTGATTTTTGTAAACACGATATAATATGTCCTTTTTTTTCTTTTAACACAGTCGATAGAAAAAACCTTCGAGCAACATCCGTCGCACGAACACTCTACAATTACAAGTTTGAATAGAACACAAAGTAATTAACACTTGAATTTCGTATTTTGAGTCAATATTTGTTTTGTTAGCAATCATCTTTACTTACGATGAGATAATACTTAACGCAAAAAACCAAGGCGTCCAGAAATGTTTGGTTTCTGAGTGAGGCGCTAAAATTCTATTTGTTACTAAATAGATTTATTTACGTATCTACCGTATGTGAAAAATATTCGTTTATTTTGTTGCAATGTTTAAACAACACTCATTTTGGTTTCTGAATTTTCAAATTCGAAAAGGTTTTCTCTAAATGTTAACACTTTCCACATAATATTACCTCTCGTTAAACAATCCTGTTGTAAAGGTTGCGATTAGTTAACTACTTTAATCTGTGAAAAAGCTACGTCGTTCGACCGATGATATCAACATCTCATTATTAATAAAATAAGTTTAATGAATAACTAACTAACTAACTAACCAACACGCCATTTCCCCGGAGGGGTAGGCAGAGAGGGTCGATCGCCAGAATGCCCTGTCCTGGCATACCTCTCGGGATTCCTCTACATTCATACATCATACCATGCTCGCACGTCGATTATTCCGACTTCGAATGGGGCCGCCTTTTAGTAATTGATTAATTTGGTCATGCCATGTTTTCCTCGGTCGTCCTCGGCTTCTTTTCCCACTCACGCTGCTTGTGTACAACTTTTGAACTATTCTACTCTCATCCATTCGTTCCATATGTCTAAACCATCTCGGGGATCCTTTTTTAAATTTATCCATGATGCAGTCATCTGCCTTACATTTCTCTCTTATTTTATCGTTCGGTATTCTATCATACAACGTTTTCCCGCACATTCTTCTTGGTGATCTCATTTCTACGGCGTTTATCCTGCTTTCATCCTTCTTTTTCCAGCTCCAAGCTTCACTTCCATACATGAGGGTTGGCACTAGAACTCTATTGTGTACTGCCATACTGCCAATGAATACTAGTATTAAAACACTTTATAATATGATAAACCTTTTACAAATAAAGCCCATCACGTAGATATGCCTAACTGTTCGTTCAAAAATGTTATTTACTTCAAAACTTTATTTATTTTTTCAAATGATAGTAAAATAATATTTTTGTCATCCGTTTTGCTTATTCTTAAAATTTCAATGGATATGAAGATTTTATTTTAATACAATCATAAACAAATAATATATTAATTTGGTTGATCAAATAATTAAACTTTTGTATTGTAGCCCGAAATTAAGTTTATGGTACCTTTTTTTAGAAATACAGTAAGAAAAGTCCCAAACATCACCAGCTGTCAAGAAGAAAGATTTGCCTTTATTCGTGCCATTTACGCACTCAATATTTTCACTTTTTTTACAATTAGGGATCATTACCCAATTTCTTACTGCGACCCTGAAAGAGGTATCATAAAAAGTATGCTGAACCTCTTGTTTCTCTCCTATCGGAGGTTCAAGGTATATAGAATAATATGGTAAGATATTGCGCACGTAGCATGCTATCCCTTTCTAATAATTTGCTGTCAAGTGACGTCATGTGGTGAACTCGAAATCGAAACGAAACTATAAACAAACCTAAATAACTATAAACAAGCTAAATCAAATGGAGTTGATTTGCCATATCCAGTTAAAAATCTTTTTTATCGATGTAAAATGTTTTTCAAAATAAGAACAATGAACTTAAAGCTCATTGAAGATGCTAACTCTAAAAAGAAAAATAAAAAAAACAATAACTTAAATAAAGAAAACGATTTGTCATAATTTATTTAATACAATTACAAAAACTTCTTTTAATTAGACGTAATAAATAAACAAAGAAAAATTCCCTACCCAATGTATAAATATATACTCAACTCATACTACACAACCTAATGCTTGGGTCT
Organism: Lepidostoma basale; assembly: GCA_022606425.2. NCBI lineage: Eukaryota > Metazoa > Arthropoda > Insecta > Trichoptera > Lepidostomatidae > Lepidostoma > Lepidostoma basale. The sequence goes on along the minus strand of JAHDVF020001444.1, from coordinate 658 downwards.
CCACGTGACGTAGCTGCGCAGTAGATGTCAAAAATAAAACGCGGAATATCTTACCATATTTATTCTATATACCTTGTCGGAGGTTAGACGACATCATGTCTATTTTTACTTAGTATTGTGGTAAATACTTTTCACATTTCTAGGAAATCCAATGTTGGAAATACCCAAATAAGACATGTCAATCGTAAATGCTAAAATTAAATTTTTTCATATTCGAAATTAAGCAAATTATCAATATGCCTAATAATATTGTCAACCTTCTTGGCAGAGTGGCAAGAACTATAACTGCCACACCAAAGGTCCCGGATTCGATTCCCGGCCATGGTAGTGTGATTCTAGCTCTGTCATTGATTTGGTGAAAAATTCACGTGACACTTTAATTGTGGTATTAGCTACATATCACATGTCATAGTAATCATTATAATAGCTAAAACAATTTTTCAATTCAGTAGCTTAAAAGTTGTATTATTATTGTGTTGAATCGCTCTTTACATCATTACAGCGCGAGCCAAATCGATGTAAAGGGTTAGCCATCATATTGATTCTCGTGACATGTGATAGGTAGCTAATCTATCGTTATTGCAGTCGTATCACTTGCCACTCGGCCACGAAGGTCGTCAGTTATATACAGAAATTGAGTTCAAATCACCGGCCGCAG